>CM039141.1:12048815-12261454 GCA_022036555.1 Microstegium vimineum
GTGGTCACCCTGGCGTGCGCGCTCGTCGGCGGCGACACCATCCAGATGGACCTGTTGAGCAGTATCTCCCTAATCGTGGCGCCGCTTGTTCCTGCAGGCGCTGCTGGGCTCCGTGCCCCTGGCGCATATCGAGGACGTCTGCGAGGCGCACGTCTTCTGCATGGAGCAGACGTCCATGGCCGGCCGCTTCCTCTGCGCCGCTGGGTACCCCAACATGCGGGACATCATCAACCACTTCAACGCCAAGCACCCCGACCTCAAGATAAAATTGACGGAGTAACGTTCGATCAGTATATATATATTTTCTGATATATTTTTGCTTGACCTTGTGTGGTGGTGATCGCTGACCAGCCGGTGATCTTGTGATGTAGGGTGACCGGGGAAGGGGTCAGAATTCTTCCCAACACCAGCAAGCTGGAAGACTTGGGTTTCAAGTTCAAGTACGGAGCAGAGGAGACGCTGGACTGCAGCGTCGAGTGTGCCAAAAGGCTGGGAGAGCTCTAGAGGCTATCCATTGGGCCGAGAAGGTCCCGCTTGTGGTGTTGAGTTCGGCCCATATGCATGTAAGAGCGAGTCCACGTATATACGTATGTAGAACGTGACATAGGGTGTCCAAAATAATCTGAGAACCTACTGCTATTACGTCCCTATTTTCCTCGAGAAATTTTCCCAAACATTGCCAGTTGCGTCTCCGTGGATTGGGGACACGACGGCAGAGGTTAGGTTTTCGTAATCAAGTAATGTCGTCGACCACTACGGGCCTACGGCACTACCTACTGTTTGGTATTATACACCATATATAAGTTTGGCACTTGTATCTCATTTCATGTGCGGCATGCAGAACTTTGTTATTTCTCGATTTCGTTGTCTCGTGATAAGTTCATGTGCATTGCCTTGTTTTTTTTTTCCACCACCGAACGGCCTGAGCTAGAATAAGAGATGGTTTGAGAGTCACTCCTGCCCACTGCAGCAGGTGGTGCCATTTTCAAGTGGTGCCTAGAAAACACAGAGCGGAGCAAGTAGTTGCGTCGGTGCCGAATGAATAAAAAACGATTTCGTTAGTCCTTCACTGCTCAATGCTCTACGCCAACTGCAGCAGACTTTCTGTTTTTTATTTTTCTTTCTTACTCACGGAACAGCATGCAGAGATGCCACACACTGCAGAGGGTGCAGAGCAATTACAAAATCTAAGACATGGGGCCCAGTTATTGTTTAGCAGCACTCCACCGTTGTGGAGGGCCTGATGGGCTCATCTGAAATAAAGTTTTTGGCCCAGCAAAAGGCAGCCCACCTGCTCGCCACTCATCCAGTCGTCTTCAACCTCCCGTTGAAGCGCTGCAGCCACTCCTTCCCTTTGTCGATGGTAGAAAAAATTATGGGGGGGCTAAGGCGGGGGCTCCAAAGGCAGCCAAGTTAGGGGGGGCTTGAGCCCCGGCAGCCCCCCCGGCAGATCCGCCCCTGACCGAACTCATATGAAGTTGAGCATATTTAGCTGGTCGGCGGGGTTCTCGTGGGATTAAAAAAAACTTATTATATCTTTTTTTTATTTGGATTAAAGATTTCTAGAAAACAATTAAACGTGACCTTTCAACGACGGAGGTTTTCTGTCTCGTTTAATCTTTGTATCCGTCTTAATTAAAAGTATTGTAGTAGTGCTAGTAATTTGACAGGTACACCATCTTGCAGATTGGGTCCTGCTGCAGACCCGCTCGTCAACAAGATGAGTAGATGACGACGTCTGGTCTAGCTTTGCTAGCTCGACAAGTCCAGTGCTGTGATCTTTACTAATTTACTGATTCACCCGGCCCGTCACTGCCAGGTGCCAGCTGAATCTGCCGGTCGATCGCCCGAATCTCGTTAGAAATGCAAAAACGTCTCGCTCACTCTCTGACTTCTCCAACCACCGTCATGTTAAAAGTCAAAAGAAAAACACATCATCATGTCGTGATTAATTATGGGCACTTATCTAGCTAAGCGTACGTAGGGAGGGTTTACCTCTCTTCACGATCGATATGTCTTATTAGTTAGACTAATCTATTTAGATTAGAGTAATATAATCCTCCTTTTTGACGCTCACCTGTCGTTAGAATTGCATCAGGAGTTCGGAACAAGTCTCCTTTTGCACAAGCTCGTCACGCGGTCACATCAATCTCTCTCTGTGTGTACCCCATGTCTCCATTTTTGCGGGCCGGCATAGCATATTGCTGGATCGGGGTTCGGCCTCCATTTTCTCGGCATTTTTCTTTCCACGACGTACAGCATTTTGGTACAAAGGCTGCTCGACGCTACTAAAATGTGGTAGTTTGCTGTCAACACATGGTGGATAAGTATCGATGTATGTTCAGTTTTGTGATGAGTGATTGTCCAACACTTGAGCGTTTCAGTTTGAGTGGCTTACTACTAATCTTTGCGAAAGCAAATGTGTGCATGTCTATCGGCTTGTGGTGTGCAGATACTATGCCTAGTGACAGTGGTCAATGGCGTGGAGAAGGTCGAGTAGAGGCTTACCGTACCGATGGACTGAGAGCGGTGAAGGGCGGAAGCGGGGCTCGGACTGAGGGACCATGGGCGTCGGCGGACTAGCTGTGGTGGCTAGTACTTGGCACCGGCGAGTGCGAGAAGACATGGAGGTAGACCGAGTCGACCAAGTCAAGACGGTGGACGCGCGAGTCGAGCGGAGGCTCAGGGGACTCGGAGTCCGACCGGGCGAAGACAAGGTGGCTCGCGTCGAGTGGTTTGGTGGTTTGGGCCTCAAAACCATCCGCGTCGGTTTCCGAGTTTGGGCCGCAAAACTCGGGGTTCGGTAGTTGAGCCCAAAGCTACCGGTGGCGGGTTTCCTGGGTTTGGGCCTCAAAACCTAGGCGGAGCTTCCGAGGAAGCGGGGATGACACGTGGCGGAATCCTGGAGGTTGCGTCGAGACGACGACAACTCCTGGCAGGAAGCGGGACCGTCCATTCAAATCGAGGGAGATATTTACAGGAGCTTGGACTGCAATGATTAGGCTAGGTAGTTCACTCATTGTATCTAAGGGGGTCTTTGGGAAATAGCCAAAGCCTCTAATAAATAGAGGATGAAGGGGTATCCACATCCCATCTCTTGAATCCTAATCATTTTGCCCCAACTCTCTCTCTCTACCCTCTCTCTAGTTCATGAGATCCCTAGGTTGATTTCACCAACCTCTGTAAGAACTTGAGTTTGTTGTGAGGAATCGGAGGCCGTAACCTCCGTAAGCCATGGTGGCCTCGATTTCTTGATCGTGTCCCCGTTTTACTTGTGTTCTTTGCGTTTTGCTTTTGCTCCCTCTTTTTCCCGAGATGATTTCTCTTTGTAGAGAGTAGCTCTTGCAAATCTGTTTGAACCAAGTTGTTCGTATTCGTGAGGAGCATCTTTGCACCGAAGGAATTCCCCTCAAACCTCACGAGTGCGTAGATCGGGCGATTTCTTTGCGGTGTTCTTCGTTCTTGTCCCTTCTCCCCAAATCCTCGTTTCCCTTTATTTCTCACCAAATTGAGCGATGATTTCTTAGGATTAGCTCCCCAACTGTACAAGGATCATGCCTACAAAGTTTAGTTGCAGTTGGAGTTCATTTGGTTGGGTTTTGGGAAGATTTGGAGGAGAGAAAACGATTTTCGGGTTCACTGTGCAGTTTTCGGGAGCGTCGGACGCTCTGAGGGTTTTGCGTCGGACGCTGGGGCGTGCTGACGTCAACGTCCGTCGCCTCGCTTATCAACATCTTTCGATTTTGGCGTCGGACTCTCTTCTCAGCGTCCGTCGCCCTCTGTCAGCGTCCTTCGCCAGCGTCCGTCGCCCTTCCAGTAGGGGCTGATTTTTCTGGGTGCGTTGGACTCTGCCAACGGACCGTCCGTCGCCCAATGGACCGTCCATCGCCCAGCGTCCATCGCTGCAACGGACTCTGGCAACGGACCGTCCATCGCCCAACGGACCGTCCATCGCCAGCGTCCGTCGGCCTTCCAGCAAGGTTTTTCAGGTATTTCTTCGTCGCTGTTTTGGCCGGTTCTCCGTCGTCCGGACTCCGAATTGAGTTCCGTTTGTTGCGTTGGTTTCGTAATCACGCAGGGAACTTAATGAAGCACCTTTGAGACTAGTTCTCATAAGTGTTTTTGGGTGAGCTTTCTTCTCTTCTCCATAGGGGTTGAGAGTCTCACTATCGGTGTCACGGTTTGAGTTTCTGGTTTCCGGAAGATCCGTTGTACCTCTTGGTCTTCACCAAAGGTATCCACCCTCTCTAGGGTCGTGATCTTGGTGGTGGAGTAAACTTGCTTGCTGGGGTTGTTTTTGGGAAGAGTGGCCCGAATATTTCCGAGTGAAATTTGAGGCTCCCATTCACCCCCCCTCTGGTCGCCATTCTCGGTCCTTCAATTGGTATCAGAGCCGGTTAAGGATCATTCCACCTTACACGGTTCTTGATCCGCGAAGGAGACATGGAGTGAGGTGCTGACAAACCTCCGTTCTTCGATGGAACGAATTTTGCCTATTGGAAGGTGCGCATGTCCGCTTACCTTCAAGGGCTTGATTCGAAGATTTGGGAGATTTGTGAGAATGAGGACTACGTGGTTCTTGGCGCTCGGATCACTGAACTCCAAGTTACGCAACATGCTTCAAACGCAAGAGCCCATAGCATCCTCTTCTCGAGTTTGTCTCTTCCTGAGTTTGAGCGGGTTTCGAGTCTCACTACGACACGAGAGATCTGGCAAACACTTGTGCGATATCATGAGGGCAACCCTCAGATCGAGTCCAGACTCTTCGACACGTACCGTAGGGAGTACGAGAACTCCGTTCAGTTGGCCGGCGAATCTGTTGACGGGATGTTCACTCGCTTCCAATCTATCATCAACAAGATGCGTGGTGTTGCCAACTTGCCTTATGATGATCATGAGATGGCTATCAAGCATTTGCATGCTCTTGATCAGAAGGTGTGGGAGATGAAGGTGGCTGCCATCCAGGATTCACCGGGCTATGACACCCTAACCATGGACGAGCTATTCAGCAAGCTCAAGTCCTCGGAGATTGACCACCAGACCCCAAGCTTGAGAACCCGTCGAACTCATCCATGACGTTGGTTTCCGGCCCCAGTGGTGTGTCTTCCTCTTCCTCTAACCCTTCACACTCTTCGTTCGCTTTGTCTTTGATGTCTGTGACAGAGGAACAAGTGGAGGCGCTTGGAGATGATGAGCTGGACTTGGTCGTCACTAAGTTCTCACGGTTTCACAACAACCGTTTGAACCGACGACGTGGTGGCTCGGCCAAGGGGTGCTACCGTTGCGGTGATGAGGATCACTTCATCGCAAACCGCCCCAAGAAAGTTGCGGGTGACTTCACCAAGCGCAAGGACAAGCGCGAGCACCGCTTCGAGGACAAGCACAAGGCCAAGGGCGGCTACAACCGGAGATCCTCGAAGAAGGTGATTGACAAGGTGAAGGCCAAGCACCGAGCCTTCCTCGCCTCCCTCAGCGACATCGATGCCTCCTCCGATGGGGGCTCTTCCTCAAGCGACGATGATTCAAAGGGAAAGGTTGAGGACAAGCTCAACGACCTCTGCTTCTACGCCGACGCCAAGCACGGTGGTTTTTGCACCATGGCGATTGAAGAAGGCAAGGTCGAGAAGCGCAAGGATGGCCCCGACTACGACTATGACTCCGACACACCCGAGGTATCACCCACCATCGAATCCGTCTCTCTCAAGCTTGAGTCTCTGAACGATACCTTGCTTAGTCAGGATGCTTTGCTCAAGCGTGCCGCTTGTGAGAGGAACGATTTCAAGGTGAAGTACCTTAGCACGCTTCATGAGCTAGAGTTTGCTAAGGCACAAGTGGTGGTTACCGAGGAGGTGGAGTGTGATGCTTGTGCCATTCACATGTCTGATCTTGTCACTCTTCAGGACAAGTATGACACTCTACTTGAGGAGATCAGTGAGCTGAAGGCTAGGCCTAGCTTACTTGGTGCGTGCAAGTCTTGCTTAGGCTTGCGTTCTGAGCTGACACAGAAGGATGCTAGGATCGCTGTGTTAGAGAAGGTCAGCTCAGATAGCACTAGAGAGTCAGATCGCTTTGAGGCCTTGGAGCTTGAGATCGCGTCGTGCAGACACGACAAGATGCGTACCGAGGAAGAAAACACATACCTTTGGTCCATCTTGAGCTAGGTGTCTTGCCGAGAGCCGCAGTTGGGAATGATGCTTAGCCAATACAAAAGGGCTGGTAGCATGAGAGTAGGCTTTGCTACAGGTGTGAAGGACGATAACTTGTTCGGTAAGATTGGTGAGTGCAGTGGTTTGAGCGAGAGTGAGAAACCCATCACAACTCCCAAGCTTACCAAGATAACTCCACCTAAGCCTACCAACCCCTCTGAGTTTCCTGTGAGAGATGGTGTTTTGAAGAGCCACCCAAAATCACTCCACAGAAGCAAGTGTGGATTGCCAAACCAAACCACCTTCGCAACCCACTTGACACACTGCCAGACATCTCTAGTGATCCCCTTCCTAAGAAAGCTAGAGCCACCCAACCCAACAAGAGAGTGCCTACCAAGAGTGTGGTGAGGTACCATTGTGAGTATTGTGAGCGGGATGGGCACTTGGCTGAGTTTTGCTTTAGGAGGAAGAGAGATGATCGGAGGCAGGTTAAGTTGAACAATCGGGACATGTACCACCCACGAGTTGGGGTGCGTGAACCGAAAGTTCAGAGGCGCACTTCTAGGCCTAGAGGTACAATGCCTCAAGGTGCTAGGCCTCAGGAGGCAAGACCACGTGGTGGTCGTGCCCGGCGGGGTACCGGTCGTGACCCATACGACTACGGGCCTCGTGGCGGTGGCTTTACTCCACCCTTCTTTAGCGGACCACGTTTTCCCCATCGTGGTGATCGCTATCCTCCCATGGGACAAAAGATATTTAGTTTTTCTCCTAACCCATTCTTTGGGAAAGTGGGACAACACTGGTATCCTTCACAGTTTACTAACCCCAGTGTTGGTCCGTTTGCTCACCCTATGTCTTTTTATTGATGTAGGAAGGAGGACTGGAGGAGACTTGGCTTGTGGATTCCGGATGCTCACACCATATGACCGGAAGTGCCAAGTGGTTCTCCAGCCTCGACCCCGTGCACCACACCGAGTATATCACATTCGGGGATAAGAGTAAAGGTAAGGTTGTCTCCCGAGGGTCTATCCGAGTCAATTCGTCTTTTGTCCTCAAGGATGTTGCTTTGGTTGCGAATTTGCATTTTAACCTTCTATCGGTTTCGCAACTCCTTGAAGACGGTTTTGAGGTGAGTTTTAAGCCAAACTTGTCTCGGATTTTGGACTCTCGTGGTGATCTTGTTTGCCGGATTTTACCCTTCGGGAAGGTTTTTCATGCGGATTTTTCTATCTCTTCCAGACCTTCTCGTTGTCTTCTTGCTGGTTCTTCTTCCGAGCTTTGGAAGTGGCATAGGAGATTGGGACATTTGAGTTTTGACTTGCTTGCAAGGCTTAGCTCAATGGACCTTATCCAAGGATTGCCAAAGCTAAAGTTCGAGAAGGATTTGGTTTGCCATCCTTGCAGGCATGGCAAGATGGTTGATGTTTCCCATCCTCCCATAACTCAAATTATGACCTCACAACCCGGCGAGCTCTTACACATGGACACAGTTGGTCCAGCTCGGGTTAGGTCGGAAGGAGGGAAGTGGTATGTGGTTGTAGTCGTTGATGACTACTCGAGGTACTCTTGGGTGTTCTTTTTGGAGAGTAAGGATGAGGCTTTTATGCATGTGCGTGATCTGATTTTGAGATTGCAAAATGAGCTACCTAAGCATGCCATGAGAGCTATTCGCAGTGACAATGGCACAGAATTCAAGAATGCTCAATTTGCATCTCTTTGCTCTTCTTTGGGTTTGGATCACCAATTTTCCTCTCCTTACACTCCCCAGCAGAATGGTGTTGTTGAGCGCAAAAATCGGACCCTTGTTGAGATGGCCAGGACGATGCTCGATGAGCATAGGACTCCTAGGCGGTATTGGTCCGAAACGATTAATTCTGCTTGCTATGTTTCCAATCGCAGTTTTCTCCGGGCTTTCAAGAAGAAGACCTCTTATGAGCTGCGATTTGGGAGACCACCCAAGGTAAGTCACCTACGGGTGTTTGGGTGCAGGTGTTTCATCCTCAAAAAGGGTGGTAAGTTGGATAAATTTGAATTACGGTCTTCTGACGGTATCTTTCTTGGTTATTCTACTCACTCTCGTGCTTATCGTGCACTTAACCTAGAAACTAACCGAGTGATGGAGACTTGTGAGATTACATTCAATGAAACTATGCCCTGTGTTTCCACTGCTTTTGAGCTTGCAGGTGATGATGAGGTGAACACTAGCATTTTTGTGGAGGACGAGCAGGATGATGCCGATTGGGGAGATCCCGAGCCAACTCCACTGGCTGCCCCCGTTGACCCTGCGACATCCGCTTCGGCTCACGGTCCCGATCTGACTACTTCCTCTACATGGTGGCCGTTCGAGCAGCTTCCTCAGTCGATGCCCGTTGCACCTGAGGGAGCTCCATCTGCTGCCGAGGGGGAGGCCACTTTGTCTAGGCAGGCTCCCCACCACATCCAGCGACAGCACCCGCCGGAAAACATCATCGGTGATATTGACCATCGAGTCACACGGTCCAGGTCCTATATCTCTCACTTTGCTCATTCGGCTTTTGTCGCGTCTTTTGAGCCCCGAGATGTTGGACACGCTTTGATGGATCCGGATTGGGTTAATGCCATGCATGAGGAGTTAGAGAACTTTGAGCGAAACCGCGTTTGGGTCTTAGTGCCACCACCACCAAGTTGCCACCCTATAGGAACCAAGTGGGTTTTCAAGAACAAACAAAGTGAGGATGGAGTGGTAGTGCGTAACAAGGCTAGGTTGGTAGCGCAAGGTTTTTGTCAAAAAGAGGGAATAGATTATGAGGAAACCTTTGCTCCCGTAGCTCATTTAGAAGTCATTAGAATCCTTCTAGCTTTTGCGGCTTCCAAGGGTTTTAAACTTTTTCAAATGGACGTTAAGAGTGCTTTTTTAAACGGTTACATAGAGGAGAAAGTTTATGTTAAACAACCTCCCGGTTTCGAAAATCCCAAGTTTCCAAACCATGTTCTTAAACTCCACAAAACCTTGTATGGTTTGAAACAAGCCCCTAGAGCATGGTATGATAGGTTGAAAACATTTTTACTTGCTAAGGGTTTTAAAATGGGATCGGTAGATAAGACGCTGTTTCTCCTCAAGCAAGGCAAAGACACTCTCCTTGTCCAAATTTACATGGATGATATCATCTTTGGTGGTTCTTCTCATGCTCTTGTTGCCAAGTTTGCAGATCTTATGAGCTGGGAATTTGAGATGAGCATGATGGGAGAGTTGACTTTCTTTCTCGGGTTGCAAATCAAGCAAACCCGAGAAGGGACGTTTGTGCACCAAGGCAAGTACACGAAGGATATCTTGAAGAAGTTTGACATGGGCGAGGCAAAGCCCCTCTCGACGCCTATGTCAACTACTACTGCCTTGGATGCGGATGAGGAAGGAGAAGCGGTGGACCAGACGGAGTACCACAGCATGATCGGGTCGCTTCTGTACTTGACAGCAACTCGATCGGACATTCAGTTCGCCGTCTGCTTGTGTGCACGCTTTCAGGCGTCCCCACGGACTTCGCACAAGCAGGCGGTGAAACACATCATGAGGTACTTGTGCTTCACTCCTGAGTTTGGTTTGTGGTTTTCCGCCTCTTCCTCTCTTGGTCTTTGTGGTTATTCAGATACGGATTTTGCCGGTTGTCGTCATGATCGGAAGTCCACTTCAGGGACTTGCCAGTTTCTCGGGTCTTCTCTTGTGTCTTGGTCTTCTCGCAAACAGTCTAGCGTGGCTCAGTCGACTTGCGAAGCTGAGTATGTTGCTGCCGCTAGCTGTTGCTCACAGTTGCTTTGGATGATTGCCACTTTGAAGGATTTTGGCCTTGAGCTTAGTAAAGTGCCTCTGCTGTGTGATAGCACGAGTGCCATTAGTGTGGCCAAAAACCCTGTGCTTCATTCTAAGACCAAGCACATTGAGGTTCGTTTTCACTTTATGAGAGATCACTATGAGAAGGGCGACATTGACCTCCGGCATGTCGATACCCAAAACCAGCTTGCGGATATTCTCACTAAACCTCTCGATCAAGCTGCGTTTTCTTGTCTTCGGGGCGAGTTGGGTGTTTGCTTTCCTTTTTAGAGGAGGAAGGCTTTGTGTATCTTAGTTCTTTTTGATTCTTGTTTGACTTTTCTTTTTCTTTCTTTTTGGTGTGTTTAGCTTTCAATTGGTGTCATTCCTTTTTGCATCTCATTTGCATTTGTGACATAGTTCATTTTAAGCTTCATACCTATAGCCGATATAATGAATCTATGCTCTGTTTGAGGTGCTTTATGTGTCTATGGTATTTCCTAACTTAGACTCTCTTTGATCTCTTGATATGCAATAGAGCTAAGTTAGAAAAGCTTTAAAACTGAACTTAATCCCTATGTCACCTCTGAAATGGCACTAGCATGTGTAGGCTTTTGAAGATCCTTCTTGGCTATCTTATATATAGCTTGTAACTATGGCTCTTCATTGTTTCATTCACTTCCTTTGAGCACCATGCTTAAAATTGAACTAAAATGAAATTGATCTATGTTATGTGAATTGGAAAGATCAAGTTGGGTTTGCATTGTGAGCACTTCATCGTGTGTTCGAGACTGCTTCCCATATGGGTTGATACTTGAGCGGTGTCGTGTATGACCAAAACCAGTGTGTTAAGTCCTTTGACTTCGCCCGGTTGGTAAGCAGTGGCATCACTTTGCTTACAACCACTCGCATACAACTTAAATGTGCCTAAAACTGAAATTTGGCTGCAAAACTCTGAAATTTGAAAAATTCATTCAGTTGGGTCATTGGCTTGTTGTATGAACTTTACTAGGGATAGTTTAACTTACTATACATGAGATTGCTTTGAGATAGGTCCTCTCTTGTTTGCCATGTCTAGTTGTTTCTAGGAGGTGATACCCATTCCTTGCTCACACATGTAATCTTCTCTATTTTAGCTTCTAAAGTGATCTTTAGCTCAACCTGAGTCTTAGTTGGGCACGTAGAGCTTTTTCTATTCTCACAGGATCACATCACTTAGAGCATCCTTTCATTGTCTTAGCTCTATGTATGAAACTTGTTGCACTCATTTTGCATATCATGACATTTGTGGCCGGTTTTTGAGTTTTGAGCTTTGATGAGATTCATGTGTCAACAAGGGGGAGAGATGTGCATTTCACTCCATCTACAGTTAAGGGGGAGAGTTGTGCATTGTGGGAAGAAAGCATGGGGGAGAGATATGTGATCAAGGGGGAGAAAATGTGCATTTTGTGAAAATCTTGCTTCTTTGGCTCTTTTCACCCTTCCTTGGTATCTTGTGTATGCTTTTGCCCAGGGGGAGCTTTTGCTAGATGTGTTGAGCCTTTGCCTCTTCTGGACGGTCTAGCTTGTGTTTTGGCTCCGACAGGTTTCGATTGGCTTCTTGAGTTTTATGCGTTTTAATTGGTATCTTTGAGCTCCCTTAGTGCTTAAATTGGTATTCTGAGCTTTGAGAGCTTTGATTGGTATCTTGCTTTGTTAGCGGTGTTGAGCCCGTTTTCTGCCTCTTCTTGAGGGCTAGCCTTGTTTTGCTTGGTTGTGTCGAGCCGTTGCCCATGTCTTTGGGAACCAAGTTTTGGATGTGTTTTGCTTCACTCAAGTGACCCCGTTTTGACTTTCTTAGCTTTTGGTCATTTGGAGAGCTTTACCTTGCGGCTCAAATCTAAAATGCACTTGTGTTGACAATGCACTCATCAAGGGCGAGATTGCGAACACATGGTGGATAAATACCCATGTATGTTCAGTTTTGTGATGAGTGATTGCCCAACACTTGAGCGTTTCAGTTTGAGTGGCTTACTACTAATCTTTGCGAAAGCAAATGTGTGCCTGTCTATCGGCTTGTGGTGTGCAGGTACTATGCCTAGTGACAGTGGTCAATGGCGTGGAGAAGGTCGAGTAGAGGCTTGCCATGCCGATGGACTGAGAGCGGTGAAGGGCGGAAGCAGGGCTCGGACTGAGGGACCATGAGCGCCGGCGGACTAGCTGTGGTGGCTAGTACTTGGCACCGGCGAGTGCAAGAACACATGGAGGTAGACCGAGTCAACCAAGTCAAGACGGTGGACGCGCGAGTCGAGCGGAGGCTCAGGGGACTCGGAGTCCGACCGGACGAAGACAAGGTGGCTCGCGTCGAGTGGTTTGGTGGTTTGGGCCTCAAAACCATCCGCGTCGGTTTCCGAGTTTGGGCCGCAAAACTCGGGGTTCGGTAGTTGAGCCCAAAGCTACCTGTGGCGGGTTTCCTAGGTTTGGGCCTCAAAACCTAGGCGGAGCTTCCGAGGAAGCGGGGATGGCACGTGGCGGAATCCTGGAGGTTGCGTCGAGGCGACGGCAACTCCTGGCAGGAAGCGGGGCCGTCCATTCAAATCAAGGGAGATATTTACCGGTGCTTGGACTGTAATGATTAGGCTAGGTAGTTCACTCATTGTATCTAAGGGGTTCTTTGGGAAATAGCCAAAGCCTCTGATAAATAGAGGATGAAGGGGTATCCTCATCCCATCTCTTGAACCCTAATCATTTTGCCCCAACTCTCTCTCTACCCTCTCTCTAGTTCATGAGATCCCTAGGTTGATTTCACCAACCTCTGTAAGAACTTGAGTTTGTTGTGAGGAATCGGAGGCCGTAACCTCCGTAAGCCATGGTGGCTTCGATTTCTTGATCGTATCCCCGTTTTGCTTGTGTTCTTCGCATTTTGCTTTTGCTCCCTCATTTTCCCGAGATGATTTCTCTTTGTAGGGAGTAGCTCTTGCAAATCCGTTTGAACCAAGTTGTTCGTATTCGTGAGGAGCATCTTTGCACCGAAGGAATTCCCCTCAAACCTCACGAGTGCGTAGATCGGACGATTTCTTTGCGGTGTTCTTCGTTCTTGCACCTTCTCCTCCAAATCCTCGTTTCCCTTTATTTCTCACCAAATTGAGCGATGATTTCTTAGGATTAGCTCCCCAACTGTACAAGGATCATGCCTACAAAGTTTGGTTGCAGTTGGAGTTCATTTGGTTGAGTTTTGGGAAGATTTGGAGGAGAGAAAATGATTTTCGGGTTCACTGTGCAGTTTTCGGGAGCGTCGGACGCTCCGAGGGTTTTGCGTCGGACGCTGGGGCGTGCTGACGTCAGCGTCCGTCGCCTCGCTTGTCGACGTCTTTCGATTTTGGCGTCGGACTCTCTTCTCAGCGTCCGTCGCCCTCTGTCAACGTCCTTCGCCAGCGTCCGTCGCCCTTCCAGTAGGGGCTGATTTTTCTGGGTGCGTTGGACTCTGCCAACGGACCGTCCGTCGCCCAACGGACCGTCCATCGCCCAGCGTCCATCGCTGCAACGGACTCTGGCAATGGACTGTCCATCAAGGTTTTTCAGGTTTTTCTTCATCGCTGTTTTGGTCGGTTCTCCCTCGTCCGGACTCCGAATTGAGTTCCGTTTGTTGTGTTGGTTTTGTAATCACACTGGGAACTGAATGAAGCACCTTTGAGATCAGTTCTCATAAGTGTTTTTGGCTGAGCTTTCTTCTCTTCTCCATAGGGGTTGAGAGTCTCACTATCGGTGTCACGGTTTGAGTTTCTGGTTTCCGGAAGATCCGCTGTACCTCTTGGTCTTCACCAAAGGTATCCACCCTCTCTAGGGTCATGATCTTGCTAGTGGAGTAAGCTTGCTTGCTGGGGTTGTTTTTGGAAAGAGTGGCCCGAATATTTCCGAGTGAAATTTGAGGCTCCCATTCACCCCCCTCTGGCCGCCGTTCTTGGTCCTTCATTTGCTACATACAGTAGGGGACACTAGCTAGACTAATCAAAATATGATTATAGTCAATTGGGAATAGAAGATTCTAAAATGACCAAATTGCACTCCCTTTATTTCCAGCTTCGATCGTCGGTGTTTTTCTGTGGCTTTGTTTATTTGTTTATTTAGAGCAACTTCAGTGGAGCCCCTAAATAGACCCCTATTCTCAATATATGGACTTGGTCCAAAAAAATCCACTCCAATGGACCTCCTATTTGGGCTCCCATTTTAGGAGGGCTCTCAAATTTTAGTTTTGGGTCCCTAGAAAAAAGGTCCTCCTATTCCTCTCCTCTCAAATTAGGCACTATGACTGGAGTTGAACTTTGAATTTGTCCCTCAAATTTTGTAAGTCACCTAAATGGAAATGTAGGAATTTGATTTGGGCTGTGGCTGGACAGGCATAGAGAGAGAGAAAGCGACCGACCGGTTGTATAAAATGCGCTCGTGGTGGAGCTTGCACAGCACGGGGGGCACCTGGCACATAAGCTAGGAAGAGGGAAGAGCAAGGAAGACGATGACCATGGGCGGCGTCATGGCGGACACGGTGGTGTGCGTCACCGGCGGCGGCGGCTACATCGGGAGCTGGCTCGTCAGGAAGCTCCTCGGCAGAGGCTGCGTCGTCCACGCCACCCTGCGGAGCCTCGGTAAATACGCAGCGCAGACGCATGCACGCGCGCACCTCCCAACTCCTCTGGCCGGCCTCTCGCCCATATCATCATCTGACCTTTCATGCGTGGGCGTCTCTGACGTGTGCATGCAGCGGACGAGAAGAAGACGGCGCTGCTCCGGGCGCTCCCCGGCGCGGCGGAGCGGCTGCGGCTGTTCGAGGCGGACATGTACGACGCCGACACCTTCGAGCCCGCCATCGCCGGCTGCCACTTCGTCTTCCTCGTCGCCACGCCCTTGGCGCACGACCCCTCCAGCACCAAGGTATAGCCATGTACTACTTTATATATATATACGCTCCCCTCCCACCGCCGCCGCCGGAGCTAGCGTCAACGATCACTCTGCGCCATGCATGCTGCCGGCCTTGGCCGCTTCTGGTCTCGCTGCCGTGAGCTCTCTGTGCGGCTGCGGCTGCGGCTCTGGACTCTGGAGACGACGAAACGATGATATGCTTGCATGAGACGGTGATAATTAAATCCATTATTATTCATTTCCTCCGTGGATGACGGATCTCAGCGCGCGCGTGGGCTGGCCGCTGGCCAGTGCCATTTCGGAATATAATAGACTACGTTGAGTTGGCGGCTTCGACCATCTAATATATAGTTCACGCCGGCCGCGCGCCAGCCGCCTCCACCCACTATATATCCCATTAGAGTAGACGACTGTGGCATCGATACATCGTTGTATGGGATTCCATGCATGCACCTCAGTTTACAATTGTTTGTTCGTTGGATTCTTGCGGGTCTATCTGTATAACAGGGTCTATCTGTATAACAGAAATCATGAACCCAAATATGCTTGTGGGCGTTTCTATAATACGTACTACTCTGTTTTTTCCAAATTATAGTTCAATTGACTTTTCTAATCAAACATTTGATCACCTATTTTATTCAAAAAAATCTATAAAGTATAATTTCTTTTGTCATGACTCGTTTTATTAATAAAAGTTCTTTAAGTACGAATTAAATTCGTGTATATTTGATTAAAAAAGTTAAATGAATTATAATTTGGAACTGAGGTACCGTACTATTATATTAGGCCTCTTCTTTATGCGACATACAATTTTATCATACTAGTCTCTTCTTCTCCTTCGCGCCAACTCGAGCTCTCATCCACACCTACGAGAGATGTCGTCCATGGCTAACATGCTCCAACAGCCACACGCGCTCCATCGGCTCGGAGCCCGAGGTAGTAGACGGAGGCACTGAACCCAGTCCCCGACGATCGCATCGTCGCGCAGCCCGGCCCCAAACCCCCGCACCATCTCCGATCCGGCTCGCCAGGGCCGCGACGTGGATACCAGTCATTCAGGCTGGCAAAGTCATTCACCGGATGGTCATCGTCAGTGTTGTGCAGGTTTGCTAATTCCATTAAAAACACATGCGAACTATCATCTCGGTGTAGCGGTAGCTAGCTAGAAGGAAGAAGAAACTATTACCATTGATTCGTTTCTTTCGATACTCTATTGTCGTAGAGAGGATGATTTGGTAATACTGCTTTGCTATTCTGTGATGTTTGTTTGGCTCTGGATTATTCCAGACAAACATGCTTCGGTTCATCTACTAAATTAGTGGGAATTGACCATCGACATGGGTGTTTTGTTTTAACGGTTTGTGCTGTTCATCGATTGGTTTTCCCTGGAGAGCTGTGGCTAGGGAGGGCCTGGCGGGCGGCTGTTGCTGGGCATGGCTGGCGGCCTCATGTGGATCGATATTCCACGGGCCCTGCAAACATAAAAACACCGTTCTGAACAGATTACGACGGTCTAAAATGACGAACCAAACAGCAAACAGCATAGTAATGATCAGCCTCATGCATGGTTTTTCTGCACAGTACAAGAACACGACGGAGGCGGCGGTGGACGCCGTGCGCATCATCCTCCGGCAGTGCGAGCGGTCCGGCACGGTGAAGCGCGTCATCCACACGGCCTCCGTGACGGCTGCGTCGCTGCTCAAGGAGGACGGCAGCGGCTACAAGGACTTCGCCAACGAGTCCAACTGGACGCCGCTCAACATCTCCTACCAATTCACCAACGCTCCCCTCGATGTACGTATGTACAGGAATGCTAGCTAGCTAGCTGCTGATCATGCATTTTAATTTATCGATTAACTGAACTGAAACACGCGCGCACGTACGCAAGCACAGGATTACGTGTGGTCCAAGACGCTGTCGGAGAAGGAGCTGCTGCTGAGCTACAACGCCGACGAGCTCTCCAAGGGCGATGATCAGTCCCGGGCGATGGAAGTGGTCACCCTGGCGTGCGCGCTCGTCGGCGGTGACACCATCCAGACGGACCTGTGCAGCAGCATCCACCTGATCGTGGCGCTGCTGACGGGGCAACCGATCTACCACAACGGCCTCCGGTTCCTACAGGCGCTGCTGGGCTCCGTGCCACTGGCGCACATAGAGGACGTCTGCGAGGCGCACGTCTTCAGCATGGAACAGCCGTCCATGGCCGGCCGCTTCCTTTGCGCCGCCGGATACCCTAACATGCGGGGCATCGTCGACCACTTCATCACCAAGCATCCCGACCTCAAGATAAAGCTGACGGAGTACGTATCTGACAGTGGATGTGTTCTCGGTTGGTATTGGCCGCTCTAGGGAATTTTATGATGATTGATGCTTGACCTTGTGTGGTAGTGACCGGCCGGTGATCTTGTGTGATGTAGGGTGGCCGGGGAAGGGGTCAGGATTCTGGCCAACACCAGCAAGCTGGAGGATTTGAGTTTCAAGTTCAAGTACGGAGTGGAGGAGACGCTGGACTGCAGCGTCGAGTGCGCCAAGAGGATGGGAGAGCTCTAGAGGCTATGCTACACATGCATCTGCAGCATTGGTATTCAAACTAGTACTGTACGGTACTACTGTGTTCGCACGTGTGCAGGAGTACTCTCCCCTAAAAAAAGTTACCCTATAAGTGTGTGTTGATCAAATTGACTAATTTTATATAAAATATTAGCAACATTTGTATAATAAATAAATTTATTATAAAAATATATTTTACGATTTATCTAATCAAATACTGCTAATTATGCATTACGATTTTTTTAAAAAAAATTATATATAATTGGTTAAAATTTTAAAAGTTTAACTTTTCGGAAGTGAGAATAATATTCTTGTTTGGGATGGAGGGAATATATCAGTGGTAGGTTCAGAACAAAGTCTGGGTGTGTTTGACTTGTGGTTGTGGTGTGGATGCAAGGGTTATATATATATATATATATATATATATATATATATATATATATATATATATATATATATATATATAATACTAGTTTCGTGTCTGTGCGTTGCTACGGGATAACAAAATATTTGTACTAAAAAAACATAGATCGCATAATATATAACAATAATTTTAAAAAAATTAGGCATCATTGATTCGAGTAAATGTAAATATGTTACATGTCAATATTCTTGAGATTAAAATCAAACATGTACAACTAATACTCCAGTAGTCATGTAGTGTGTATACATCATTTCCATATAGAGCCCGATAAATATTTTCCCAATACCTATGAATGGTAACAAATATAGCTATCACTAAATTAATATTTATTATGCAATACAAATGGAATGGAAATGCATTGTATTAGTAAAATTTTATATTATCTCGAGTATGTCGTTAGAACCTCCTTGAATACAACATTTTTCGTGAAAGTTCCATGTATCATTTGAGTCTTCTTATCCTTAATTTTTTTATTTGCTGCATTTTTCTTTGCATTCTTTTGAGCCTTTTTAGTAGCCTTCTTGTTCGCCTCCTCCTCCACTGCTAGCACATCAGGAGGTAGGGCAAGGACCTTGATATTCGCTCTTGCCGTGGCTCTAGACATCGCAACATACATCTGCCCATGAGAGAACACCGGCGCGGGCAGGTACACACCGACGTTCGGGATAGTCTGGCCCTGTGACTCGTTGACCGTCATGGCAAAGCTCAACCTGATAGGAAACTGCTTCCTCTTAAATTGGAACGGAAACATTTCATCATCCGACGGACATAGCGGTATTCGAGGAAGGAATACTCGCTTTCCAGCATGCTGCCCCACTACGATTTCCGCGTCGATTGTATTTCTTCGGAACCCTCGCACCACCAGCCTTGTACCATTGCATAGCCCGTTTGCAGGGTCAAGATTTCTAAGCAATATGACATGACACCCGAGCTTAAGTTTCAAGACATGTGGAGGCAGTCCATTGGGGTCAGACTGTTAAGGAAATTCGATGGATAGTAGTTATATGGATCATCTACGGTAGCGTCAAAACTATGATACACCGTCTCCCCACCCTGGAACATATCAATCATTTTCATATTAATCATATCCACCCAATCATTACGGGTAGATAAAATTGCTCTAGTGGTGATGTAGTCTTTGTCTGCCATATTTGCATTGAGATTTGGAAAGATGGTGTCGATTAATGTATGCAGATCTTTCTCGGCATCGCCAGAGTAAGGGACACAAATCTCGTCTGGAATACGTACATCACCATCTTCGTTAACCTCTTCTGTTCCACCACCAATTCGCAACAGATAATATGCAAACGATGGGTCACCCTGAGCCCTTATGTTGCGAACGAGCTTTAGGTGTTGCATGGATTCCCAAAGATATGACCTTCGTAGAGAAGCGCCGACTATTTGAGCCCTAGATCCTTTCCGTACAACAGGCAGGACCTATCTGAAATCTCCACCAAAGACAACAGTCTTTTCACCAAACGGTAGGTTTGACACTCCCATTATATCTCGTAAACTGTTGTCTAGTGCTTCCACATTCTGCCTCTTTCTCATAGACGCCTCGTCCCAAATTATGAGAGTTGCTTGTTGTAACAGTTTGGCGGTACCACTCTGTTTCGTGAAGCTACAACAACCGCCCTCTTGAAGAGTGAGAGGTATCTTGAAATGCGAGTGAGCCGTCCTCCCACCTGGCATTATAGCCGCTGCGACTCCAGATGTAGCTGTAGCAACGACAAGCTTATCCTGGCTACGTAGTTTTGCGAGAAGTGCCTTGTACAAGAAGGTCTTTCCAGTCCCGCCAGGTCCATCCACAAAGAATACCCTACCTTTTTTTCTGTCAACAGCGGCCATTATCTCATCGTAGGCGTATCTTTGCTCTGCGTTGAGTGAGTCGCACAATAGCACATCTTCAGGGTTCTGCTCGACGCTAGCTTCCTCAAATATCTCCCGAGGAATATTACTGGAGTCGTCGTATGTGCGATCGATTTCTGGAAGAGGAAATGAACATATATCCTTCCTCATAGACTGCAACATGTTTCTAATGTCTATCAAAACCATCTGTCGCACCAGATCGGGGGATGGATTTTTATGACTGTAGTCCTCTGCCATTGCATCCTAGTGTCTGTTCCACAATCCCATCACATCATTCGGCTCGTAGAATACCAATATTGTTGCAAATAATCTTCGTAGGGAGGAAGGCATCTGGAAGACAGTAGCTTCACTTAGACATTCATCAAGTGTATTGTCTTCTTCTATTAGACCCCTTCTTTCTGCAGCTTCACGGAATGAAGGTAGTAGAACGCCATCGACAGTCCTGAGCTGTTCGTATGAAGTAGCATCAGCTACATTGTTTAACAGAACACGAATAAAGTAGCGTTCTCCCTCAGCAGGATTAGCCGCGATGACTCTACCAATTTGGAATACTGAGTTTTTTCTTGGCTGTTAGAATTTACCATTAGAATGCCAGGTAAAATGCTCTGGAAAGTCTCGATACAATATTCCGTGGGCTTCCTCCCGTGTCCTGTTTGCCTCGAAGTATGCTGTCAGCATTGACTCTTCTACACCGGGTCTATTAACGATATGTTCAACCTTGTCCCGTTTATTGAATGCAACCATGTGCATGTTAGGTAGATGAAGCTGCAATTGTTGTACCGGTGGATGGTTCTTGCTCAAATCAAAGCCATATATCCTCCATAGTGCTTCTGGAGGTGTCACCCATCGAGCTTCTCTGTACTGCTTAATCTCATCAATGTTTCCTTCCTTGTCTGTTTTGTCATACTCCCTGACCGCCACCGATGCCCTGTCATAACCCTTGTATATATACTTGAAAAGATACTTTACCGACGTAATACTACCACATGCTTCAACATTTATATGGCAGTTGAAGGTACGTAGCAGACAAGGGTTGTAAGGAACGACCCATTGATTGTCTAGGTAATGACCTCGGACTTTCAACTTGCGTCCGTCATCGCGTCGACGATAGATGGGGTATGAATCCTTTCCCTGTGACGTTGAATCACATAATTGACGGGGGTAACGGTTCTTACATGATCCGCAACCCACCGTGCATGGACAATATGGATTAAGCGTCCCACAAGGGCCATGCATCATATGTTTGGTTACCATCTTGTATAGCTTAGGGTACTTCTTCTTGTTTGGTAGCTCTGTTGAGATGATCATGTCATACTGCTCAGGACAAGTGAGCTTGTACTTCCGTTCCATTATTAGCAAGAAGTGTGCATGCGGCAAGCCCCTCTTTTGGAACTCCACTACATACACGTAGGCCTTCACCTTTCCATGTATGTCTTTCTCCATCAACATATTCCTCATTGCCTCCAACTTTGCATGGAAGACTCGTGTAACGAGATCTAGTCGATCTTGTGCTGTCTGGCCTGGATATAGTTCATTCTTGATCTCATCCCAGTTTGGGTTGCACGTCATTGTGAGGAAGACATCAGGTTTACCATACTTTCTAACCAGAGCCATTGCATCCATGTATCGGTGCCTCATGTCACGTGGTCCTCCAATGAATGACGAAGATAGGACAGTACGCCTTCCGATATTCTCAGCAGATCCTTCACCCGAATGCATATTATCCATGAGGCCTTGGTATAGGTCAGCCCTCAACCTCTCCTGATTGTTTCTTATGTAGTCCAAACGTGAGCTCTCAATCTTGATGTAGGTGTCAACGACGAACTGCTGGAAAAGACGCCCGCCATAGAGCATTGTATTAAAAATCCCTAGCCGCATCTGAAACTTGTAGCAGTAGTAGTCGCGCACGGAGACACATTTGTTCCCAATAGGTTCTACAAGGAGGCATTGCAAAAATTAGTTTCAAGAGTTGCGAGCAACAAAAATTTTAGATTACACTATTGAAAAGAGTTGAAGATACCTCCATCATCATCACCACCATCAGTTCTTTTTTCCGTTTTGCTCTAGCTGCCTCAACTTCCTCCATAGTGACACCCACTTTTGGAATGGAATTGTGCCACCCAAGCTCACCCCTTGGCAAGAATAACGAATATGATAGTGGGTCATAGCATGCATTATATGAGCGAATTCCATGAAAAGATCGATCTTTCCCTTGAAGGAGGACACTATGCTCAAATTGGCCTAGACGCTCGCTCCCTTCGACCCAGACCACGGCCACCTCTGATGTCAGTGGCACATTATATGTTCTCTGATCAAGTTGCTGGTCAAGGTTGAACTCAATACGATAATCATCAAGATCTTTAACATGCCCCATACTCCTTAGATGCTCAGAATACGGATTCCCATTTAAGATTCTAACTACTTGCTCTATAACTTCTCTATCTTTTTGGGCGCTTTCCTTACGACACTTGCTCATCCGATGCTCTAGGGACGGATCATCGTCGTAAAAATAAAGCTTGAGGTGTTTCTTCTGAACTCCATCCTCATTACCAAAAGATTGCATGTTATGGTAAAAATGGCCATGGGCACGGAACGTGTAGACACCACAAATTTTCATATTAGTGGTCACACGATCTAGTTGATAATACAATGAAGTGAAAGAGAAGTGACCATTGAAATATATAATGTTTGCACGAAAGTGTCTAGCATCAGCATCCGAGCTTGACCACAACCTCATGAGTTCTGGTGGTGTCTCAACATTTGCAAGATGAATCTTCCCACCACGACAACAGAATCCAGGAGGTTCAGACTCAAATTTCTTTGCATTGCAATACTTGCAGTTCGGCACTGATGATAGCATGTGTGTCTCTGATGGGATATTAGCGTAAACCTTGTCGAATGGATCCAGTACATCAGAATCTGTGTTCTCTTGCTCATTCATGTCGTTGTTTTGGTCTTCCTCGATATCCTCTTCATCATCTTCTACAAAAATTAGATGATGTCATGCGTTGCAGGAAAGTACGAGAAAACAATGATTTGACTATTAGGTGGAGTACCTTGTCCAGCAAAAAAGTACGCTTCCTCCTCCTCGTCGTCATCCTCAAATATGACATTTTCATCATAGTCTGTGATAAACGACCATATATATTATTATAATAGTCCAGATAAAGCTTAATTAAAACGATAAATTTAATTAAGAAAATACCATCTTCGATCATAGACCCTGGTGTATGAGCCTGAACATCATTTGAAGGCATTGAAGAGGTAGCATCGACTACAGCTGGTTGTGTCTGTGTACCTATGCAATTGCTAGGTGCTTGAATTGGAGGTGTCTGGGTGACACCATCTGAAAGAAAAAGATTATATTTTTAGAGTAAAAGAACTAAGGAAAGATTCTCATCAACATAAAGTGTACAAGGTGAATTACCATTGTAAACAACACTTGGTTGAGTCGGCTCATTCAAATCATTGATATTGTCATCCGCACAACCTCTGCCCTTTTTTGCAATGTTTGATTCAAAAATCCGATTGCAACGAGATACAAGTGCATTTCTCTCTCCAGACGTCACTTGATGCCTATGTATGTTATGTTGAATGGCTACTTCAGGTGTATGGACTTCATGATTCTGAACTATAGATGACGTAAAGTCAATAGGTGTGCCACTCAGTTCGGGTATTTATATATCTTGTGAAGCTGGTTTAGGCGATTGAAGTGAAGGGAACACAAGCTGAGGGATGAAGTGAGGGCTCTCTATGGCAATTGAGTTTGGATGTAAGTAGTTGGCTCGGTGGTCTTTTACCATTTCTTTATATTTTTTGTTGATTTCTTTACGTTTCAACTTTTTCTCTTGTGGAGTTATTTGCAATTTTCTTGTCACATTCTTGTTGGCATTCTTTGCCGCATACAACTCACGCCGCCTCTTTGCTAGCTGAGCCTTATGTTCAGGAGACATTGCAGCCATTCGTGCTCTGTCTAATTCATGCCTTTGCTCTTTTGCACACGTAACAATATGTTGCTTAGGAGGAGATGCATTTGAAAAACCTATGCAACAATAAAAAAGTACAAATGTGACATTATAATATCATACTATATATTTCATACTATATAAGCTATGATATCTTGTAAACTTGTAAATAATAAATGTAGGGCCGTAATAAAGACTTACAAGTTTCAATGTCATTGTTGATATCATGAGGAACTCCAATTAAATTTGAGACTCCATAATCTAAAAATGTTTTCATAATGTATATAATTAGTAAGTAAAAACACATTACATCATCAAGCTACTGTTTGGACAAAGAAATTATTTTGTAACTACCTGTTGACTAGACAGTCTCATCTGGAGTAATTAGTAAATTCGTCACGTTGTTTCCAGATTCATTTTTATGCGCCGCATACAATTCACGCCGTCTTTTATTTCGTAATGCCCTTTGATCAGTAGACATTGCAGCGTAGCATGCTCTATCACGAGCAGGACTATGCTCTTTTGGACACATTCTAAGACAGTTCGCTGTTGATACCGGACCATCTACAAGAATATATAACGCCGGAATACAAAATAAATCATTTTATAACAAAAATAATGTCACCCTATCTTATATCCACAACAACAATCAATACTTTTAAAGAGCATTCTTAGTAACCTGGTAATTGGGCTAAACAACTACTATAGGTTGATGTCCTATGAAGCCAATCACTATTTTTGTCCGTGTCATTCATCGTATGTCCATCCAATATATCTGTTGTATTTGCATCTGCAAGTTTAAATATAATAACTGGTTACAAATACAAATAATGATATGATTGCAGTCACCGTTTTGCATATTGTTGTCAAGATCAACATGACCTTGGCTATTCATCATACCCCCCTGACCTCCTTTTCTATTTATTTGACAACCGTTTTGTGGTGACACATCAACAACCCGTTCTTGGATTCTTTGTCTCTTCTTCTCATTAGCATCCCCATCTTCTGACCGGTATGATTACCTTTAATAAAATTTGGTGTTGAGGTGAGATCATATGAACTTAGAATATGTATTACGGTTGAAAAAGTTTATATACCTGCATGAATTGTATTTGTAAGGTCCCCAAATGGTACCCGCTTACCGACTGACTCTGGAGTATCCATAAAAAACCTACAAAAAAGTTATCCATCTATTAGCACATGAAAAAGATGGATAAATATGTGAAATGACTTATCATGGTTACACCCGCTTCTCTTATATTTTTGTGTGATTTTTAAATGCAACATCTAAAAATATAGTAATAATATACAGTAAAAAATTCTTACTAAAACATATTTTATTATATTTTCATTACATATATCTATTTTTTGAGCATTTTGCAATAAATTTTCATTTTATTTTATGTTACTTATGAAAAACAAACGGGATTTAAAAGTTACCGGTGTATCATTCATAAATTCATAAAAGAAAAATAAAAGACAAGAAAAATTATCATGACGATTTCGGCCCATTAAGCCCAGGAGCAGAAGCAGACCTGCCCATACGGGCAATGGAGTGTGTTTTATTTAGTCTGAAAACGGAGGTCTTTTTTGAAAACATAAATGAGAGAATAGAAGAAGTTAGTGTTGATTCACATAAAGTTCGAGGGCCTGGTTGCAAAAATGACGAGTTGGCCTTATCCGCTCACCACACACACTCGTCTTCCTCCGCGTTGTGTTCTTCCTCAGTCGGACGCCGACTCACCCAGTCTTATCCCTCCACCGCTGCCATGCCACACCTCGACCGCTGCACCACCGCACCGAGGTCGCCGCAGCGGCCAGATCTGTTTGGCCAGTAGTCTCTGCAAACGCGCGACCCGGTGTCTCGACGTCTACGTGACCCACCCTATCGTCTTCCCCAAACCCTAAATACACCGACTCGACTTCCTTCTCAACTCCATTTCAGACACGAAACCCGCTCAGTTGACAGCATCCGCTCTCATCTCTCAGTAGCACCACCGCGACGACATCGCAAAGGCGGCCAGATGCGCTCGCGCGACCCGACGACCTTGTGTCGGGTCACCCTCGCCTCTTCATGCGAGGCCGGTACGTTGGCCAAACTCTCCGCCACTGTCCTCGGATCCGGCGGCAAGGAGGTTAGGTCCCTGCTCTACGAACTCGATGGACGTTCTTGGTGTGAAGCATCAAGGACTCTGCTTCAACCCTTGGCGGCGGCGCCCACTCCCTTTGTTCCCGGCGTCGCCAAATCAGATCAGAGCACTTCGCGATGCCGTGAAACTACCAGGTACACATACACCTTCTCAAACCCTATCCTATAAAGTTATGTGCGTTCGGACATGGAACAAACACGTGGATCTGGGTCTGTGTCTATGTGATTTTCTAATGCTTGTTCATGGATCTGGGTCAGTGGCACGATTTCTAGTGTTTGTTCGCAGATTTGGGCCCTATGTGTATGGATCCAGCGCTTGTCTGTGGCTTTGGGCCCTATGTGTCTGGATTGTATTGCTTATTTGTCGACCTGGACAATAAGTTTTGTCTGGATCTAGTCCTTGTTGGTGGATCTGGGCCATATGTGTATGGATCTATGTGATCTAGGTCAGTTTTACGATTTTCTAGTGCTTGTTCGTGGATTTGGGCCCTATGTGTATGGATCTAGCGTTTGTTCCTGGATTTGGGCCATGTGTCTGGATGTAGTGCTTATTTGTCGACCTGGGCAACTAGTTTTGTCTGGATCTAGTCTTTGTTGGTGTGCTGGGTCATATGTGTATCTGAATACGGGGTTTAGGGTGTGCATTAGATCAGTGTAATGCCTATGTTACTTTGGCCATAAATGGGTGTCAAAGGATCAAAAGTGATCGTTAGTTTAAAGTAATTTTTATTGCTAAAACATGAAATGATGCTTAGTTACACCTTGATGCTTGACTCACATTTGTTTTGATGTGTTTCCTCGAGTTTCACCTATATTTTTTTACCATGGTATTAGATTTTTATAGTATGGTTGCCTAACCCTATCAGTTATCCTTATTACACATGCGCAAGCCATTTTTCGTATTTGTTATCAAGTCAAGAGCACCTAAATTTACCAGAAAGTATCCAGATTAAGTAGCAAAAGTGAATTTAATCTACTTGTAATCTTTTATCTTATAATGAATTTTGTTTGTCTTTTCATGTTTGAGTGGCGTGGACTCATGGACAAGGAACTCATGGGTACGAGGTCTACCAAGAATCTCCAACTGTGTTTGAAAAGATAAGTTCCAGCACAATGTCATTTTATTCTTAATTAAAAGAAACCATAGTAGATAGATTTGAAGTTTTGTGCAGTTTGACTTACTGACGATGTTAATTCACTACCAGAGCTATCAGTGATAAGCTATCAATTAGCACACAACTAAATGAAGTGTTTTATCAGCAGCAATCAAAGCTCCTAAACCGACAAATAATGCATCACACAAGGTACTGATCTTGAAAACTATTCCAAAACTGATAGGCAGGTTTATATGTGACAGTGTCAGTTTTATTTTGAATAAAAAATAACTGACTTTTTTTTATCTTTGTCTCTGAGATAGTTGCTGGTAGCTAGATCCCTTTGGCTGAGGAGTTGGATTTTTGTAGTAATTTGTGGTATCTGGTACTCACATTGCTATTCCACATGATAATGAAAACTGAATTTGACTCCTGAGAGCAAAGAGATTCAAAGATAAGTTCTCAAACTCCTGATAAGTTCTCTTGCTGCAATTGAATTTTCAGTGATGTTTAATTAACTTCCCTGCTTGTTTATTCATTTCTGAAACTGTAAATACATTTTAGTTTAAACTGTTTACATGGCTAGCAGTCTAGTTTTGTCATTACTCTTGACTTTGTGATCCTGATACTACATTTTTTTGGCATGTTCAGATGCGGGAGGATACCTAGCATATAGTAAGGCATCATTCTAGTGCTTGCAATCAAATCTATGAGCTTGACAAATGTAGCATCAGTCAAGGTATATCTCGATGTTGGCAGTTACGCCACTGCTGTTGGTCTGACATTTGCCCTTCCTTTTATTATATTTGCTCTTATGTCCTTTTACTTGATGTCTAGTATTTTGCATGTTTCGAACCTCGGCTGGCACAACTTTCAAAGTTGAAGATTAGGAGCTACAGCGGCACAAAAGTTAAGTCTCCAAATATATGTCTTTTCATATAGTATTTGTGCATATATATACTATCTGATTTGAGCTTGGACTATTTCCATATATATAAAGACATATATAGTAAACTATCTACTGTTTTGTTTAAATGTTAAGAGTAAACAAGAATGTGATTATTTATAGGTAGGTTGGTACCAATGGCTGGTGCTTTAATCTGTAAGCAAGCCTGCTTTTAATGGATCACCTATAATTGTTCAGTCTTTACATATATTACAATTTTAGTATATTTGAATAGTATATTTGAATCAATCTAACTGTTTTTTATTATTAGATCGCAAAGAGTTTCTGGTAGCTGTCATCTACCTAGCTGGACAGTTAGAGTTATCACTCATTTGTTGTCTCTGCAAAGAGTTAATGGTATTCCACAATATCTATCAGGAATTAAATTGTCTTTACAAAGCGGCATTTGCACAAAGATAAGTTCTCAAACTCTTTATTTAACCCATGCTTTTCGATTGTAGTTTATTTTCTTTCTGCAATTGTCTTTTAATTGATGTTTTCTCAAACTGTAAATCCATTTCAACGCTGTTAATTTTTAGATTTCACCAAT
The DNA here is from genome assembly GCA_022036555.1 of Microstegium vimineum. NCBI lineage: Eukaryota > Viridiplantae > Streptophyta > Magnoliopsida > Poales > Poaceae > Microstegium > Microstegium vimineum. The sequence goes on from CM039141.1 coordinate 12,077,189, forward strand.
ATGAACGGTTCTATCAAGTATGCTTATCAATCACTAAACTCAACTATAATTGATTAGATCATGCACAAAGAATGCTTTGTATATTATTTGCTATTTATTTCTGACCACAGTATATTATTTTTATGTGCTATATGTTTTGTATTGATATACTAAGTATATATATGTAAATAAAACCTGTGCTGGTTGGCTAATAGCCGCCAGTGGCTGGTTATGCTGGCCTTTGTGCCTTGGCTTATAAATGACCTAGGCTGCCTGCTGGACAGCCTGAGTCGACTTGGAGTGATGTAAGGATAAGTGATAGGTGTCTTAGTTTAGGTTCTAGGCCGAAATAGATCTATCTTTTCTCATTTAGTTAGAATGATTCATAACAAACACGATACAGTTTAACAAATACAGGCCAAACTTTTAACAAAAAACACATAGCTTGAGATAAAAAAACAGAATCATGTGGCACGACATGATTATGATGTAGGGCAATTTGTAATTGACAAACTGTTTCAATCAATAAGACTCATATCAAAGCCTAGGCATAGCATACAAGCACGGGCATATCCAAGATGAAGAATTTACTCGAATCAAAATAGTAGATTACCTTTAGAATCAGGTCACGACAGTCGTCTTGGATGTAGGGGACCCCACTTCCTATCCCAGCCCGTGAGGAACACTAGTAGTAGGTCTTCTTCCTCCGAGCGTTAGAGGAGTTTCAGAAATCTTATGGTTTAGTGCTAGTTACGTTTCAGACGTGGAGGAAGATCGCGAGAAGGTTGGGGTCGAATATCTATGAGGTGGACGGTGAGTGCATGGTGAGATAGCAAAGAGTGCTAGCTGGCCGTGAATAGGTTTATATCAAGGATGAAATGACAGCTAGAATCCTGGTGCATGATTGAATCCTGTATTATTTGTTTCCCTTGTGATTGTTTGATTGACAGCTAGCTAACCACGATTGATTGATAGTTGATTGAGTCCTATATGTGGTTGATTGATTTTTCCCTGATATACTTGGTATATTGATTTTTTTTGCTGACTCACAAATAATAAATCTAAACGTATTATCATTTAGTTATCTGGCAAAACTAATAAGTCGAGGTTAGTCCAGTATGGCATTATTTTATAAATTAAATAATAATGTTTATGAGACAATTGATGTGTGGGTAATTTAATGAAGCCGTGTAAAACAGTTTAAATCATCACACTATTGATTTGCTTATATAGGCTCATTCTCGACCTTTGCTACGAGCTATTTTATCTTTGTACGCATACACATAGGAGTAACCACATATAATATAATTATAACAAAATTATTATTTTAGATACAAACATAATGATATTAAACCCAAAATACAGTGTAAAGTCCTTCTCCTGAACGTAGTAACAGATAACACTGTCGTGCTACACCATACATAGTGTGATGATTGTTTCATAATGAAAGGAAAGCTCAATTTTGAGTCCACCAGGTTGTATAATTTATTTGAATTTGAAAGGCTGAAGTTGCTGTTGTGGGAACATGCGAGAGATGTGGTATGCATTGCTTCCAATTAAGTTGTTGATGTTGGTGTCCTGAAAGGTCTAACTGCATGTCCCCAACGATAGTATGATGTTGTTGGTGAGTATATCCCAACACGGATAGTGTGATATTTTGCCTGCAAATAATGTAGCAATTAGCATGTGACATATTACTGTGGCACTGAAGGTTCAATTTAGTGTATAGATTACCTTGAATTCCTCAAGTTCCTGGCCTAGATCTTTTATCACTTGATAGTTGTCCTCAAGAACCTCAAGGAGAGTAGCTTTTTTTGGTTGATTTCCTGGAAAACTCTGACATTGAGGTCATGGAGGTTTACTGGCTGGCATGCATCTGACATTTGTTTGTTTATCGTTTGTAGTCCTCTAAGGGTTACCTTGGCAAAGAAGTCAAAGACATTGATGTGTGTATTCCATCTGTCAATGTCAGAGACTAATTTCTCAAGTATTGGGAAATTTAGGTCAATGATTGTGTAACCCTGAACATTGGTGAGATGTTTTAGATAATAAAAAATAGCAGATGTTTCTATTGCCTCTGCATTGCTTGTGTGGTCACCGTAGTATCTTCTTGTAAAATCACCTACCATTACATACGTTGCATACCTATTTTCTCCCATCTTTATAGTCTCAATAATAGGCAACGTACTATGAATTTTTTAAACAATAGCATTGAAAATAATCTTTAAGTGATGTCCATATGTAGATGGAACTGGAAACTGTAAAAGAAACATAAATATTTGAGATGTAAAAATGAGAGAAGAACATTTATATAACAGGGTACTCTTATTGAGTTAGTGGATTAGTTGCTTTTACCTCAGTAGATGGTGGACCTTCTCTGAAACTTTCCAAATTTTGACATGAAGTATCATAGTTGAGAATTGAGTCTGCAAGTCTTTGAAGATCTGACCATATTAAATTTGATGACTCACCAGCCAGTTGAAAGGAAGTGATAAAAGTTTGATGGTCATTCAACATTTGTGAACTCTGTCAAATTATGTCGATGCATATAGCTGGTGATATCTGTCATTTGTTTGGTTGCACTGGTATATAAAGTCACCAAGATACGACACATATCAGTAGCTATCTGACTGCTCTCTGTGAATAGAGTTGCCTTGTTCTTGTAGTATTCTCTAAGCTCAGTAATTAGAAGATAGCTGAGATCTGGTGCTCGGAGATCATAATTACTTGGTATTGTAGCTGCAAAAGTATCCTTCAGTTGATGTTTGCCTGTAGACATTTAGTATGGAATGTGCATTAGAAGTGGTTATCTATGTATCAGAGGTGGTTTAAAATTTTAAAGAACATGTGTGTGTATGTGGTAAACCTCGATGACCTCGTTTTGGATTGACCACAGGGAGGATTTGGAGTGGATCCATAATTATCTTCGATCCTTCTGTGCTAGGGACTGCATAAGCCACATGAATAACTATTAACTATTTTAAGAATAAATAAAGGGAAAACATCTTTAAATATATTAAGCACCTGTTATCCATGGTAATTGAGCCCACTCATGTTCTTGGCACCAAGGTAGCATCTGGAGATGAAAATAATTTGTGTGGAGTGTTGGTTGACTTAGTATATCTTTCTGTGACTCTGGATCTGGCAAGACAATTATATAGTTTGGTGGCACATGTATTATGTCAGATGCGTCAATATATGGCCTTAGTTTAGCTGCAATAAGCTGCTTGATTTGGTTGGGATCTAGGCTATATGCATCGTGCTCTCTGTTGAGTCTACCAATGATTGCATACTGTAAATCTCTTCCATAGATCATATGTTAACAATAATAGGTATTATATAAAAGAATATTAGGAGTGTTTGGTGAGAACAAAGTGTTTTTGGATTCTACTGTACCTTGTGTGGATGCTGATGACTGCATAATGGATGGATGGAGCTACCTGATAAGTAAAAGGAGTACTCACTGTTTATCTCTTTTTATTGTTAGATAGAAAATTAGTAGTGATTGTAGCTGTAATTTAAATAAAGGAGCAACGATAATTTGTATGCAAATAATCCTGAATCTTGACATGATTATGGATATGGATGTTCCTATCAAGATACAGGACATGATTTTGATGTAAAGAAAAAGAGGTACAAATAGATTGCATGGAAGTATCAAGAAACAACAGATGATAATAATAAATAAATATTTTTTGGTTTGTAGAGGCAACTGATTTGTGAAACGGTAAATCCATTTGAACTGAACACTGTTAATTTTTAGATTTCACCGTCAATGGCTCATATCAATTAAATGTTAGAAAAGATAAGTTTCATTATCTGAACCTATTATTTGATTAAAAGAAACCTTTTAAGAGAAACACATAATCAGTCGGTAGTCCATACATAATTGGTTCAACTTGTTAGATTGTTTTCAAAGAGAAAGCTATCTTAAAGGCTCCAGACATTGTTTCTTTTTATTCCAATTGTATTTTATTGGTTCATCTGTTAGAATTCAGTTGAATTAGAACCGGACCGGCAGTTTGACAGCTAGAAGCTACTCTGATGTGATGTCAGAATTCCTTGAAGCACTATTTTAATTTAGGGACAATGTTGGATAGTTATGCATAATTATATCTGACTGCTAATAGAAATTCAGTGATGTATATGTTATCAGATTCACCAATGACATCATTGGTGGATCTCTGAATGCTTGCTGTAGGCTGTGCATGTGATCTTGGTCTCCGAATGCTTAGTTAAAACTAATTTTCTTTGCTAAAAGATGCAATGATGCTTAGTCACACCCTTATGATTTACAGTATATGTGTACTTCCACTTTACATTTCTTACATCTATAATTGTTGGGCTGGTGGAAGTTAAACTGGTGGTCTGAAACCATCTAGTCTAGCATTCTTTTGTTAGTTCTAATGGCTCAGTTAGTCATGTTACATGTATTAACAATTAACTTTGAGTGAATACTTTGCCATCATTTGCATTTGTGGTGACTCATTGTGCACTGAAACTAAAGTCATTTTTATTATAACTGTTTTGATGTCCTTTTATTTGATAGGTGTGGTATTTTTCATGTGTCGAACATTGGCTGGGAGCGCTGACAGTTGACACCTCGAGCTCAAGCTAGACAAAAGATAAGTATCGCATTATAAGGCTTTTCATCTATTAATTCTGTACTCTTATCTCTGAATTAATTTCCTCGAACTGCTTATTTATTCACTTCTCAAACTGTACAACAATTTTAGTCTAAACTGTTTACATGGTTTGCACTAAGATTTGTCATTACTATTGACTTTATGAAACTGATACTACATTTTTTTGTTTTGTTCAGATGTCATATCTAGAGGATTGGTAGCACATGGTTCGACCATCTTTCAAGAGCTTCCTCAGAAGCAATCAAAGCTCTTAACTTGAAAAATGTAGCATCACTCAAGGTACTCTATCTCAATGTTGGCCTTTACTGCATTCTAGTTGGACTGACATTGGAAGACCTTTACTATATTTGTTTTGATTCCTTTTATTTGATGGCTGGTATTTTTCATGTGTCGTAAAACTGTTGGCAGAGCTTTCACAGTTGAAGCCGAGGAGATCCAGCGACACAAAAGATAAGTCTCAGAAAATCAGTCTTTGCATCTAAAAATACTGTTCCGTTCTCTCTGATTTGAGCTTGGACATTTTTCTTTTATGAATACGCATATCTAGTTAACTACCTATTGTGCTACATGTTAAGACTAAACAATAATATTTTGTAATTGGCTATTCACAGATATCTAAATTTTGTAATTGGCTGCCCACCAGTAGTCAGATAGAACTGGCTTGTGCTTTAATCTGTATATCAAGTTTTCTTTTAATGTATCACTTTTAATTGTTCAGTCTTTACATATAGCACAGTTTTAGCATTTTTGAATCAAACTAACTATGTTTTTACTTATTAGGTATCAAATAGATTTGCTAGTAGCTGTCTATGCATCCACCGGGCAGTTGGATTTATCACTCATAATGGTATTGCATAATCAGAAATCAAAGCTGAAATTGTCTTCTCAAAGCAGCAGTTTAACATAGATAAGTTCTCAAACTCCTTATTTACTGATTATATAGTCAATGGTTAATAGCAAATGTGCTTTTCTCCTACACTAAACTCAAATAAACCTGATTAGATCTTGCACAATGCATTAGTTTTATAAATAATTAATTGTCACTATTTTTTTTATAAGTGTATAAATTTTATGTGTTATTTGTTTGCTATGGATGTACATGTACATAAGTATAATGTTATAAAAATATGGTGCTGGTTGGCTTATGGCCGCCAGTTGCTGGCTGTGCTTGCCTTCCTGGGCTTCCTTATACTGTTATACATGCCCTGGCGGGCTGCTGGCCAGCCTGGGTGTTATTGGATGTTAGAAAATGTTAGAGAGTTTGTTATTGATATTTAGTTCTTCTATCTTTTCCCATAAATTGCAATGACTCATACATAACCCTAAACTGTAAACAACCAACATTCTTATGTACTGACACGACTTAAACAGAAAATAATGAGGAGTAACATAGGCAAAACGCATAGAGACAAGGATTTAGAAGAATGAGGAACGGGTATGACTCGATTTAATTTCAAACATAGGAAAAACGCACAGGCACAAGGATTTAGAAGAATGAGGAACGGGCATGACTCAAAACAATAGTTTACCTTTTGAATCAGATCACGGCGTGCGTCTTAGATATAGGGGACACCTCTTCCTATCCCAGCCGGAGAGGACCGCTAGTAGTCGTCCTATCTTCTTCCAAGCGGTAGAGCGTGGGGTCGTAGTCGTCCTCCTTCTTCCAAGTCATCCTCCTTCTTCCAAGTCGTCCTTCTATCCAAAATGGAGGATATGGGTCGTGTAAGGTCGTGACGACCGTGAGTGCGTGTGGAGATGACAATGAGAGCGTGCAGCTAGTTGACAGATTTGTTTCCCTGTTTATTAATTGACCGCCAGCCATTCCAAACAATTTGATTGTTCCCTTTTTAAGGCATGATTGCAGGACAACAAAAGAATGCTTGATTGTTAATTTATTGTTTCTATAAATTGGTTGCATGATTGACTCCTATATGTGGTTGATTGATTTTAGCCTGTTATACTTGGTAAATTGATTTTTTTTGCTGACTCACAAATAATAAATCTAAATGTATTATCATTTTGTTAAACGTAAAAACTAATAAGTCAGGGTTAGTCCGGTATGACATTTATTATTATAAATTAAATAATAATGTTTATGAAAAAATTGATGAGTGGGTAATTTAATTAAGTCGTATACAACATGTAGTCTCATCACACTATTGATTTGCTTATATAGACCTATTCTCGTCCTTTGCTACGAGCTATTTCATCTTTGTATACGCATACATATAGGAGTAACCACATATAATATTATTATATAACAATATTATTATTTTAGATACAAAAATAAGCATATTAAACCCAAAATGCAGTGTAAATGTCCTGCTCCTGAACTTAGCAACAGATAACACTCAGATAACACTGTCGTGCTACACCATACATATTCTACTTTACAGGCCTATCAATAATTCGACTAAGATAATGTTTCACATCTTCAGGAAGAGATCTCCGATATCCATTTAACTTGTGCGCCAATAAATCCACAACTAAATTTCGTCGTAGTTCTATAACATCCTGTACACATGTTTGAGTAAAAAATTAACAGTTCATTACTTATGGATGACAAATGAGTTAAATAATATAGATAAGTATGGTCCACTAACCGTTAACATAGGTGTTTGTTTAGGATTATTTCACGCTCTCATATACTGGAGCACAAAGAATCCAGCTGAAGGTCTATAAATAATTACTCATTATAGAAACATATAGACTTAGATGAATTCATATATTCATATGACATAAATTACCCATCTATGTCATGTAGAACGTTGTTTTCACGTCTGAATTTTCATGTGAATATATTGTGGTGCCATCCTGGAATATGCCCATTTACCGCTTTCGAATAGTCACCGTTAAATCCAAGGGTCTGGCTGGCATACATCAAAACTGGGTTGTCTTTACACCATTCATGAACAGGTCTTGGGTCATACACAGTATTTGTCTTCTGTTTGTGGTAAAAAATATGAAGGTAATGGCTTGAAAAGGTGCGCCATGGCAAAAGAAACTGCAAAAATAACATAGTTAATTAGAATATTATGTCAAGGATTTCACTGAAATATAATAAGAGATTTAGCCAGCGTCTTACGTATCTGCAGTCTTGTAATTTGTACTTCATATCCCCACATATACCAATTGCATCAGCCTTTTCTTTGACACTATGTTTTTTACGATATTCTATGCCTCTACCTAAATCACATATGGTCTGGAATAAAAATACATCGAGCCGCGTGGTTAGTATATAAATTATATATTTTTCAACATCTAGACACAACATTAGTATATGAAGTAACGATATGAAGAGTGTACAATTATGCTTACACAGAAGGTTAGGTCCATGTGATGTTTCAGAAGAGTATCGTATTGTCTAAGCGATCTGAATTCTCGAGTGGCCTGAAACCGAACAGCTAAGTTGAAACACTTGTCAGAAATATATTTGTGTGTCATTAACAACTCTTGTAGGTCCTCGACAGTAAGCCTAACAACGGTGGGATGAAATCCACTAACCCAAACCTTCCGGCAGCACATTAAACAATTACGACGAGCACGATTCAAACTAAACGACCATGTATTAGTACAAGTAATATGAAAACTACATGTCACCTACGCTAGCATAGCTTTATCCTCTATGGCCAAGACATAATCACAAAGCAAGTCAATTAGATCTTTCTTGCTCATTGGGATGTCTTTCAGTGCTTGGAATGCCCAAAACTCATTCATTTCTTGATTGTTTTGGTCCTATGAGGAGTTTTTCTTAGTTTCGATTTGTTTAGATGCGTCTTTTTGAAAGGAGCCTATCTCAGGTCGTTTCCTTTTTTTAGTGGGCTCTTGGTCAGCAACATCCAGAGTCTCTATTATAGTACAATCAGTGGGACTTCCTACATTTTCATCGCTATCAAGATAGGGTGCTCCCTTCCTTTTATTTAAGTCCGACGATAACAAGATTGCTGCTAGTTTGAGTCTAAATGCTTTCATATCACCCTGCACAGTCCAATACTATATTAGTCATAGATCATAAGCTTTATGTAAGGAATGTATACATAGTCACCGGTCAGACAAATACTACATTTTCAGGTAGTAAGTTACCTGATTGAACTGGTCTGACAAATAGTCACCGGTCCAATACTCCATAGAGTTTATTAAGAATAAACCACATGAAAAGTTGCACATTGCATTAATAGAAGATTTAATGACAAACTATATAAAGGAATACATACGACAAGTAGATGATTTATTTGTTTATAGTTACCCATCTTTCTGTAGATAGTCGCCACGGAAAATCTCGCTAATCGGCCAGTCCTGAACATTTACATCTGCCCACTTGTATTCTACCAGTTTTGTCTCACCTAGTGCGTATTCTATCTGTTTTCGCAATCCAGCTCGCTATTTGATTTTTCACAAAAAAAATGAATTTCTATTAGAACCATTAGCATGTAATGCGCTGTTTCAAATACCTTGATAGAATACATACAACTTTATTGAGATCCGCACGTCCGAACATATGACCAAAGGAATCTAGCACCTGGACCTCACGTTCCACACCATTTAAAACAGCAAGGTACCAATGTGTATGCGTAACATTTATTGGAAGGAATACCTATGAAAACATGCAATGAAGATTTTGTCAGTTATAAATAAAGTTAATGCAAGTCTATTTGTTTAGTTTGAGTTAAAATCTGGTACCATGTGATGATCCAAGTAGGATAACACCCTTTCAACTATAGCAGGACGTGTGGCACCGTTAGGATAGTTGGTGCCTATGGTCCGATCCTTATCTCCATCCCATTTCATTAATGCAGTAATAACTGTATTTTCAAGATAGATTGTGCCTCCTGATATGTTTTTTTAGTCCATCCTAGGCCTTGAGCAGATTAATATAAGCATCTAACACCTACAAATTTAGGTTTGTCATCTGAGACACAGTACACTAACTTTGTTTTGGTATGAAATGTTTTGGTTACCTCGTCAGCTAAGAATTCAGTTGGCTGAAAGAGACATTCCATATGGGATCTTGACACCTCTACATCATCAATGAGAACAACCTTCTCCTTCCCAGGTTTAGACGGAATTTTTTTAATAGATTCAATTAGTGCAATATCAGATTGAGTGCAAACATAATCTGGAAAACACAGAAAAACAACTATAGAATTAGCGTATAACCTTGTTGTATGTACACTATATAATAAAAAAAATAAAAAATACCTTCTCTTTGAACTCTTGACTCCATAGATCTTTTTGGTTTGTTCTGTATGATAGTAATTTCAGCAACTCTTTCTTTGTTCTTACCCAATTCATGTGTGACTTCTGCATCGAGACTTTGTAACAACCATTCAGAACCATCTATGGTCTGAACTGAATTTTGTGTTTGCCCAATATATTCTATACTGCTAGTGGGTTCTTTGGACCCTAGTGCATTTGAATTAAGAATGGAGACCTAAAAGACAATCAAATATTAAATATTAAAAACTAACTACGATTCAGTGTTAGACCTTAATACTCGGTCACAACTCGCCGGAGAAGTATACATACGGTAGGAATGGCAAACCTGAAGGTCTTTATCTTGTGATGAGACGTTTATAGAGTTGTCAGCGTCGCCCCAGGCCGCTTGATCTTCAGACGTAGTCATCGCAATAATAATTTGCACGCTGGATTGGGGCTTAGGACTGCACCTGGTGTCTCCCCCTTCACGGCTTTATTGAAAGGCCGGCTGATTACATAGAAGGGGAATAACGCATAGGATATAATTGATATAGTTACCTAAAGTAACCCATGCATGGATAACATTCCATTTGTGCCCGAGACTTATGATGCTACCGAAAAAACACATGCACGGATAGCATTCCATTTGTGCCCGAGACTTATGATGCAGCCGAAAAAAACACATGCACGGATTGCATTCCATTTGTGCCCGAGACTTATGATGTTGCCGAAAAAAACACATGCACGGATTGCACTAATTGATATAGTTGCCTAAACTAATCAAGAAACGGTTCGATGTAAATTTTAAGGGATTTTGATATGTCAAACTTGATGCACCTGGCTGCTAATTGGTTGATGCATGCCAACTACTTTGTCTCGTTTACTTCACTAATTACTTGGATATTATTTTGCTGATTCAAGAAATTTTCAACCATAGTAAAAGTCCAAAAACATGAAATTCTAGTGCGCCAAGAATTGACATATAATTTGCACCGCTGTCGCATATTGAACCGAAACACAAGTTGAGAAAGTATGAGCACAATAAGCTACCACAATCTTTATTGACATAACATGTATAAGGGTTTGTTTAACTTGAATTTAAAACTCCTACGTGGAGTTACAATGCTCGCACTCAACAATCACAAACGTATAAGTCAACGCGTACTATTAAGACGTTAAATACTTTCTGTTTGCATACGCAGTCTGCTGTTGTTTGTTGCACTATGTTGTTGATCTTCTACCACCGGACTGTTTCTCAATCAGCCTATCCACTGTGACACGCGCAAAGTTGTGAGCTTCGCCTCGTAATTCTTCATCATGCTGCATCCGGTTGCGTAAGTCTAAAAAACAAAACAGTCATTGTCAAAATGATATCTGATTGAAAATCATAATGCTAACTGAAAGTATATCACCTTGGAAATCATGCATCTGATTACAAACAGGATTGAACAGCATTTGACTGTATTCATTGGTGTTGACTTGCCCTATTGTGTCATGTAATACAAATTAGTCGATGTAGTATCAAATTTTTTCATAATTAATACAAGAGTACAAATATGTGTTAATGATGAACCTCTAAATCTGCCCATTCGTATGTAGAGGGCAGTTAAAATGTTCAACTCTGACACGGCTCGACGCCATTTCCATAAGTGTTTTTGAATATGTGGTTCCATAATGTGTATTATAATACACTTGTACCTACAAATCACTTCCAGATCAGTAAATTGCTCTAATAGTTGTAGACCATGTAGTCACATTTGAATGTACCTCTCATTCATGATCACCACATATCTGTAGGGCCGCATCCGATTGTTATTTCTTCCAAAGATAGCAGAGACATAGACAACCAAGCCAATCACATCTGTCCAAATGAAATGAGAATGTATATGTTAGATGGGATAGGTGCACAAACATGGTAAACAAATGGTATGAGCTCACTTGCAAAAATGCCCTGATCCTGCATGTATAGTTCAGAGAAATCCATAAAGATTTGAGGACACCTAGGAATCCATACTACTCTAGGTGGTTCGCTGACAAACGTTTGAGAAGATAGGACGGCATAATACTCAGATGTTAGCCTACAAATGTAGCTAGCAGGTTGGTAATCAGTAGTTGCAAACCCGACTCTCATGAAGTCATAAGTCTGTTTCTCAACAAGATAATTGCTCCACCTCATGATTTTATTACCAAAAGCAATCGCTTCCATCTTGCTTCCCTGAGGAAGAAGTATAATATTAGAGACAACAGACACATAGTTTCGGTAAAACAAGAATAAAAAATTCAAGATACACACCTCCTCGTCAATCAATATTACACGTAAATATGATTTGCCATGGTGCGAACGTACATGGTCTTTGAAAAAAACCATTGCAGACACATCCCATGTTCTGATGGTGTGTTCCAGTGAAATATAGTGAAATTGAACCCACCTACATATAGTCACACTCTTGCATTATCATGAGTAAAGTCAAGTCTTCAAAACATACTATACATACCTGTAGTCAGTCGTCGAATGGATTGACGGTAGTGGATCTGCGTACACCCTCTTCCTCTTTAGAATATTTGATGCCATTTACCTATAGACTTGAATTTGTAAGCAGTCAATCTCTTGTTCCTCGTTTTTAAATCAACTTTAAAATACATTAACTAAAGAGATTATCTTTTTTTAAATTGACAGGTTGAGTCTATGATGCATTCTGTAATAAGCTGACTAAATGCCAGGAGCTATATAGTATTTTTCTGACTACAGGAAACACTGTAAAAGGTAATCTTTCGTTGGCTGAATAAGATGATGAAAATAAAATGGCACTACATAACAGTCATTTTTCTCTGTTGCAGGAATCATGAGTTAACTTGGAGGTTATCGATCAAGGATAAACGACAACGAATGGGCATCAATGACAATGTACGTTTAAATTCTATCAGACTTACTTTAAACTGTTTTCTTGAACGGTTCTATTTAATTTTTTGTTGTGACAGTGGTTAACAAGCCTTATGCTCATCTCCTACAAGTTTGTAGTGTGTGCCAGTGCTTTACAATGCTTAAATCGACTTATCAAAATGTATATAGCATTGTCATGCACTTATAATCATGCATTTATCAAACTCTAGCATTGTGTGGCAAGCATACATAGCAAGGGTGGAAAAATTGAAAAAGTAATAGAACAGAGGCAATGGATTGAATCAAATAAGTAGCTGTTTACCTGAATCCAAATGACAAGCTGTTTTGTAGACTTAGCTTTCGATTTGCTCTCAATCCGAAATAGACAACCTGTAATGATATCATCATTATCAGCTTGGATACAGATACAGAATTTGAGTTTTACAGTTTGTACTACTTATTTTTCAGAGGGATACAGCAGTGTTCATTGCCTTTGCTTCGGTGTTTGTCAGCAGAAGAACACAAACGTAATTGCTAATGAACACAAACCTGGTTGATGACAGCAGCCGTTTGGTTGACGATCTTGTGGGTTCACGGCAGCAATGGTAATTTGGCTTGACGGTCTTGTGGGTTCACGATCTCTCGCTCCTGATGCAAGTGAGATTGTTGGAGGCGGTCAATAAAGAGAGATTGACGGAGGCGGCAGCAACGTTTCATTATATATTCCTATTCCTCTATTTGTTTCCTTTAATATTCCAATTGATTCCTCTATGTAATTATTCTGTGATTTACTTTCCTTTCATTGCACTTGATGTTTCCTTGCATTGCGTAATTTCTTGTTCAATGTCTGTAATTAAAGGCGCGCGACCCTTTTTTGAATTGGTTGGCTGATCCACCTGTTTGTGAGCCTAGTCCACCTGTTTGTGATGGTTCTGCGGGCGGAGCATGCCTGGTCCACATGTCGGTACGACTGATGCAATTGCTTCTGCGGGCGGAGGAGGCCGCGGACAGAAATTTTTTAGATGCCTGGTCCACATGTCGGTAGTGTAGCATTTGTTTTGCGGGCGGAGGAGGCCGCGGACTAAAAAATTTACGGTTGACGCCGCGGTCTTCCTTTTGCGCTTTATAGTTGTATGAGATAGGAGATAAATGTGCAAGCATCATGAACTTTTGTTGCTTAATAGTATTATTTTTTGTTTTTCGTGGGTGTGGCCCCACCTACCGCAGTGAAATATTACGTCACTGCGCCATCGTGGTCGATTCCTCCCATCGAAGTTTGAACTGTTTCAGACTCATCAGTTTCCTCGTTACTATTTCTCACTAAAAAAGGGAAAAGGAAAAAATCGCATATGGTTCCATTACAGTTTTGCATTTAAACCTTCTATAATTGGGCCGGCCTTCGGCATCGAAATGTCGGGTATCCCAGTGGTAATCCGAATTAGGTCCGTCTTAGCCCACCCTATGCACCCCGCGTAGGGATATCTTTTGGACAAGCGAGCTCGCCGCGAGCTGAGTGGGCGAGCATCCCGGCTGCCACGATCATCCACTCATCCACGGCTTGTCGATATGGACTGGACCAACATCATTTTTTTGACAACACATCATTGACGAGAACGACGATGCAAGACAGAGAGAGTATGATGACTACAAGAATAAAGAAATGAGTGGACGAGGATGACTGGACTATAGAATATTTTAGAGTTTTTTTAATAAATATATTTATAGATATAAATATTATATATATTTTATCTAAATTAAGTTAAACTTACAGTACACATATCAACAAGGACAGCTATTTATGTATTGAGTGAGTACTATGATTGCGAGACATAATAGTACAAAGTACCATAATGTTATTATTGATAAGACATATGTTTAAGCCTCTATTCGCTTGAACTACTCTTAGTTTATTTACTCTCATAGAATACTATTTAATAAATTTATGTTGTCTCACATAACACTATTTTAGTTTTGTATCAAGTAGTAACATAATGATGTACAAAATGTTATTCTCAGTTGATCTTAGTTACATACAAAATATTAAATAACGTGTAAACACTGAATAAAACTATGAAGTGTACAAAACATTAAATAACGTGTAAACACTGAATAAACTATAAAGTGTACGACCTATCTTTTAGCCATCTCTGTGTCAGATCCGATGCTCTAACAAACGACCCACTGGCTATGAGTTGAACATGCTCTAATAAAACTAATAGTTATCTAAGCCTACAGGTGATGACTTCTGCAGGCCATAAATCGGTTGATATTATTTTGTTGTAAGATAAAAATATTATACTAATAATTTAAGTGAACAAAACCTGTCCTCTAGCTAAAGCTGGTCTAACGAGCCAGCTCGGCTAGTTAAGGCACGACTCATTCTGGCTCATTAAGATAACAAGCTAGCTCGGATCTGCTCGTTATCTTAACGAACCAGGAAGTCAGCTCGGCTTGGCTCGGCTCGTTTACAAGCTCGTGAGCCAACCAAAAAAATGTAATATATATATTTATTTAAATTTTAAAAATAATAATAATATAAAAATTCTTTATTCATAAGTCTTAAATCAAACAAAAAATAATAATATGTATCAATATATTATAGTACTACAGTATACATACATTATCCATATTTTATATCATATATAATGCATCCATATATAATTTGTTGTTGATTATCTATACATCTATTTAAAAACAAAATAAATTCATATAATCTCAAATTTATCAAGTCAAAAAGTCTAATAATTAGCAAAGTGTAAAACATGAAGCCTCATGAAAGTAATAAAGTTTAAGGTCAATAACTTTACCTCATTAGGCTCACGAGCTGACTCATTAACTAAACGAGCTAAAGTGTTAGCTCAGCTCGTTAAAAAATATAAACGTGTCGAGTTGAGCCGAGCCACTAGCGAGACGAGTCGAGCGAACAACCGAGCTACGAACTTTTCATCCAGCCTTACCTCTAGCTAATAATTAGCATATCTATTTAGATCCACTAGTATGAATTTTAATTTTTAACTAATGGATCAAACATGTCACGTCCTTCGGTGTCAAAAAGACCGGTGACCGTGAGAGCCTGGACATTTTTGGCAATCGTCGTCGCTATATATATGGCCACATCACTGTGGTGCTGTTGCTGTACCTGTACCTTATCTTAGTCGTCCAGTATCATTAGCTGCTCCATCACTTTCCTTTTTTCTGTTTCTCATCTGTCGTTATAATTGTGTCGTTATCATTAGCTGCTCCATCACAGTCCTTGGCACCGGATTTATCTCAGATCACACACCAATTAAGCTCGGTCTATAGATTGCTCGAGCCACCACGAACTGAAGAACACAACAGGATACCACACTTACATAGTGAAAAACGAAGAAATTAACGAGTAAACCATCAAAAGTTAACCGATCGTCTTTGCACCACGAAGAACGACTAGTTTCCAAGCAAACTAGCGAAAGAACCGTCGAAGCTCTCGTCCGAAAAAGACCTCGTCAAGGCGAGGACATCTCCGGATTTGCCCTAGATCGACCAGCAAGCCTAGGGCGTCGTCCTTAATTCTTGGATCGAGGGATGAACAAGAGCGTGGGGGTTGAAAAAGTCCATAAGGGAGTTGTAGATGTAAAAACGATAATTGGATTGTTGGATGTACTCAATCGATCATGATTCCCATATATATATATATATATATATATATATATATATATATATATATATATATATATATATATATATACCCAAGTAGAAAACCTTCGTGAGATGTTTTTCTAAGTTTCCCACGAGTCTAGATCAATTCGGATTGGGAACCCAAAAGTTCATATTCGAAACATGATCTTTCTTTAGATCTGTCGGAAAGTTTCGATGTCTGTCGATAGTTCTGTCGTCCAAGTTGTCGGTAGTTCCGACGTTGAAGCATCTTTCCACAAAGACATAACTCATTCATCCATACTTCAAATTGAATGTTAATATATGTATTTTTTACATGTCACAACGATGATGTTCGTTTCATATCTGGTAACTTTACGAAATGATCAATTTTGGTTGTCAACAAGATGTATACGGATCGTGTCGACGAGACAACATGGTCTCCTTGACCCGTATGCGTGGTTCGTGTGAATGGACTTGGACTCTTGGAGTAACTAGCTCGTACACCAGCTTTAGGGTCCGTTTGGTTTGTTGGTCACACCTGGCCACGTCTAACCTTAGGCGTTTGTCATATTGTGGCTTGCCACATTGTGTGGCAAAATTGAGTTGTTTTATTCGTGTTTAAATTGTGGTAAAATTTATGTGGTTGTTGTTTGGATGGTTGGCACAAATTTTTGACAAAACATTTTAACATGACATATGATTCAAATTGTTTACTAAATCAAAGCAAACTAATAGTCAAGAAATAATTGATTAAATGAAGATTGAGGTGAGCATTTTTAAAAATAATAACATGTAAAGGATCAAACGTCATTATCAAGGCATAATAGTTAATAATAACCTGTTGGTTGTATACTTGTATATCTTTGTTTTTTTGCGATCAAAGAGAGAGCTTTATTAACTAGACGTAAGAGAATTACAATCGGCATGTGTAGCTCTATTGCATGTGGGGCCATAGTTAATAATAACCTGTTGGTTGTATACTTGTATATCATGTGTAGCTCTATTGCATGTGGGGCCATAGTTGCTGGAAAAAAAATTATGCGGCACTGTCGGTCGATCTCGTCCACTCGTCTCTCCTGTGTGCTTCTCTTCTCTCTCCCTCTCCCTCTATCTCTCTCCGCTCCCATCTCTGGAAAACCAGAAGCATGGCCGGGGGTGGCTGATGCTGAGCCGGGGCAATTTGTTCGGGTGACGTGGCTGGGCGGTAGCGGTGCAGGAAGAGGAGTCTCCTAGCTAGCTGCGCAGGCAAGGACACGAGCGAGCGCGGCCTAGAGCTCCCTCTTCGTCGCTGCCCTTCTGTCGCCGTTCACCAGGACCAACCCGACGGCAGCTGCGAGGACGTGGAGGAGCAAGCGGCAGAGCCTTTTGTGGCGGAGGCGGAGAAAAAGCTCGCCACACTTCGGACTCAAGAAAATATGGCGAACACTTCTATCCGGTGTGGCGAGCCTTACTTCAACCATGAACTAAACACCCGTCTAAGCACATGTGGCGGCAAATCACGGCGGGCAACTAAATAGGCCCTTAATTCAGTGTTGGCGCCCTCTCCACCTTTTGCTCCGTGCTTCTAGATTAGTGTATATATAGCAAAATTCACCACTGGTTTCTTAACTAAGCTTAACATGTCATATAGATCTCTAAACTTCAAGTCATATATATGTTGATCCTAAACTTGGTATATGATGTCATCTAGGTCCCTAAATTTTCGAGTTGATCACCGTAGATCTCTAAATTTAGTTGGCGCTGTCATCTCGATCCCTAAACTTTAAAGGTGACACTTTAGATCTTTAAACTTAGTCGGTGGTGTCATTTCGCTCCAAATATGGTATAACTCACTCCATAAGCTGGCGTGGCACACTGACTGTACATTAGACGAATAGACGTGGATCTAATATATATGTATCAACTAATCAATCATTAATTATGTAAAATAATTTACATCAACAAAAAATAAATTAAAGTATTAAAATAATTTACAACAACAAATATATTAGGTTTAAAATAAAATAAAAATACCAAAATTAAATGGATGGTAAAAAAAATGGTAAAAAATTTAGTAGCAAGTTACCGAATAAGTAATTCTATAGCCACATCTATTTATGATAATTGTATGTATATACAAGTGTTATTCTACATCTTAATTGTAGAATATTGAGCTTGGTTTAGTAGTACTCAATATTTTTTCAAATCAGTTTTGCCTTATAGTGTAGAATAGCATTGCCGTGTGTGTATCTATGTATGTATGTATGTGTATAGATATAGAGATTTTGATATAGAAGATTATTAATAGTATTATAATGTTATACTATAATACTATATTGGATCATGATCAATTACCTCGCTGCCGCTGGGGCTTCGCTGTTTCCTATAAATAGGGCCACGACCACACACCTTAGCGTGCACACAGCACAGGGTCAGTACGGCTGTTCACAGTGACGTGGTTTATTTTAGAAGGAAGAAGGGAAGAGCTAGCTTGGAGGATGGGCAGCATGGCGGACACGGTGGTGTGCGTCACCGGCGGCAGCGGCTACATCGGGAGCTGGCTCGTCAGGAAGCTCCTCGGCAGAGGCTGCGTCGTCCACGCCACCCTGCGTAGCCTCGGTACATACGCAGACGCACGCGCGCACCTCCCAACTCCTCCGGCCGGACCCGGCCGGCCTTTCGCTCTCGCCCATATTATCATCTGACCTTCATGTGGGCGCGTTAACGCGTGTGCAGCGGACGAGAAGAAGACGGCGCTGCTCCGGGCGCTCCCCGACGCGGCGGAGCGGCTGCGGCTGTTCGAGGCGGACATGTACGACGCCGACACCTTCGAGCCCGCCATCGCCGGCTGCCACTTCGTCTTCCTCGTCGTCACGCCTTTGGTGCACGACCCCACCAGCACCAAGGTATGCCTACTCGATCTGCGGTGCGCTCTCTGTGGCTCTGCAGACCGCAGAGGACGATGCTTGCATGGACATGGACGGTTACAGTTAAATCCATCCATTTTCAGGAACCTCCATTTTCTCCTACTGCACCCAAAGCCGGAAATCTCAACGGGCTGGCCATGGCCAGTTCAATTTTGGAATAAATAAACTATTGGCATGTTTGGATAGCCAAGGTTTCTTAAAATTAGCTATGGTAGCTAGTTGGTTATCTATGTAAATTCCCAAAACAATATCCTTATCTATGACTTTTAGCAAAATTAAAAAAAAATACATCTCCAACAAGGCAACAATCCTAATTTCATCTCTTAATCTTTTGGCACTTAAAAAAACCAATCCCATTGTTCGAATAAATGTTGGGCGTACTCATCGTGCCGATCTAAGGTGGAACGATGCGTGAAAGAATAAGAATAAAAGGTAGAATACAATTTGTGATATAAATATACAAAAGAAAAAGAAAGTAGAAAAGTGTCTGGAGTGATTTAGAAATAGCTCGAGATTTCTAATATAAATTACCTTCTATCTTTTAGGTGTGTTTTTTTTAAAAAAATATCTTTGACGCCCCTAATACTTTTTGGTCACTTGAAAATTTTAATAATTTCATAAACAAAAATTTTAGTACTTTTAGAGAGGTTTTGCTAAAAAAATTATTTACAAATTAACCCTTCTGTTTAAGTACACTAAGTCCACCTATTAATCTTGACACTAAATAACCACACCTTTTTTTTTTACAAATATCATGATACGCTAGATATGCTTGCATAATAATGTTCTAATTTTCTCCTGCGCCTTCTAGATTAGTCCTAGACACATTCCACGACCATCTATACCCACCTCTGGGAAAATAGCATTTCTATATGGATCCGGTTCTGGGCTCAACGGAAGGCAACAAATTTATTTTGGGGCTAGCGACGTGGGCGATCCCAAAGATGGAACATGGTCCACCAGCAATTAATAACTCATTGTTGATGCTAGATTTAGGTCTAAATATATCGTTTTCGCAATTTTCTCGTGGATTTTCATCATAATCACGAAATTCTAGCGATAACTCATTGCTGATGCTGATAGAAGCCATCCATTCAATCTATACCGATACCGATACTAAAGGCTGGGCTCACAGTCACACAGGGATAAAGTTAAAAATTTGCCCTTGAGGGCATGTGCTTCCAACACATCAACCGTTGAATTTGTATTGAAATATATGCACACACGTCTCAATACGAATCTATGTTGAGATACATGTATATACCTATTTTAATGTGAATTTAATGGTTGATGTGCTAAAAGTACATACCCATTGTTAATGTGCTAAAAACACATACCCTTAAGGGCGAAAAAATCGTGTTCCATAAGAATTGTACCACCCATAGATAGGAGGCAAGCTAGGGAACAAGCAGAGCCATGGTTTTAGATTTCCTCCGTCCCAAAATTCATATAAATATTCATAAGTTTAATTAGGTTTGTAGATAGAAAATATCAGCAATATATATCTCTAAATAAGTTTATTATAAAATATATTTAAAAATTTATCTAACGATACTAATTATAAATATTAATATTTTCTTCTATATATTTTGTCAAAATTAAAAGTTCATGACTTTTTTTTTGAAACAAATACTTATTTTTGGGCATGTCACTTGTTATTAGGACCGGACCGAATCAAGATCCCAACGATAAAAAGTCGAATTAGATAGAGATTATGGTCCTCTTTGGCACAGTTCTTGAGGGCTCCGGCTCCTCCCCATCAGCACTGTAGTGACACTATTCAATATTGTAGCAAGGAGCCAGTTTAGAAATCGAGACAACAAATGAATTGAAAGAGGATGAGCCGAAGAAACCACGTTTCAAAGCTCCTCCGGTTCCTTACTATAGTGCCGCTATAGTGGCAAACAGTAACAGGACCTTTAGCCCCTAAAAGCTGTGCCAAAGAGGACCAATAAGGATTGCGCTCGCGACCGTCCGCTAGAAACCCTGTACCAGTTTTTTTGGACCGGTTCGCCGGTGCCGGTTCATGTGAACTGTACGACTTTTGGTGGCGTGCGTGCTGCTGCAGTGTTGCCTGCTGGTGCCTGCCCGGCCGTGCACCGGTCCCAGGGCCCGGATGACTGCTGCTGTTGTTGTGTGCGCTTGGAAATGTGTCCGCCACAGGGTCACTGTCAGTGTGTACAAAAGGCTATGGATTATGTGGAAACCGGGTTCATGTGTAAATTTTGGAAACTATCAATCTAGAATATATGTTGCGTATCCGATGGCTGGAGATGGATGTAGAGCTTTTTTACACTTAAACGCCCGCCCCTAGGAGTGCTAATCATGTTGTTTTGCAAATCACCCCCAACAAACAGGTCTGTGTCGATAGGTTAGCGTCGTTTCGTTTTTTCCTGGGTGGCGGCGGCGGCCACGAGCTGTTCGGCGAGGCGGGCAGGACGAGGACGGCATCTCAGGCGCGCCACCACCTCTTGGCTCCCGGATTCAATAGACGCCGACGTTGATTCGCTAGACGCCGACGCGAAGACGAATCATGACGACTCCCAGACTAATCAGTTCGTACGTGAGTATCCTTCTGTTCATACGTGAGTCCGGCGTGGAGTTGTTAGCTTCTTCATGTCATCATCTCATACGTGAGTCTGTAGGTGGAGGAGACTCGTCAAGAGTTGCGCCGCCGCTGCCATGGAGTCTGGCGTGCGTGACGTTGCCGTTGATAACGTCGTCGCCATTGATGTCGTCGTCGCCGTTGATCCCGTCTCCGTCGAGGCCACCGCCATGGATCAGGCTGTTGATGCCATCATCACCATTGATCCTTCAGTTTCTTAAAAAAACACGGAGAGAAGCTTCAGCCCAGGGACCGCCCTTTCTCTCTCGTTTGTTTATTCTAGAGAAGAGATGGGCTGATGGGCTGCAGAGATGTATATGCAGAGGGGTCTGCGACCGTCGTGCATGCTTTGCTTGTTGCTTCAGACGTTGGGCGCACAGGGAACGGCGGCGGCGGAGAGCGGCAAGGGGGAGGGCGGCACGGCGGCGGGATGTCACCTGCGTCAGATGGAAAAGACGAACTGGCTAGGCGGGACTTGTTTGCTGGGTGCACTGCGATTAGAGGAGGGGTGATTTGCAAAACAACACGATTAGCACTCCTAGGGGCGGGGCGGGCATTTAAGTGTAAAAAAGCTCCACCTCCATCTCTAGCCATCGGATGCGTGGCCTGTGTTCTAGATTGATAGTTTCCAAAGTTTGCACATGAACCTGGTTTGCGCCTGATCCAGAGCCATGTACAAAATGTGTACCTTACCTTGTCTGCATCTGCAT
This sequence comes from Microstegium vimineum, assembly GCA_022036555.1. Lineage (NCBI taxonomy): Eukaryota > Viridiplantae > Streptophyta > Magnoliopsida > Poales > Poaceae > Microstegium > Microstegium vimineum. The sequence continues at coordinate 12,099,751 of CM039141.1, forward strand.
GTTGTTGCGGTTGAGTTTTCTATTGGCAACATCAGCTCATGTGAGGGATGCGAGCGCCATTCATGCCCTGAAAATTTCCTAAAAAGCATCGTGCTCTGTGTGAAGGATTGTGTGTAACGCACGCCGCCCGCCCCCCTCCGCCGTCGTCACTGGTCCCCCCTCTCTTCCCCTTCGGCGTCTCGCCGGGGGCTGAAGAGAGTGGGGATCCATTGTTTTTAATAAGTTTATCCAGTGGATCAAGTTTTTAGGGTTAGGTTTTCCGGCGGCGGGCGAGCTTGGTGGAGGTGGTGGCGCTGCCATGGTGAAATAAAGACCTTCCGGTCTTCGTCCACCTCGTCGTCGTCTACTCCGGTGACGATGAGAGGCCTGTGAGATGGTGTAGGAGTCTGCGGCGGCTGCTGTTTCGTCGTCACGGCGGAGCGGCGGTGCTCGTGTCGCGTCTAAGGTCAAGGATACGGTGGCGGCTGAGGGCATGGCGGCAAGATGGAGTGCGGTGGATCAAACGCGATCTACCGGCGGCACGGATCGAGATTGAGCGAGCTTGGTTTCACCGCGACGACGGATGTCATCGTCAGCACGACTCTCGTCGTTTCAATCTAGATTGTGATCCTGACGGATGGGCGCTCAAAGACTTCTTCGCTTCTGCGAGATCGAGCGTCTGCTGCAGTACACCTCGACGCCGGTGGTTTCCTCCGGCTTCTGGTGATTCAAGTTTGGCTATTCTGTGCTGCAGCCACCACTCGACCAAGTCGTCACCTTCAAACCTACATCAATGGCGCCATCCCGAGTGGTTGAAGAACTCTGAACCAAACTTCTCTCGTGAAGACGCAGTGCAAGAACAAATGACTAATCCCTTCCGGCTCTTGATCACATAGCGCACACCTGTCATAGGCGGACCTTCTAAATGTTCACCTTAAGAAATAGAATTACTAAGATAGAACTATTAAGATGACAGTCTCTCACCACTACACTGCACACCGAAGATTTACCAGTCCACAAACGCCCTAGAATGCTACTGCATCTCGATCAGCCCATCACCGGTCCATTAAGCTTAGGCTTTGCGTGTGTGTGTATATAGCTCTAGATTTTCGTTTAGGCATATATATTCACTACTGCAACCTGTTGAAGTAGATTTATAGCTTACTCTTTTTTTCCATTTGATCCATCTATACTTCTTTTGGATCAGGACGAGCATCCTATCCTATACATAGACTTTTCAGTAGTGTTCTTCCGCTACTGCCTCTGCATGCAACAATGCATTATTGGCCGCCTGCTTCTCCAGGGTCCTATATCCTATAACGATCAGCCGCATGGTTTTGCTGCAGTACAAGAACACGACGGAGGCAACGGTGGACGCGATGCGCATCATCCTCGGGCAGTGCGAGCGCTCCGGCACGGTGAAGCGCGTCATCCACACGGCCTCCGTGGTGGCCGCATCGACGCTCAAGGGCGACGGCAGCGGCTACAAGGACTTTGCCAACGAGTCCAACTGGACGCCGCTCAACCTCTCCTACCAATTCACCAGCGCTTACCTGGACGTACGTAAGCGCGATCGATGAATAATCTCGGATCGATCTTACAACAATGCTAGATCACATCGCCACACATCTCGATGAACTGATCGAAACACGTACACGGACGCGCGCGTACTATGCAGGATTACGTGCGGTCCAAATCGCTGTCGGAGAAGGAGCTGCTGAGCTACAACGAGTCCTCCAAGGACGATCAGCCCCGTCGTGCGCTCGAGGTGGTCACCTTGGCGTGCGCGCTCGTCGGCGGCGACACCATCCAGACGACGTTGTGGGGCACCATCCCTGTGATCCTGGCACCGCTGATGGGGCAGGCGATCTGCCACAACGTCCTCCTGTTCCTGCAGGCGCTGCTGGGCTCCGTGCCGCTGGCGCATATAGAGGACGTCTGCGAGGCGCACCTCTTCTGCATGGAGCAGCCGTTCATGGCCGGACGCTTCCTCTGCGCCGCCGGGTACCCCAACATGCGAGACATTGTCAACCACTTCGCCGCCAAGCATCCCGACCTCAAGATAAAGCTCACGGAGTACGTACGTTCTGACAGTGGATGTTCTCGATTGTTATTATATTAGCGGCTCTAGCTTGGGAATTTTATGATGATTGATGCTTGACCTTGTGTGGTGGTGAGTGGTGACCGGCCAGTGATCTTGTGTGATCGATGTAGGGTAACCGGGGAAGGGGTCAGGATTCTGCCCAACACCATCAGCAAGCTGGAGGACTTGGGTTTCAAGTTCAAGTACGGAGTGGAGGAGACACTGGACTGCAGCATCGAGTGCGCCAAGAGGATGGGAGAGCTCTAGAGATTCTATGCTACACATGCATGTGCAGCATTGGAATTAAGCTACAGAACTAGTACGTACTGTCGTACGTGCGACAGTATACTATGTTCGTCGGTGTGCAGAGTACTCCCTATAAAAAAAACCTATGAGAGATGTGTGTTGATCATCAAATTCTTCTTAAGTTTAACTAGTTTTACATAAAATATTAGCAACATTTGTATAAATAAGTACATTTGTTATGGAAATATATTTCACGATTTATCTAATACTAGTAATCATGAATTACAGATATAAAAAAATTATATATAATTGATCATAATTTCAAATACATGACTTTCCGAGAAGTGAAAATGCCATTCTTATTTGGGGCTGAGAGAGTATATCAGTGGCAGCCTCAACAAACTCGAGAGAGTGTGTTTGACTTGTTGTTGTGGATGTAAAGATTTTATATATAATATAAATGTGCAAATATCATGAATTTTTGGTGCTCAATACTATTTTGTGTTTTTCATGGGAGTGGCATCACCTACCTTAGTAAAATATTGCATTATTGCGCCATCGTGGTCGATTCCTCCCATCAAAATTTGAACTGATTCAGACTCCCATCAGTTTCCCGTTATCTCACCAAAAAAGGGAAAAGGAAAAATCGCATATTTATAGATTTGCATTTAAAATCTTCTAGTTGGGACGGCATTCGGCATCAAAATGTTGGGTAGCCCAGTGGTAATTCGAATTAGGTCCGCTTTGGCCCACCCCATGCACCCCGCGTAGACGCCTTTGAGTCTGGGACATCTTTTGGACAAGTGGGCCACGATCATCCACTCATCCACGGCTCGTCGATATGGACTGGACCAACATCATTTTTTTACAAAACATCATTGACGAGAACGACGATGCCAGGGACAGAGAGAGGATGATGACCACAAGAATAAAGAAATGAGTGGACGAGGATGACTGGATAATAGAACATTTTAGCCTTTATTAATTCCTATTCCCTCTGTTCTGTTTGTGCTTTTTGTAAAATATTTTTGAATATATGTATATAATTTATGGTATATAATTACTACCTTTTAAAAAAATATGAATCTAGTTTTTTTAATAAATGTATTTAGAGATATAAATGTTGTATATATTTTCTACAAATCAAGTTAAACTTATGATACACATACTAATAATGACAACTATTTAGGAATTGAGATAGTACCATGATTGCGAGACACAATAGTACAAAATACTATAATGTTATTGATAAGACATATGTTTAACTCTCTGTTTGCTTGAACTACTCTCAGTTTGTTTCCTCTCACAGAACATTATTCAATCAGTTTATGCTCTCTCATATAACACTATTTTAGTTTTGTAAAAAAATAGTAATATAATGATATATAAAATGTTATTCTCAGTTGATCTTAGTTACATACAAAACATTAAATAATGTGTAGACACTAAATAAACTATGAAGTGTACAACCTGTTTTTTTAGTCATCTCTGTGTCAGATTGGTTGCTCTAACAAACGACCCACTGGCTATGGGTTGAGCATGCTCTAATGAAACTAATATTTATCTGAGCCTACTCAGGTGATGATTTTTGTAGCTCATAAATCGGTTAATACTATTTTGTTGTAAGATAAAAATATTGTATCATATCTGATAAGTTAGACTCATAATTTAAACACCCTACCCTCCGGTTAATAATTAGCATATCTATTTAGATCCACTAGTATAATAATTTTAATTCTTAACTAATGGATCAACATGTCCTTCGATGATAAAAAGATGGAACGCCTACCCAAAGTAAAAGTAAAACACCACTCGTCCCTGCCAATGCTGAATCTGCACATCGACCGATGATGGATCGCCCGAAGAAGTGCAAAACGTCTCGCTCGCTGACTTTTACTCCCAAATCGCAGCCTATTGTGCCTGGCCAGGATACGGCTTGCGATGCGTGCACAATCGGGCACTTAGGTAGGTAGGCTTATCTCTTCACTCTGACCGCCGAATTGGGCGACTGTGGGTTCATGGACTCCGGCGGGAGCGCACGAGAAGAAGAGTGTGCAGTGATCTGTGAAGCCCCGCGCCGCGGCGTGTGCTGGTTGGCGCTGCAGACTTTCCAACTACACGCATCCCGGTTCTCGGCACACTTGATGCTGATGCCCAGCCAGTCAGTAGACAGTAGCCAGTAGCTAGCACATCCGAGATTTTTTAGTGGACGCCAGCTACTGGTGTACTTGTACTAGTACCTGTGGAGAGCAGTGTGCAGAGGTGACTGATGACCGTGAGAGCCAACATGCGGAGGGAGGGAGGGGCTGAGGGGGGGGCCCAATATGCCTGTGCCTCTACAGTACTCCCTCCTTATTCAGTAAGTTAATCATTCAATTAGCAAGGTATCGACGCTAATTAGTGTTTTAATTCCTTGTTTTTTCTCATAATCATCTAGGAATAATCTATCATCTGTTTTTTTATTTCTTTTTCACTCTCAATATGGTACAATTCTGTAACACCCCAAACTTTTGATGAATCTTAATTCCTAATTTACTAGCTGATAATTATCAGTGTCATGCGAAAAGAAAACAAGTACTATGATTTTTGCCACATCTCATGAACGTTTTCAAGAATGGTACAAATATTTTATTAGTTACAAGTTTGATTAGTTTTAATAACAAATACATATATCACATTATAATGATATTTCTTGTTAAAAATACGCTCACCTATGACTTCACATGTGTAACCTCAGTGGTATCCCATAGCCACTACTAGCTAGCCACTTCACAGCCACTCGAGAGCCACAGGAAGGCAACGCACATGCCATCCCTTGCCCAAACAACCAATGAGAAATGAGAGACGTGTAGCTATGTTCCTTTGAGCCAATAGCAAAGCCACGATTCACACAGGAGAGAGTAAATAAAAGGGAAGGAGATCGTGCTCAGAGCCTCAGATAGTTACCATGGGAAACGAGTGTCAAACTAGAAATGAAGCCCAAGGCAAAAATCCACACACTAGGAGCCATTCCAGGAGACGACCGACCATCAACCAACATAGATGCAGTCGTCTACTCTCGTCACCACTAGGGAGCAAAAAGCGGGCGGGGAGGAGCAGGACTGACCAAGTAGTGCGTTCGATGACCAGGAAGAACACAGCATCAACCACAACAACTTGAGAAGGTGATTTTCCACCCAAATCCCGCTCGTTTTAGCAAACACGCCACAATTGCAAAGTAGTATTAGTTCTTTATCACATGGCTTCTACACTTCGGCAGCCGTATCACTGTCCCGTTCCCACCATTTCATAGCAGATTAGGAAGAATGGCCTATCACTAGTGGGGGCAAACTCACAACCTGTAGTAACATATCGTGCTGTTGAGTTTAGTAGCTATACAGGGAGGGGGGTAGAAGGTAGAAGCTGTGTGAAGGGAAGAGTACAGAGCAGGAAGTTAGGAGCACACCTTGTACACCCATGGAGAGCCGACGCCGGCCCGGAGCCACCACACGGCTGTACCCCACCCAGAGCATCGGCGTCAAGCAGCACAACCGCGTGTGCCTCAGCGCACGTGAAAGCCCCAGCCCTGTTGGAACACCCTGAGCCATGGGGCACGACCGACCTGCTGCCATGTCGAGCACGGAGGGAGCACTGAGGCTGAGTTCCCTAATAGGGGTTACTAGAATAGAAGGCCAAATCCAAGGAGAAAAATAGATGAGTAGTAGCAAATAGCGACCTTGGGGACTGAGTTTAGGGTAGCAATCAGAGAAGGACTTCAGCCATGGTCTTGGATCTAGTGCAACAAGCTTGAGCGGCATAGGTAGCAGAAGGGGAAATAGAAGCAGAGTTAGAGTGAGGAGACTCCAGAACAGAGTCTGGAGAGTGCGTGTGTTGTCTAGGTACTAGTACTAGTACATACTACAGGGAAGGGTAGGGTACTTAATTATTTATTTATTATTGCTCACGTGTAGTAGACAAGATGAGTTAAGATTGTAATCTAGTGACCGGCTAATTATCAACATATAATATATATTTTCTATAAATCACAACAAAACTAAAATCTAGGACTCATGAAGTATCTTAATTATATAGAATATAATAAGGCACAACCACATAAGCAAAAAAGTATAAATTTGTGAGTGTATTTCAGTATTTTGTTAAGTACCAATATATATAAATATTATATTGGCAGGAAGCAAGCTAAATAATTGGAGGAACATGGTCAGTACGGCTGTTCACAGTGACGTGGTTTATTTCAGAAGGAAGGGAAGAGCTAGCTAGCTGCTAGCTTGGAGGATCGATCATCGATGTGCAGCATAGCGGACACGGTGGTGTGCGTCACCGGCGGCAGCGGGTACATCGGGAGCTGGCTCGTCAGGAAGCTCCTCGGCAGAGGCTGCGTCGTCCACGCCACCCTGCGTAGCCTCGGTATGGTATCCTATTCCTATCCACGCACCTTTTGAACTCCGAACCCGGCCTCATCTCGTCCATACCATCGATCTGACATTCGTGGGCGGCGTTGACGCGTGTGCAGCGGACGAGAAGAAGACGGCGCTGCTCCGGGCGCTCCCCGGCGCGGCGAGCGCTGCGCGTTGCCGGAGGCGGACATGTACGACGCCGACACCTTCGAGCCTGCCATCGCCGGCTGCCACTTCGTCTTCCTCGTCGCCACGCCCTTGGCGCACGACCCCACCAGCACCAAGGTATGCCTGCCTGCCGCCGCAAGTTCGATTCTACTCTGCGGTGCGCTCTTTGTGTGGCTCTCCAACGCCTTCTAGATTAATCTAGACATTCCACGACCATCTATACCCACCCCTAAAAAAAATAGCATTTATATATGGATATGGATCTGGTTGTGGGCTCCACGGAAGGCAACAATAATTGAATTTTTGGGGGCTAGCGAGGCGAGCGATACCGATGGAACATGGGCCACGAGCACTTCAGCAGCTTGCTAGATTTAGGTATAAATCGTTTTCGGTTTGTTCGTTTGGTCTTTTTTTAGTTAATAAGTCACGACAGATGTTATTTTAACTGTTTTTAATATAAGATAAAAACACTATTTCAGTGGTCGATAAGCCAAGCGAACAGACTGTTCATTGTTTTCTTGTGGATTTTCATCAGTATCACTGGAATTCTAGCGCGCGATACCTCATTGCTGATGCTGATAGCAGCCATAGACTCAATCTATACCGATACTGAGGCGGAGTTCACAGTCACAGAGGATTCTGCCACCCATAGATAGGAGGCAAGCTAGGGACAAGGGCCAAGGGGAGCCATGGTTTTAGAGTCCTCCGTTCTAAAATATTCGTGTTAGTTAAACATTTTTAATTTTAATTAAGTTTATAGATAAAAAAAATATTAGCAATATATGTATTTTCAAATAAATTTATCTTAAAATATATTTAATGATTTATATAATGATACTTGATGGCGTGCGTGTTGCGGGCAATGCGTTGCCTGCTGGTGCCTACCCTTGCCCCTGTCCTGGGCCCGGATGTCTGCTGCTGTCGTTTATTGCGCTTGGAGCGTTTGAGATGTGTGCGCCATAGGAACGTGTTTTTTTTAGACCACGTCTAATCGCGTTTTTCATTAAGCAGAAAGAGTTTTGTTACACAAATGCAGGCCTAGTAATACCCTGCTTACCTGACCTACACCCAACAACCAACACGAGAATGATTACATGATTGAAACTAATGCTACGAAAAGGAGCCTAAACTCCTAATCTGGCTTCCTCGGCCTCCAGACCCTCCAGGTTCAGATCCAAGGCCGTGGCATCAAGCTGACCGTTCAGGAGGATCTGCAAGCACCGCTGCTTGTTCTCCGTCATGTCTCCTCTAAACGCGGCAATGAACTTCTCCTCAATGTCCGGATCGAGCTCGTCCTCATGAACCTCGTCTCTCAGCCTCTTGAGGAGGAGCCTTTGTGCCTGCACAGTTGCATTAGCCGCTCGTGGTCTGGCTGCGATGCGCGAGCTTCGCCTTAGGGAATGGACGGACACCGGCGTCCGCTCACACGCCTAAGCTTAGAACCACCACGGATGAGCGGTGTAGGCAACGGAGACAGATCTCCGCCTCAATCTGCTCCTGCACGGAGAGCTGCAAGGAAGCAACCGCGGTCGCATTGCAGTCGAAGGAGGGCACCGGCCCCAGGTGATCGTCGAAGAGGTCAGCCCCAGCGGCTGGCATGGCAGGGCCAATCCCACCGGCGTCGCCTTGGACGTTGGGAACGTCCACGTGAACCTAGGGTGATTCATCCACCATCCCCGGCGCCCCAGCCTCTGCGAAGCTAAGCTGGGTCATCCAAGGCGGCGACTGGGGGGCCTCAGCCTCCACCACGGCAGCCGTCGGAGCATATGAACACCCAAGCATAGGGGTACCCAGAGACCGACATCCCGCTAGGGAGGCAACAAGCTCATCGAGCATCGGGTCTACCCAAATGGGAGGCCGAACACCCTCGCAAGATGCTCCAACGAGCGGGTCAGAGTCGGTAGAGTACCGTGCGACAGAAGAAGTAACCGTACCAGCGACGAAGTCGACAACCGCGCTGACGGTGGTCTCCATTGGCAGCCGACCCTGACGCCGCCGCCAACGACAACGACGAGTGCCGTTGGTGCCCCCCGCAGTCCACCGCACGGCACCAACGACAGGCGCGTGCACGGGGGTTGCGGGTTGGCACCCACCGGTGGTGTCGGCGCCGTCGCAGGTCGCCTAGGCCGTCTGCAATCCCTCGCAATGTGGTAGAAGCCGCGACAACGCAGGCAACGTTGCGGCAATCGACAAGTCGCAACTCGGTGGGAGTAAGAAAGGCAGTTGAAACATCTGCCAATCAACTCGACCGGATCAACTCGACCGGGATCCTTCGAGCCTGCGGATGGCACGCCGTGGAGGGTGCAACCGCAGGTTGCGTCTCCTGCTGAAGAAGGATCTCACACCACCCATCGGAGTTGGGGGCGGAAACCCGTGGACGACGACGAAGGCGCAGAGGCGCTGGAGTGCGGCCATCCACCTGCCGAGTAGGGAGACCGAACACCAACTGAGGGCGCGGCCGGCGCACAGGGCCCTGCCGCACGGCGCCCGCACGCGACATCTTCTGTGGCAGCGACCCACGAACAACCGCGTCGAGGTAGGGGGTTGCAATGGCGGTCGGCAGCGCCTCGGCATCAGCATCGTCAAGGTCGGAGCTGCCATGGCCATCGTCAGCCCAGCGACAGGCCTTCGAGCGACCCCCAGGATGGAAAGGAGCGGCATGGGGGGAGAGCGATGACGATGGCGTCGGGGATGAGCTGCTCCTGTTGGTCCAGTGCACAACGGCGTGTGAACCAAACGGGTTGCCCAGAAAGGCGTCGAGGGGGTCGACGGTGCAGCCCGAAGCGGACGGCGGCGACCGAGCCGTGCGGACGTTAGCATCAGGCGCGACGGCGTCGACGCGCGGCCCTGGCTGAGCGCGGGACGGGGGCGCGCCACATGGCGAGGCGCCCACATCGATTCCGCGACGAGAGCCCGCGCCGGATCTGGAGGGGAGGCTGTCAGGCAAGCCCGCCTGGCCCCCGCTGGCGTCGATGGTGGCGGGATCCGTCGCAGTAGAGGCTAACGCCGGTGGGGGAGAAGCCGTCGTGGCGGGCAACGGCGGCTGTGGCGCACCTGCGCTCGCGGGCACCCGCGAAAGTGCAGAGCGGGAGGGGTTGGATCTGGGGCGGGGGGACAGGGTGGGAGAGGGCGGGGCCGCGCCGGCGGTGGTGGCGGTGAGGGGACCAGCCGCCAAGTCCTGCTGTAGCACCTCAGGGGCTTTCCAAGAGGCGCCTAGGGAAGAGGAGAAAGGGAGGGTGTAGATCGGGAGCAGGAGGAGCAAGGGGGGCGGTGGGGGGCGCCACCGGCGGTGGCGGCGGGGTGGCGGCCAGGAGCGGGTCGCTGGGGAGATTGGCACCGGCGCCGCCGGCGGTGGCGGCGGGGTGGCGGCCAGGAGCGGGTCGCTGAGGAGACACGGGGGTCGCTCTCTCCCTCCTAGTAACGTGTTTACACAGTGCGTGTACATTGCTTGAAACCTGTATGTTGCTGCTGTTGACTTTTCTATTGGCAACATCAACTCATGCGTATATGGCTTTAATTTTAGTTCGAATTTTCATAACCTTTGTATACCTTCTCAAAATAAGGAAATGATATATATAATATATATATTAATCCATTTTGACTATCTCAACGAGCTCTTGACAATAATAAACCTATTTTGACATTTAAGATTATTTTACAAGAGTGAATATTTAATATTATTTAAATCTTTTTACTAATTAATAATGCTCGTATATTATCTTTTTTACTTTTATATGTATATTTTGCATATCCTGTAAAAACAACTCTACGTACTAAAAAAAACTTATGGACTTGTTTCTAGATTAGTTGGAAGTTGGTTATATAATTGTGTTTTTATCATCGTATGTATTGGTATATGACCAACGATATTTTGCTAATTATCTATTGTATATCATTATATTGTGACAATTTAAAGTATTTATGGGTTTCTCGATTCATTCAGTCTAAAATTATCGGATTAATTGTTTAATTGTTCTTAACGGTTAGACCAATGAACTATCAAACTGACAACCTCACTTATTTGATATCCAGTGTGGTCCTAATAACTAGTATGTTTTAGAGTACTGCCACAAATCATACGTCTCGTGCCCGCACCATCTTCCTCCTCTCCTCAAAAGTGGAGAACCATCCAAATTAAAAATAGGAGCCCTATTTGTTGGAGATGCGCCCTGACACCGACTCACCACTACACACTGCACCAAAAATTTACCACTCTACAGGCGCCCCGCAGACTGCTACTACATCGCCACCAGCCCATAACCGCTCCACTAAAGCATATGTTTTGTGTGTGTGTGTGTCTGTGTAGCTGGAGATTATAGTTTACGCATATATCCACTACTGCACGCAGCCTGTTGAAAGAGATTTCTACGTACCTTTTTTTTATTCATTCACCCATCTATAATTAATTCTTTTGGATCAGTATACGAGAATATATATATTGGCCGCCTGCTGGTCGATCCAAGGACGAGAATATAACGATCAGCCGCATATGGTTTTATTTGCTTTGCCGCAGTACAAGAACACTACGGAGGCGGCGGTGGACGCGATGCGCATCATCCTCCAGCAGTGCGAGCGGTCTGGCACGGTGAAGCGCGTCATCCACACGGCCTCCGTGGTGGCCGCGTCGACGCTCAAGGAGGACGGCAGCGGCTACAAGGACTTCGCCAACGAGTCCAACTGGACGCCGCTCAACCTCTCCTACCAATTCACCAGCGCTCACCTCGACGTACGTAAGCGATCCATGAATAATCTCGATGAACTGATGATCATACATCAATGCTAGTTGATCGTCATGCATCTCGATGAACTGATCGAAACACACGGACGCAGGATTACGTGCGGTCCAAGTCGCTATCAGAGAAGGAGCTGCTAAGCTACAACGAGTCCTCCAAGGACGATCAGCCCCGCCGGGCGCTGGAGGTGGTCACCCTAACGTGCGCGGTCATCGGCGGCGACACCATCCACACGACGTTGTGGAGCATCATCCCCGTGATCCTGGCACCGCTGACGGGGCAGGCGATCTGCCACAACGTCCTCCTGTTCCTGCAGGCGCTGCTGGGCTCCGTACCACTGGCGCATATAGAGGACGTCTGCGAGGCGCACGTCTTCTGCATGGAGCAGCCGTCCATGGCCGGACGCTTCCTTTGCGCCGCCGGGTACCCAAACATGCGAGACATCGTCGACCACTTCGCCAACAAGCACCCCGACCTCAAGATAAAGCTGACGGAGTACGTATGTTTAGTATATAATGTATATGTTTTCTGATATATTGTTGCTTGACTTTGTGTCGTGGTGACCGGCGGGCGATCTTGTGATGTAGGATGACCGGGGAAGGGATCAGGATTCTTCCCAACACCAGCAAGCTTGAGGACTTGGGGTTCAGGTTCAGGTACAGAGTGGATGAGACACTGAACTGCAGCGTCGAGTGCGCCAAGAGGCTGGGAGAGCTCTAGATTCTAGAATGCGATACATGCATGTGCAGCACTGGAATTCAGCTACTGTAATGTGGTGGTATCGTGATCGTGCCAGACTCCCATCAGTTCCCCCAGAAATATTGGAAGTCAACATTTGTATAAATAAGTAAATCTGTTATGGAAATAATTTCACGGTTTATCTGATACTAGTAATCATGAATTAAAAATATTAAAAGACCATATATAATTGGTCAAAATTTGGGACCAAGAGAGTATATCAGTGGCAGGCTCAGAACAAATTCGAGAGGGTGTGTTTGACTTGTGGTTGTGGATGCAGGATTTTATCTATATCTATACCCCTATTCTATTCTACTCTAACTGTCAATTCACTCGCTCTCCACTGCAGGGCCAATTCTGAAGCGGCCCAATCCAGCCTCGCTCTCCAGGCGGCCCAATCCAGCCCTCACAGCATCCAAATAAGAAGAGCTACCACCACAACAGTGACATTCACATGAAAATAGACGAACTTTTATTTATTTAACTCCTAATATGCAAACTCTCGAGGTTGGTAAATAAATAAAAATGTTGAATTATGGAATTACATATTAGAAAAATCAAAAAAAACAAAACTATAAAATATGATATTATACTTTCTATAACTACGTAGCCTTGGACTATTATTTATTGGATTTGTTGTGTGCCATGCCGTGACTTACCCAAATAGATCACAGAAATCACTCACATGGATGACCACTCCCTACCTCAGATTAGCACTTTAGTTCTTTTATAATCAATCAAGTTGATATTTTATTTTATTTGCACAAATATTGTTTATTTCTTTTTAAAAAGGTTCTACTGGTCTATTTTTAGTTTAAATTTCAATATAAACATGGTGCATGAGTATAAAAAATAATTTTAATTTTTATAGAAAGGGTAAAATAAATAGATACTCCCTCCGTTCTAAATTATAAGACTTTCCAAGAATCTTGGAGAGTCAAAGCATCTCAAGTTTGACCAATAATTATATAGATGTACGCATTTTTCATTAGCATTGATAGCTTTTTTTCTTCTCCCGTTGCGATGCACGGGCATATTTGCTAGTATAATATAAATGTGCAAATATCATGAATTTTTGGTGCTCAATACTATTTGTTTGCTTTTCGTGGGTGTGGCCTCACATACCGTAATAAAATATTGCATTATTTTTTTAATCTAGGTTTCTCTTCATTACTCATCAGCTAACAAATCGTTAGTAACAATCACAACTACTTTTTCGGGCAAGGAGTTAGTGATCACCTCCTCACCCTCATGACACAAATAAACCAGCCTGGCCAACTCGTGAGCGACCCTATTACAATTTCTGCCAATAAACACACACTCAAAACCAATGAAATTTGAAACCATCAGAGACTTAATTTCTTCAATCAGATGACCTACAGCTGAATCATCATAGGAGCTGTAGGTTACACTGCCATCTAGATCCCTTGCAGGTATTCAGCATGGAAAGGAAAAAGGAACGATCTCCGTCCCTCTGATTGCATTATTGCGCCATCGCGGTCGATTCCTCCCATCAAAGTTTGAACTGTTTCAGACTCCCATCAGTTTCCCCGTTATCTCACCAAAAAAGGAAAAATCACATATGGTTCCGTTGCAGATTTGCATTTAAAATCTTCTAGTTGGGCTGGCCTTAGGCATCGAAATGTTTGATAGCCCAGTGGTAATCTGAATTAGGTCCGCCTTGGCCCAACCCATGCACCCTGCGTAGACGCCTTTCTTGCGAGTTTGGAACATCTTTTGGACAAGCGAGCTCTCCCGCTCGCCGCACTGCCACGATCTGTAGGCGAGCATCCACACATACACTGCTTGTCGATGTGGACTGGACCAACATCATTAACGAGAAGGACGATGAGATTAAGAAAGAAGATGACAAACACACCAAGAAATTAGAAATGAGTGGATGTAGATGTGTGGACGATAAAACATTTCAGCCTTTGTTAATCCATATTCCCTATGTTTTTAAATATCTATCGTTTGTGTTTTTCAAAAAATAATTTTATTAACTAAATATTAAAAAGATTTTAAAATTTAGTTTTTAATAAACTTATTTGGAGATATAAATGTCATACATATTTTTTTTTATAAATCAACTTAAACTTGTGACGCGCATACCAACTACGACAGTTATTTAGGGATGAAGTACTATGATTGCGAGACACAATGGAACAAAATACCACAATGTTATTGATAGGACATCTATTTTTAATTGGTTTTGTATTTAATAGTAACACAATGATATACAAAATGTTATTTTCAGTTGATTTAGTCACGTACAAACCATTAAGTAACGCGTTGACAATGAATATACTATGGATTGTATGACTTATTTTTTTTAGGCGTCTTTGCGTTACATTTGATGCTCTAACAAATGATCTTGTTTGTGGGTTGAACATGCTTTAATGAAACTAATAGTATATGAGCCTATTCAGGTGATGGCTCTACCTGATGTTGTTTCAACGAAATGACTAATTTTAGTTGTCAACCAGATATTTACGGATCCTATCGAGAGACAGCATGGACTCCTTGACCTATGCGCGTGGTTCGTGTGAGTGACCTTGAACTCTTGGAGTAACCAGCGCGTACTCCAGATTCAATTCGTTGTTGGCGCTCTCTACACATTTTGCTCCACGCTTCAAGATTAGTGCATATAGAGCGCAAAAGTCATCGCTGAACCCTTAACTTGGCTCAAGGTGTCATCTTAGTCTCTAAACTTCTAAAGTCATATATGTAGGTTCTAAACTTAGCAGATGGTATCATCTAGGTCCTAAACTTTTGAGTTAATCACCGCAAGTCCCTAAGTTTGGCCAGCGGTGTCATCCCGGTCCCTGGCTTTCAAGGTGATCACCTCAGGGCTTAGATCTCTAAACATAGCCGGTTGTGTCATCCTGGTCCAAATGTGATCTCACCCGCTCCATAAACTCCCGTGGCATGCTGACCGTACGTTAGACATGGATCTAACGTATATCAATTAATTATATAATATATATCATGAAATTATAAACTATGTAAAATAATTTACATCAGAGAAAAATAAATTAAAGTGTTAAAATAATTTACAACAACAAATATATTAGGTTTAAACTAAAATAAATATACTTAAATTAAATTGAAGGTCCAAAAATATTGGTAAAAAATCAGTAGCGAGCTATAGAATAAGTTATTCTATAGCCACATCCAATTACGACAACTTTATATACTGATTTACGGTAAAACGAATATATATATAATTAGATATATAGAACTATTGCTTTGCAGCTATAAATATATATAGAGATAGAGTATAAATATTGATATAGATATAAAGATATAGATATATAATATAAAGACTGAGTATAGATATAGACATAGAAGATTATTTGCAGCTATATATATAGATATATATATACAAAGAAAGAGTATAGATATAGATATAGGAGATTATTTGCAGCTACTACATAGATATATAAGATTATTAATAGTAGTATAATATTTATACTATAATATTATATAATATTATAATACTATACTACTTTAATAATCAGCTATATAGATATATATACGATTATTAATAGTAGTATAATATTATACTACTCCTTCCGTCCCTGAAAGAATGGATTTCTGGGTTTGTCATAAGTCAAACTTTTTGAACTTTGACCAAATTTCTAGAATAAAATATTAAAAGTTATGATATCAAACTAGTATCATTAGAATTATCAAGAACATTTTTTTTACATGGTGCTCATTTTAAGTTATAGATGTTGTTATATTTTTTTATAAAATTAGTCAAAGTTAAAAAAGTTTGACTGACACGGATTTTAGGAATTGATTTTTTCAGGACTGAGGGAGTATAATATTATAATACTATATACTACTTTAATACTCGTATTATAGACAAAGAAACTTGTTCTCGATTACTATTGGGTCACGATCGTCGCTGCCGCTGCCGCTGCTGCTGCGGCTTTGCTGTTTCCTATAAATAGGGCACCGGAGCGTGCAGCACAGGGTCAGTACGGCTGTGCACAGTGACGTGGTTTATTTCAGAAGGAAGGGAAGAGGTAGCTTGGAGAATGGGCAGCATGGCGGACACGGTGGTGTGCGTCACCGGCGGCAGCGGCTACATCGGCAGCTGGCTCGTCAGGAAGCTCCTCGGCAGAGGCTGCGTCGTCCACGCCACCCTGCGGAGCCTCGGTATATCCTATTCCTATCCACGCACCTTTTGAACTCCGAACCGGCCAGCCTCATCTCGCCGCGTGCATACCATCGATCTGACATTCGTGGGCGGCGTTGACGTGTGCAGCGGACGAGAAGAAGACGGCGCTGCTCCGGGCGCTCCCCGGCGCGGCGGAGCGGCTGCGGCTGTTCGAGGCGGACATGTACGACGCCGACACCTTCGAGCCCGCCATCGCCGGCTGCCACTTCGTCTTCCTCGTCGCCACGCCCTTGGTGCACGACCCCACCAGCACCAAGGTATGCCTAACAAGTAACAAGCTCTACTCGATCTGCGGCTGCGGTGCGCTCTCTCTGTCTCTGTGGCTCTGCAGACTGCAGAGGACGATGCTTGCATGGACATGGACGGTTACCATTAAATCCATCATACATTTTCAGACACCTCCATTTTCTCCTACTGCATCCAAAGCCGGAAATCTCCTACATATAGACTTTTCAGTAGTGCTCGTCCAGTGTCGTCCGTTACCGCCTGCTGCATGCAACAATGCATTATTGGCCGCCTGCTAGCTAGCTGTCCTCCAGGGACAAGAACGAGAATATAATGATCAGCCGCATGCATGGTTTTTCTGCAGTACAAGAACACGACGGAGGCGGCGGTGGACGTGATGCGCATCATCCTGGGGCAGTGCGAGCGGTCCGGCACGGTGAAGCGCGTCATCCAGACGTCCACCGTCACGACCACGTCGCCGCTCAAGGAGGACGGCAGCGGCGGCTACAAGGACGACTTCATCAACGAGTCCAACTGGACGCCGCTCAACCTCTCCTACGAATTCAGCAACGCTTACCTGGACGTACGTATAGTAAGCGATCGATGAATAATCTCTACTGCTCTTCTTCATTCTCAGTTCTCACGGCAATGCATGGAGTAGCACAACTCAACTGAGACGTACAGCAATCCCAGCTGATCGTCATATATATGCATGCTGCTTGCATCTCGATCAATGAGCTGATCGATCGAAACACACTACTATACGCACCAACGCAGGAGTACGTGCCATCCAAGTCGCTGGCGGAGAAGGAGCTGCTGAGCTACAACGAGTCCTCAAACTCCAAGGAGGACTCCAAGGATCAGCCCCGCCGGGCGCTGGAGGTGGTCACCTTGGCGTGCGCGCTCGTCGGCGGCGACACCATCCAGACGACGTTGAGCAGCACCACCATCCCCGTGATCCTGGGACCGCTGATGGGGCAGCCGATCTGCCACAGCGTCCTCCTGTTCCTGCAGGCGCTGCTGGGTTCCGTGCCGGTGGCGCATATAGAGGACGTCTGCGAGGCGCACGTTTTCTGCATGGAGAAGGCCTCCATGGCCGGGCGCTTCCTCTGCGCCGCCGGGTACCCCAACATGCGGGACATTGTCGACCACTTCGCCGCCATGTACCCGTGTTGGAATTAGATCTCCTCCCGTTAGGCCCAACGGACTAACGGGCCCTAGGTTACGCCCTGATCGGGGGCGCCCAACCATGTGGTTGGTGGGCCCCCGTCGTACAGTGCTATATAAGGAAAGGTGGGGGCCGGGGTGCTAGGCACGAAAACCAAGGTTCACCTGTGCGCCGCCACACCCCACCGACATCCTAAACCCTAGACCGATCTATAGGGGACGCTGCAAGCGGCGGGAAGTACCACCGACGCGGTGAGCACCCGGATGACGACAGAGGCGACTGCTAACGGGACAACGACGGCCATGGCGGACGGCGGCTCTAACCCTAACACCGCCGCCGCCACTGCGACTCCTCCGGTTGACTCATTCGGTCTGTATCTCCCTCTCCTCTCTCTCTCTACTTCCCTCTGCATCACACGAACCGCATCTATCTACCTACCCGAATCACTTTTATGCTACTGGATCCGCTCCTAGACGATCCTACGAAACTATCAATGGTATCAGTGGCCTCCTACGGAGGGGATCCACTCGGATCAGAGCCTATTCGGCCAAACCGATCGAAACCCTAACCCTATTTTGCAAGAACAGAGGGGTTAGGGAGGAAGAACAAGAACGAACCACGGATCGACATCGAGAACACACGAATCGAAACCCTAACTAACTAGGGAAACCCGATCCGAATCAAACCAGTCAAGAACACAGAAACAAAATGAACCCTAAACCTAAACGAACGGGGGCGGAGCTCCTACCTGGGTCTCGGCTGTCCCTCCTGCCGCCGGCGCGCGGGAAGAACTTGACCCGGTGGGGTCCCGCCACCGCGCGCCCTGGCTCCTCGTTGCGGCACGGACGCCGCGGCTAGCCTGCTCGACGGCGGCGCGTCCACCCCTCGGTGGGCGCGCGCACCGGCGAGAAGGCCGGCGGCAGCGGTTCTGTCCTCTCTTCTCGGTCGGTCGTGCTCGGAGTGAGCCGCCGCCGCGACGCTCTCCCTTGCTCTCGGCCGCCGTTCCCTCTCTGAGCAGAAGCGGCGCGGGGGAGGAGAAAGGGGAAGGGGAAAATGAATTAGGGTTTGGGGGGCCGGCCCACGCGCCGGGGTTTTGATCCTGCGAGAGTGGCGCGCCGCCGTCCGATCCCCGACGCCCTAGATCGGACGGCTCCCGGAGCGCTCCCTGCGGCTGGGCCACTTTGAGCCCAGGCGGGAGGCCACTTTCCCGGCCCAGGCCCACGTTGCGGCCTGGGGGGAAAGGGGGAGCCCGAGCGCGTGATGGGCTGGGCCGACTTGGCCTCCAGGCCACTTCGTTTGCCCCGGCCCACATATGAACAGTGACGATTTTTTCATTTTTTATTTTCTAGAATTAAATAGAATTGATATTTGAATAAATTTGAAATGAAATTTGGTGAATTGTTTCTCTGAACAAATTTATCCAACGATAATTTAATTCAGAGAATAATCACATGAAGAATATTCTAGAAAATAATATTTTGAACAATTTCATTTATTCTATTTTCCAGAAATAGTTATGAATTCCTTTTGTATTTGAATTGAAATTTGATGTATTATTCTCTATACAAATTTTATCCAACAATATTTTGTTTAGAGAACAATACAAATTGAGTTTTCTGGGAAATAAGATTATGAACAATTTTATTGTTTCTGCTGCGAAGAAAATATTGAATTGCCTCTTAATTAAATTTGAACCAACGGGATAATTTAATTTTGAGTGAATTATGCTTTTTCGATAATTTTGTTGAGATTATAATACTGTTATTTTCTGACCAACGTTGTTAATAACATTATTATAATGAATTGCTATGCATTAATTTTACTTCTGCCCAACGGTGATGTATAAATTTTTGCATAGAGAAATCGTATGTTTTAATTTTGACCAACGTTAACTTAAGGCATGCAATTTCATGATGAATGTTCATCACTTTTCTTTGGATAAATTTCAGGAGTTAAAGGAATGGTGAACATAAACAACATTCCTCCGCTCAACGGTACCAACTACCGTGTGTGGCGGGAGAAGTATGAGTTGGAACTTGCACTGGCAGAGATTGATCTTGCCATTACTTCTCCATGTCCTACTATTCCAGAGGAACCGGAGAAGCGAACCGATGAAACTGACGAAACTTTTCACGCCCGAAAACGTGATTTTGCAGAAGTCAGAATGAAATATGACATCGAACACAGCGTTGGATTCAATTCAACAAAAAATGCCTGTTGGTGGCGAAAGCCACCATTGAAGACCAAATCCGAGGGTCTATCCTAGAATGCATCACCGTCATTGATTACCTTGAAAGGGTAAAGAGCCAGTTTGCTAGGTCTTTCAAGGCCACAGCAAGCACAATGATATATAAACTTGTATCTGAGAAATACAATGGTGGTGGTGTGCGTTAGTACATATTGAAAATGAACACCATGGCAGCGAAATTAAAGACTATGGATTTGGGGATCAATGACAAGTTCCTCATCCACTTGGTCTTTCTTTCACTGCCAAAAGAATTCGAAACTTTTGCTGTGAATTACAATATGATGCCTGAAAACTGGGACATTGAAAAGCTCATTGCAATGTGTGTCCAGGAGAGTAGAAGGGGAATCAAGTCCGCACAGGGTGAATAGATCATTTGTAAGGATAATAAAAGAAAACTTTTACAAGAAACCACATGGAAACCATGGAATAAAGCTCTCCTCCAAGCCACAAGAAAACACACTTGCAAAGGGAAAAGAAAAGGACCCTCAGGACGAGGACTATAGAAAATATGGCAATGCTGAGAAAGACCAGTGCAAGGAATGCTTCAAGAGAGGGCACTACAAGAGAGATTGCTCTGTCTACCTGAAAAAGCTACTAAATAAAGGTGATGACACTATCACATTTGTAGATGAATCCCTGTTTTTATGTTATTCGAATACCTCTTGGTGGATTGATTCAGGTGCAACAATTCACGTTTCGAATTCTTCACAGGGGTTAAGTGGGAGGAGAACCCTGCAAAGAGGAGAAAGAACGATTAAAGTCGCGAATGGAGTACAAGCTGGAGTTGAAGCCATTGGCGATCTAGATTTAGAATTAAAAGATGGCTTTGTACTTGAGCTTAGGAATGTACTCTATGTTCCTTCTTTACGTAGGAATTTAATAAGTGTATCGAAACTCGATGATGATGGATTTGGCTGTTATTTTGGTAATGGCAGATGTGAACTATTTGATAATAATGATAAGTGTGTTGGTCTTGCCTTCCGACAAGATAAGCTTTATTTATTATCTCTTGCTGAAAATACGAATCATGTTGTGAATGATGTGAATGTCTTCCAATCTACAAATGAGAATAAGAAGCGGAAGTGAAATGAAAGCGACTCTTCAAAATTATGGCATTGTCGTTTGGGCCATATTTCGAGGGGGAGAATAGAACGCTTAGTGAAACAATCAATTCTTCCGCACTTAGAATTCTCCGATTTAGAACAATGTGTTGATTGCATCAAAGGAAAATATGTTAAGAAAATAAAGAAAGATGCTAAACGGAGCACGAGAGTATTAGAAATAATTCACACGGACATTTGCGGTCCATTCCCAACGAAAAGCGTGGATGGTTATGATTCATTCATAACATTCACGGATGATTACTCTCGTTATGGCTATATTTATCCAATTAAAGAAAGAATAGAAGCATTGGATAAATTTAAGATATTTAAAGCCGAAATTGAAAATCAACACAATAAGAAAATAAAGATAGTTCGATCAGACCGTGGTGGAGAGTATTACGGGCGACATACCCCGTATGGCCAAATTCCAGGTCCTTTTACAAGGTTCCTACAGGAAAATGGCATAGTCGCTCAATACTCCACACCGGGGGAGCCTCAGTAGAATGGAGTGGCTGAAAGAAGAAACCGTACCCTAATGGATATGGTGAGAAGCATGATGAGTTACTCCACACTACCGGTTGGTTTATGGATGGAGGCACTGAAAACCACCATTCATATACTTAATCGAGTACCAAGTAAGTCGGTGCAGAAAACACCGTATGAATTATGGACAGGAAGAGAACCCTCACTTAAGCACTTACGTGTGTGGGGCTGTCCAGCTGAGGCAAAGATATTTAACCTAAATATTGGAAAGTTAGACTCCAAGACTGTCAGCTGCCATTTTATTGGCTATCCAGAAAGATCGAAAGGTTATCGATTCTATTGTCCTGATAGATACACGAAATTTGTTGAAACAAGACACGCTGTGTTCTTGGAGGATGACATGATCATGGGGAGCAAGGTAACACGTGAAATTAGACTTGAGGAGAAGCGGGTACATGTACCTACTCCGATGGTTGAAGAACCATATTTTACGTTACCTGCTGCCGTTGTTGCACCAACAGTACATGACGCTGTGGCGACAACACCTGTTGTGAGTTCTCCCATAGCGACAACGAATGAACAAGAGGAACCTGTTCATCAGGAACCCATAGAACCAGATGTTGCTATTGAGGAAGAACAACAACAGCCCATAGTGGACCAAGTGCCAGAGGCCCCTAGAAGGTCTCAAAGAACTAGAAGGTCAGCTATTCCAGATGATTATGAAATTTATGAAACTGAAGAATTTTATATGAAAGGTGACCCTATAACTTTTGAAGAAGCCATGAGAAGCGAACACTCATCGAAGTGGCTTCAAGCCATGGAAGATGAGATGAAATCTATGAACACCAATAAGGTTTGGGTTCTAGAAAACACTTCTAAATGAGCTAAGAAAGTAGGATCCAAATGGGTCTACAAGACGAAATATGACTCCCAAGGGAATATTGAAAGACACAAAGCGCGACTTGTGGCTAAGGGTTTTACCCAAAGAGAATGGATTGATTACAATGAAACCTTTTCCCCAGTTTCTTGTAAAGATTCTTTTAGAATCATTATGACACTTGTGGCTCACTATGATCTAGAATTACATCAGATGGATGTAAAGACCGCATTCCTTAATGGGGATTTGGATGAAAATGTCTATATGGCACAACCGAAAGGTTTTGTCGTAAAAGGAAAAGAGAATATGAGATGTCGTCTGAAAAGATCAATTTATGGTTTGAAACAAGCTTCGAGACAGTGGTACTTGAAGTTTGATAAAACTATAAAGTGTTTTGGGTTTAAAGAAAATGTCGAGGACAATTGTGTCTATGTGAAATTCAAGAATAAGAAATACATATTTCTGATCCTATATGTGGATGATATCTTACTTGCTAGTAATGATGTCAATCTACTATTGGAGACGAAGAAATTCTTGTCCTCGAACTTTGATATGAAAGATCTCGGTGAAGCTTCGTTTGTCTTGGGAATTGAGATTCATCGAGATAGAAGAAAAGGGGTATTGGGATTATCGCAAAAGGCATACATAGAAAAAGTTTTGAAGAGATTTAGTATGCATGCGTGTAGTCCATCTCCTGCTCCGATTGTCAAGGACGATAAATATGGGGAACATCAGTGTCCCAAGAACAAATATGAAATTGATCAAATGAAAGCGGTACCGTATTCTTCGGCAATTGGAAGTTTACAATATGCTCAAACGTGTACTCGCCCTGACATAGCTTTTGTTACCGGGTTACTTGGTAGATATCAAAAGAATCCAGGAATTGAACATTGGAAATTAGTGAAGAAAGTCTTGCGTTATTTGCAAGGTACGAAAGGTCTCATGTTGACATATGAAAAATCTGATTCCCTACACATAGAGGGGTATTCAGATTCTGACTATGCTGGAGATGAAAGAAAATCCACATCAGGATATATATTTACTCTTGCTAAAGGAGTGATATCGTGGAAAAGTTCGAAACAAACAGTGACTACATCCTCGACAATGTACGTCGAGTTTGTAGCTTGTTATGAGGCCTCGGGGCAGGTAAATTGGTTGAAGAAATTTGTACCCGGACTGAGAATAATTGAAAGTATAGAAAGACCGATGCGGTTGTATTGTGATAACAACCCAGCGGTAGAATATGCTCACAACAATAGGTCAAGTGGTGCTTCCAAACACATTGACATAAAGTACTATGTTGTGAAAGATAAACTTCGGGATCATATCATAAATCTTGAGCATATACGAACAGAAAAGATGCTAGCGGATCCGCTCACAAAAGGCCTTCCACCCAGTGTGTTCAGAGGACACATAGTCGGCATGGGTTTAAGGGAGAGCCTATGATTCCCGAAGAATAAGAAGGGCCCAGAATAATGAAAACTTTATTCCAAAATAGAAAGGCGTGTAGTAGCTGTGAGTCTAACGACAAGAATTGTTGTGACGATGAAGCAAGCTCTATATACTAATCTGTGATGGAATTGAAAAGAATTGGAATATAGAACTTGAAATAGAATTGAAGAATTAAAAGGATTGTATGAGATCTAGGGGGAGAATGTTGGAATTAGATCTCCTCCCGTTAGGCCCAACGGACTAACGGGCCCTAGGTTACGCCCTGATCGGGGGCGCCCAACCATGTGGTTGGTGGGCCCCCGTCGCACAGTGCTATATAAGGAAAGGTGGGGGCCGGGGCGCCAGGCACAAAAACTAAGGTTCACCTGTGCGCCGCCACACCCCAGCGACATCCTAAACCCTAGACCGATCTATAGGGGGTGCTGCAAGCGGCGGGAAGTACCACCGACGCGGTGAGCACCCGGATGACGACAGAGGCGACTGCTAACGGGACAACGACGACCATGGCGGACGGCGACTCTAACCCTAACACCGCCGCCGCCACTGCGACTCCTCCGGTTGACTCATCCGGTCTGTATCTCCCTCTCCTCTCTCT
Organism: Microstegium vimineum; assembly: GCA_022036555.1. Taxonomy (NCBI): domain Eukaryota; kingdom Viridiplantae; phylum Streptophyta; class Magnoliopsida; order Poales; family Poaceae; genus Microstegium; species Microstegium vimineum. The sequence continues at coordinate 12,124,435 of CM039141.1, forward strand.
CTCTCTCCTTCCCTCTGCATCACACGAACCGCATCTATCTACCTACCCGAATCACTTTTATGCTACTGGATCCGCTCCTAGACGATCCTACGAAACTATCACCTCGACCTCAAGATAAAGCTGACGGAGTACATTGCATATATCTTTGTTTTCTGATATATTGGTCCTGATTGGATCCCAGGGCTAGAGCTAGTTTGGGCTAGTTTGCACCCAACTAGCCCAAAAGTATCCAAACAGGAGAGCTAGATTGGGCTAGTTGCAACTAGCCCACCCAAAAAACTAGACTATCTCCCCAAAGATGTGATTATTTGGGCTAGTTTGGGCTGGTTGTGGTGGAAAGTGGGACCCACCTCATATGCAACTATAAAAAATGTTATAACTCACAAACCAAACATCCAAATAAAATTCCGATTACACCATTAAATTCGTTACAATAAATACTTTAAAATAAGATCCCACATGGATATATTTAGATGATTTGTAAAAAATAATTTATTATCAAACTAGTCTAAACTAGCCTTGGATTCAAACACCTCCTTGATTAGAGCTAGTTTGAGCTAGTTTACAAACTAACTCTAATATCTAGCTCTAGCCGAGCTAGTTTGATCCAAACAGGGCCATTGTTGCTTGACCTTGTGTGGTGGTGACCACTGATCAGCCGGTGATCTTGTGATGTAGGGTGACCGGGGAAGGGGTCAGGATTCTGCCCAACACCAGCAAGCTGGAGGATCTGGGGTTCAAGTTCAAGTACGGAGTGGAAGAGACGCTGGACTGCAGCGTCGAGTGCGCCAAGAGGCTATGCTCTACACATGCATGCGCAGCATTGGAATTCAGCTACTGTATAACTGTAATAATGTGGTGGTATCTTGATCGTAACAGACTCCCATCAGTTTCTCCCAGAAACGGAAAAGAGAAAATATAATGCTAGTATATGGTTCCGTTACTGATTTGCATTTCAGATCTACTGTAGTTGGGCCGGCCCAACGAAATCTCGGGTAAGCCCGGTGGAAATCCAGGCTAGGCCCGCCTCGGTTGCGCCCCTTCCGCCGAAACGCTTTGGCGCCTTGCAACGGGCCCCGCTCGCGCACCTTCCTCGTCACCGTGAACACCCGCCCGTGTGGTCGTGCCCACGCGCGTCAGCATGCATCCGCCTATCATGCTTCCGCCGTCTCGTGCCCCCACTCTCATGGCGCCCTAACGCCCCCTGCCGCTTTCACCACGCTTCTTGCGGTGTTGCCGCTGCCTGCTCCCGCGCAGCCACTGGCCACGCCATGGTCTGTCACTCTGCTGCACCATGGCAGGGCAGCACAGCAGCGCCCCTGCCGCACGCCTGCTCTGCTCAGCTCCTGCGCGCGCGCCATTACCAGTTTACCACGCCGTAACTCGCCCGACCCCGTCAGGTACACGGCAATCACGCTGCTCGCTGCGCGACACCATGTGCGCCCGCACGGATCCAGCGCTCGGCCAGCGCCCCCGCGCTCGGCTCGTTCCATGATCGCCTGCCGCGCTCTGTACAACCGGGCAGCCTGACCGCATCATCATTCATCGCTCGTCACGCAGCTCTCGGCTGGATCCAGGGCGCCGCCGTACGACGACCACTGCCCTCCCCCACCGGCCGTGGGGCCTGCGGGGGTTTGCAGCTTTGCAAGTGTTCGTGTGCTGCGGCCGCATCTACCAAGCTTCAGCAAGGCAACAAGCAGTGACAGAGGGCGAGCCAGCGAGGGAGCCCCCACTCCGCTAGGCGCTAGGACGGGACGAGCGCTTCGCTGCATCGCTGACGCGCCACACCACCTAACCGTAGCATCCGTTTGTTTGCAATGCCGTCATGCTCTACCGATAACAGTCCCGACGGTATCATCAATGGAAGTATGCGCCCTTCGTCTCCTCCTAGGATTTTTGGAATCATTTGAAGGGCTGTTTGGAATGCAGGAATTTCACATGAATCAATTTATTTTTATAGAAAAAAATTAGGAGAAAAAATTCCAGCGTTCAAAACAGAGCCTTTAATTTGTAACTTCGTCCTTAATTTGAGATGGTTTGACATTCCTGGAATCGCTTTCTAATTTGGAAGGGAGGGACAACCATTTCTTTCTTTCTCTCTTCCGAGAGAGCGGAGACAGAGCTCTGACTTGGTCAACTCATGCAGGTTCATTTCATCAGAGTGCGCAGAGAATATGAGCCACCGACAGGGCGACATCGGTGACGGAACTGATGACATACAAGTTGATAAAAAGCACACTACGGTCTACAACGGCATTGTTTGTCCCAATAGTAGCATTCTCATTCCATCCAGCCAGCCATAAAGAACTAACCCTACCACCAGTGTCTTCCCTACATTTACATGATTAATAACAGAATAAAAAGACAGACAAATTGTCCTTGCATGACAGAGACAGACATCCTACCAGATAACAGAGTACACAGAACATGAGGTGGTCACATAGAGAGTGAGGAGCCCAAACGAAAGGGCCCCCCACCCCACCCATGAGCCCCCGGGGCTGCACCCAACAAGAAGCAGGCGCTAGTGGGTTTTCAGATAGGGTGGATGCATTAGGTTTTTCTCCTTTTCTCCATAGATCATCAGAGCAATCCTGAAATACCCTTACCAGTTACCACCACCAAAAGGGTAGTGCTTTCGACTAGCAGGTAGTAGGGTCTTGTTTCTGAGGTCATATCAAGTGATCATGCGAGCACGATGGCGGAGAATAGGAGCGCAACGAGGGCAGTGGCCAGCCCAACCATTGGGAGGAGCAAGCCCGTCGCCGCCGCTGTGTCCATGCCAGCGTTTGGTCCTAGGCCACCGAACCCGGTGGTGCCCGTAGTTCCGGTGGTAGTGCCTGTCCCCATGCCAGTGCCGGTTGTGCCTGTGCCTGTGCCTGTCCCGGGCGTGAAGGTCCCTGGAGTTCCTCCCATTGTGCCTCCAGTGGTCGGGGTCATTGTTCCAACGGCGCTGCACAAACAAGGCAATGCTGTTAGTATTGTGACACATGCTGAATGTTCTGCGATTCTCAATACAATCGTTTGTGCGATGGATGAGCTATGTATTATATGCGTCTGCTTGCTACTTGAACTCACTGCAGCAGTCAAGTTGTTCATTGCGTGCAGTCACAAAAAGAAAAAAAAAGGATCTCTTGCATGCTTGGGGCTATAAAAACATCAAAGGTGACCACGAAGCAGTACTGTGCATACATCAAAGCTGCAGGATTGCAAATCTGGAAATTCATAGCCTCTTAGGAATGTTGAATGTTCCTGTACATGAACTGATCTGCTGATGTCTTCCAGGAGTTATAGTTTGGAAGAGCATAGATTAAAATTCAGTGAACCAACTGCATTCCAAAAGTTCTGACCTAGATGATGCATAACTTTCTTGGGGGTACCAGTTCCCAAAGCGCACAAGTTTGAAAAATGAACTACTCAGCAAGACCTCAGTGCTAATAGTACTACATGGATCATGGTGCGCAGTTAATTTAAGTTCACGATGTACCTTGCACTGGTAGGGTAAGAGCAGCCAGAAGAACCTGAAAGTTTAGACCACAAAGATCATATAAGATACATGTAGGACTCTAATTGAGTGATGAAATGGATAGTGTCACCCAACCAGAAGAACATGGAATCAAAAGAACACATACATCACATAAGACACTGGAATCTATCTTTTGAATGATAAAACAAAGATAGCAAGAACAAAGTCTGCCTTTGCCGCGTTACAGTTTACTTTCCCTTTGGAAAGTTGGGGAAAAAATGGATGCGCTTTCATGCCAATGCCTGTCCCAGTACACACCAGAGAATATTGGGTCAGCTGAATAACAGTCATACCGCAACAGCTTTCAACTTTGCAAATCTTAGTTTAGCTACTCATTCAGAAAGCCTGATTTTTTTTTTCTATTTTATTAGATGTAGGCTTAGGCGGCCCAACACCAATAGCCTAATTCAGTACCTGTAACCTGATTCCCAAAAGCTTGACCGGTACACCTAGACAGCTTTTAAATACGGCTAACTGATAACAAAATTAATTTTTGCCAAAAATGATTAGATCCACAATGTTGCATGTCAAAAGCCGAGTTCAGGTGGCCCAATCACGCGAGTTTGGGAAACCTTTAGCAATGCTAGTAGACGGCATGAATATTGGTTCCACTAACTTGGCCAACCTTTATTCTTCTTCGCAATTCTAACTACAGTAGTAAACACTAACGATCAGTAGCTACAGCCTAATCGAAAGCGTACGGATAATCCTTGAAATTGAACCTGAATGCAACGCAAGGTTAATATAGCATTTTTTTAATTACTTGGGTCGCTGGTGGTGAGGGTGGCGGTGCCGGTGAAGTCGCAGGTGGCGCCCTTGGCCTTGTTGTTCTGGTAGTAGCTGTTGGCCGCCCAGGAGCAGTGCGCCGGGACGTTGTTGGGGTTGTAGCACGCCCCGTTCTCATGGATGGAGTTGCAGTCCGCCCCGGAGCCGCAGGCGTAGTCGATGGTCTTCTGCAGCGACGCCTGCGGCGAGTCCTGCTTGCACACGCACCATTCTGCACCAAATATTTGGTTAGAAGGTAAGGGATGCTAGAGACTGAAGGGATTCCTGGATGCGTCAGCTTCTTTGACGTGGATGGATGCCACCAAAATGCGATGGGCAGGGGAGCGTGAGCACAGGAAGCAGACGGTGCGAGCTTTGCACACGCAAAGGAAGAGACAACGGCAGTTTTCGCTCCAATCCAACGGAAATCTGAGCTTTTTGTGTAAGCTGAGCGCTGCATTTTCAGTCAGTTAAGCAAAAGCTCAAAAAGGGATGGGAAAAAGAAAATCTGTTTTGGGGAGAACTTCAGTGTCCTTCCATCAGCAAACAAGAGGAAATTTCCCTCTCCTCTCCTCTCCTCTCCTCTCCTCTCCCCCTGCTCTGTTCCTGAACTGAACGAATCTCTTCGAGACACAAGTGGAAAAAAATTACTGAAACAGATGCGTCGGATGAAGAATACCGTCGGCTTGAGCAATGCCAGGAAAAGGAATCTCGGGAAAAGAAACAGTACTCCTGTACATCTCAGATGCAAAGTCTGCTTGGTTCCTCCACGGGGGAAAAAAAGGAAAACAAATGGAAACATTTTATGTTCCAGAAAAACGAGCATTGAAACGCTGCTGAATAACACAAGCACGGAAAACAAAGCCGGCGGGGATGTCAGAGCACAGAAAGAGCTTGCCGTGGCGGCGACTCGGCAGAATGATGAACGAGAAACACCAAGGTTTGCGCGCGCGCACACACACACCGGCAAGACCAAACTCCGGAAACAAGAGAAAAAGACGCGGACGCAGTCATTATTGGCAGTCGACGCTGACGCCCTATTACAAAATCCATAGGAGAGGAGAGGAGAGGAGAGGAGAGGAGAGGAAGGAAAGAAAGGATAGAAAAAGAAGAGTGCTCACGTGACGCGGCGAGGGTGGAGGAGAGGAGGAGAAGCACCGTCACTAGCTGCGCCTTCATGGTCCGTCCGTGTGTCTACTACCGCTGCCACGGACGAAGCGAAGGCCTCTCCGGCTCTCCCTCTCCCAGGACGCGCGCCTGCGAGCACGCGAGAGAGCTCCGCACGGAGACACGAGGGAGACTGGGAGAGAGAGGCAGTGCGGTGACGGTCGGCCTTGCCGGTAGAGACTAGCTAGAGAGAGAAGAAGATAGAGACGGAGAGATTCGGAGACGATGGCGATTGGGGAGAGAGAGACCACCACCACCACCACCAGGGTCCAGGGGGGTGATCGAGTGAGAGGGCGTGTGTGCAGTGCAGCGCAGCGCAGCAACTGTGGACAACAAGGGCGGCTGGCACTCTGGCAGTATGGGGACTGTGCACTGCGCGTGCAGCGTGCTACTGCTTGGGTGGGTGATGCGCGTGTAGCCTGTAGCTGTAGGAGCAGGAGTCGGTCCGGCACGGGCGCCTTCTGGTTCCAAATTTTATCTGCGCCGTCGCCCGTCGCCCTGCTAGTCTGCTACTGTTGCTTGCATCGGCGACGGTTAGGACCTCTCGGAGACCGAGCGCCTCGCACCCAACACCTCTACTTTGTCGTGGCACTTTGCAGGTTCCCGTTCGCCGTCATGCACGCCACGCCACCGCAGCGATTCAGCAAAATGGCATCGCCAGGGAGCGTATTTCGTGCGGAATTCGCCCTCCGCTTTGTGCGCCCTCTCTTTTTTCTTTTTTATGCTTCTGTTTCCTGTGGAATTAAAACGCTACAGTGCGCTGAGCTAAAAAAAACACTACAGTACTTTACTGCTCGGCAGCAGGTATTGATGGCGTTTGTGGTCATTCTCTAGGTGTTGTTGACTCTTTACGTACGGTAGGAGTACGTACACGCATGCACAGGTGAGGACGGTCGCACCAAACGCAGTGGGCCGGGACCATGGCTGCCACGATATCGGTTTGAGATTTCCAATCTAATGCGACCAATGACCCTCCCCTGAACGCTTTATTTGTCCGCTGCAGGAGACGGTTTTGAATCACAGGGCAGAAAAATAACCCCATGTATAGTAACCTCCCGGTCTCCTGTCACTCCCGTGTAGTAAACCCAGGTGAAAAGTCAGCAGTGAACTCCGAGGGGTGGGCCGTGGCCCCGTAGTACATTGCGGTCTCCGAGGGGATGGGGAAATAGGGCTCATTGTCATCGTTAGGTGTGTTGGTCAGGGCCCAAATTGCGAGAGCCGAAGAGGAGACGGACTACACAGGACGTTCCCACAGTATAGATACAGTCCATATGCCTCCTTGTGCTTGGCCTCGCCTGCATTTGTTGGATGGATCCCTCTCTTTACTACCGACACGAAGAAAGAAACGAAGTGGCCATTGCCCGTCGGTCAAGCTTACCGCGCTGAGCGAGCGGTTCGGCTTTCTGTTTGGAACCGACGAGAAATGCCCGCCCGCAGCCAAACACGCGAGACCCCGCGGCCCGCGCCAGTCGTTGGCCCCTGTCAGTCTGCCATGCCGCCGCCGCCGCCGCTGCTGCTTGGCGCTCGGCAGCCCGTCATATCCTATTATCCTCCGAATCGATCGTTCCCTCGGTGATCCGGTGATGACGTAGCGGCTTTCGCCCCTTGTGTCTCTCCGTCTCCCAAGTCCGGCCGCGAGACGATGAAAAAAGCAAGCGTGGCCAGGTGCTCAGCTCAACCCAGGCAGGCACCATCTGCGGACTGCAGCAGGGCATCAGCATCAGCAGTAGCAGCATCTCATCGTGGTCGACCCCTTTGACTCGCCCCGCGGCGTTCATTCTCCAATCCCAATCGCCCGCAACAGGCAGGCAGGGTCGTCCGTCCGGTTGATTGATTGGTGCCAGTGCCAGTGTGGTGACCCCGCGAACGGACGCGAATATATGGATGCCGCCTGCCGATCGGTGGGTTGCGAATCATTGCGCCATGTGGTCCACGGCACCAGACGACCTGGGGCATACATGGATGCCCGTGCAGCTCGTTCGTTCGTAGCACTAGAACTGGAGTACTCCGTATTTTCTTTCGCCCGCTTGATCGTCTCGGTGCGGATGGACAGTGCTGGGTGCGGACTTGGGAGTGCCGAGCGCCCGAGCCGCGAGCGCACGTACCTGCGGCAGGGAGCGTGCTTTGGAGCAGTGGTGTAGCTAAGATTTGTAGCTATGGTGCGTATAAAAAAAAACTTCACCGTTATAAACATAACATATCAATACACAAGTACTCCTATATAAATGAGGAAATACAACACGATTAAGACAAAATACTAAATAGAACATATGATGATTCTACCCTTCACAAAAAAAATCCTCTAATAATCTAAAGCACTAAAAGTTTTGCATATGTGTCTTGTGCACTTTTTCTGTTCATGCCCATCCAAGATTACCGATCACCAATCCTAGCTCCTATTTTGCCTATTTGCTAGGGAGAAAGTGGAGAAGCTAAAAGGAAAAAGAGAAAAAGAGAAACGTGAGTACGTGATTAAAAGAAATATATTAGACAACAAGATAATTGGCTTTGGCTTAATAGCTGTCAGCAGTTGAGTCTTTATCCCAGAATTCAAATGTACTTGGGAAGTTGTGATGCTGCTCGTTGCTTGCAGCCACATAATCGCTGATGGTGGCGCCCGCTGCTGCTGCTATCACGGCGTCGCTTCATAGTTGCGTTGTACGCACACGACACACGGACAATAAGACAACATCGCACGGCCGCGCGGGAAAGAATGGAAGCGGACCAGGCGATGTGTTGTGCGATTGTGCTAAATCTGACATGAACTCGAATGCCGGACCGAATGCATAAAACAAACAACACACAACTTTGAACTCTAACAGATCATACTATGTGCCTTGGATGGCTGAGCGCAGGGTGGTCCACAGGGGACCACCCTTTAGCTCCGCCCCTGCTTTGGAGCCTTTCTCAACGGCCACTGACTGACTGCTTTGCCTGGTGCCTCTGCTATCTTATCCTGTAGAGTTCGAATTCAATCCACTCGACAGGTAACCATCGCCGCCGCCAAGTTCTAAGCGTGAGCAATGCCGAAACCGCTCGTGAAATATTTTTTTATTCATTTCAGCACCGATGCATCTACATGCTTCAATGCCGGTGTTTTTTGGCTCTAGCATCGGCCCCTACAACGTGTAACATTGATGCTCAATTCTTCTCTCTCTTCCTTTTAGCGCTCTCTCTCCTATTTGAGCACCGATAAAAGGTAACATTGTGGAGAGTCTAAGGGTCTGTTTGGATGGAGCGGCAAATGTTTTGCCGTGTCACATCGAATCTTTCGGCACTAGTCTAGTGTATTAAAAATAGACTACTTAAAAAACTAATTACATGCCCCTGCGGGACTTAACAAGACGATTCTATTAAGCTAAGTTAATCTATAATTAGCAAATATTTACTGTAGCGCAACATTGTCAAAACATGAACTAAATAGGCTTAAAAGATTCGTCTCGCGAAGTTACCTCCGGCTGACAAATTACTTTTTTAATTAGTATATTTTAAATAGACGAAATTAGGGACGGAAGACTCGATGTGACATGGACAAATGTGTAACACCCCGGGTGTTAATAACTTAATTAAAAATTTGATCATGTCATCATACGCATTAAGCATCATTCAATTGTTTGAAAACCTAGATATGCATTGAACTAAAACGAGTTTACTTGCTTGTGTATGATCATTTGTTTGAATGCAGGTCATCTTTTCAAATTCTCAAATTAAAATCTGGAATCCAGACCCTTTTCTCCGAGGGGGTGGATTAAACCCTAAACATGATTTTCAAAATCTATAAAGTTTTTGCTTATGGTTGTTTAAGCAAAGTGGTAGATCTCAAAGTTTTGAGCATCTTTTGTGTTCAAAGTTTTTCCTGAAAACCCCTGGAAGCTTGAGCATTTTGTCAAATAGCCACAGGGTCAGTTCTGTCCTTTCTTCGAGCAGTTGCATGGCGGGGTCGATCTCGACGCCCACCCCTGTCCGACACAACCATGCGACACCTGTCCAGGGACGCACGTCTTGTCGTGTACGTGGCGAAATCGCGGAACCTGTTGTCATCTTTAAAAACGGGACACCGTTCTCTCTATTCCCCTTTTTACGCCACTCCACCGCTCTGCTCTGCTCCGCTGAGCGCTCCACCTCCATTGACGAACTCGTCCGAGCTCGTTAGCCACTTCCAACCACTCAATCCTTCGTCATTGTCTTCGCCTTGACCTCGCGCATCCTCGGGTCAAGTTGGTTGAAGTCGTCGAGCCCGCTTTCGTCCAGCGCGGATCCGTCTTCTTCAACTCCGACAAGAGCGCCGCTACTCTGGTCAGTCTTTGACTAGGCTACGCAGGAGCCGTATTGCCTTTGTATCTTGTGTTTCTTGCTCCTTGTTCTTCTCTGAATCTTGTCGGCTTCTCCGTTTTGCAAATGGTGGACCATAGCTTCGAGAACATCTTCGTTGCCGCGCAGTTCTTCGTCTCCGCCGGCACGTTCTCCGTCGATGGTCGTCTCTGCTTCATCTCCGGCCACGCTTGCTTGTGCTTCGTGACCAGGGTGAGCTCCTCGACCTCTCCACTCCACTCGTTTATCCTTGTATCGAGCCTTCGAGCTCTGTCCTCGAGCGCCGCCGCTGTTCTTGTTCGGCGCGACGGTGTGTTCGTCGTCTAATCGTTGTAGTTGATCTTTTCGAGATCCAAGTCTTGCGCTAGCTTCGCCTAGCCGTCCTGAGTCTGTTTCGAGGGGTAGTTTCCCTCGAGCGCGTGCGTGTTTTCTTCGGCGCGTCGCACAGATCTCCGCCGACCGCCAGTGCTGTCGTCGAGGGTGTTGCGTTTAGCTCTGAGTTCGTTTTGTGCGCGCTTCGCGTTGTTTGGGGACCGCTTAGCTTGCTGAAGTTGTTGGTTGTGTCGATCGAGGTCTGATCGAGGCCTAGCGTCTCTGCTCGAGGCCTAGCTCCTTCGATCGAGGCCTGTGTCCGGCGGCATGTGTACGGTCGAGCTCAGTTCGCCGCCATTGACGTCGATGAGGTCTCCTGGTAGGTTTTAGCCTCGTTTCTGTTGAGTGTGTGGCTCGTGGTTGTCCTCTGAGCCGTGATCGAGGTCTAGCTTCTTCAGTCGAGGCCTAGTTTCTCCGATCGAGGTCTCTCTTCTTCGATCGAGGTCTGTTCTCGACGGTGCGCGATCGGTCGAGCTCCGGCAGATCGCCAGCACCCTCGATGAGGCGTCTCTAAAGGTTTGTTAGGGTCGTGACGTACCTCGTTGGGTTCGGCTCGGCAAGCCGAAGCAGTTTCGAGGGGTAGCCGTTCGGTTTGGTCATCGACGGCGACGCGCCGCCGTGTTTTGTGGTCATCGGCACCGCCGCCTCGAGCGTCTGTGCCTCTTTTGGGCAGGTCTCAGCCGTCCGAGGGTTTTTGAGCAGAGTTTTTCCTGTTTCCTGTTTTTAATCATGTAACAATGCCCTGTTTAGTTATAAAATGTTTAGAAACCCTTATAACTTTAGGTTTTAAGTGATTTTGGATTATTTGATACATATGGTCATTTGTCCAGTGACAAACACAAGTTAGACATGCTCGATGTAATGTTGTTTGCTCAGTTCTTTTGGAGGTAATTATTAACTTAGATAATCAAGATAAATAGGGTTTAATCAATTTGCTCTAACCTGGTGTTGCTTTCCTTCATGAAGGGAAGTGGTACTCAAGGTGCAATCTATTTTAGTCTTCTCTTATGAGCATGTTTGTTTGAGTTGAGTATCATGTTTACTATTCAAGCATCATCTAAGACGTGTCATTATATCGTATAGATTGTTCGTTGATTGGGTTGGATACCTCCAGTGAAGAGGTTTTCTCTCTTGAATCTGAGCCCGAGTTCGTTTATCCCTCCAACCAAGGCAAGCCCCGGTGCATTCAAACACTTCCTTGTATTTAAAATGTTTGCTTTAAATACAATTATGTTTATACTATTGCATTACGGTATTCAATCAAAGTCCTACTTGCTGCATAGCCTTACCTTGAATTATTTATTCCTATACCTTGATACCGTTTTAAAAATACGAATGTTGCTTTTTGCTGCTTAGCGATGCTTAGACCGATAGAGTCAGATGATTTCCTGTCATCTGCGAGAATAGGTGGTAACATCATTGCTTCGGCAATGGTCTGTTTTCGAGAAGAATAGCGGATTGCTGCGGCAAATGGCTATCTTTTCTTGATGGAAGTAATAATCTGAGACCGGGCGGACACGGTGTTGGAGAGCCATCAGCGGTGTCTGGTGAGCGGGTTCTTTCTGTCTGTGTCGATTAGGAACCGTCCGTTGTAGACGTCCAAGGGTTGTGACTTTGGAGTACTTATCACATACTCAGGGAAGCTGGACTCTGGCTATTCTCGCTTGAAGAACGGTTAACCCGCACTGGGAGTGGAGAGATGACGAGAGTAGTGTGTACCCTCCAAGTTAGCGAACTGGATGGAGGTGTACTGTGCTCTCGGGTGGCGGAACCCCGGTCTTGGCGAGAGGATCCAGGGAAAGGTAGTCATATGCGTGCTTTAAGCGGCTGTATATGTCGTGTGATAGGGAAGCCCCAGCTGGGATAAACCGGTTCGAATCGTCGTGTTCCTCGGAAATGGAAACATGACCCTGTGCTCTACCGCGTAGTAATACACTTTAACTGGATACTTGTTGGATCCCTTCGTGGATGTTTATTACCCTGTTATCGATCATACATCTAGATCGATACCTGAGTAATCTTGTGGATAACATAAATGATTTCAATTCTTTTTATAAATGCTTATTTATGCAAAATTCTTGATTCTTGTAAAACCACACCTTGAATCCTATGACTAGCATACTGTTTTGTCCACCAAATACTTTTCTTTGTCGGATAAGTCTTGTGGAGTACTCCCGTACTCAGGGTTTGTTAACCCCTGTTGCAGATGAGGATCACAACCCGGTTTGTGTGGCTTCTTGCTGCATGACCGTGGTCAGTGTAGATGAAGATGAAGAATAAACTGTCTTTGCTTGACTCTTGGGCAATAGTACCTCGGTTGTTCGTTCTTAATCTATCAGCAGCTTGATGTAACCTTATCGTATGACACTGAGTTATGTTTCAAAACTTATGGTTTGTAATATGACTTTAAATTTCCGCTACTTTGATGTAATTTAAAATTTTCGTATTACTTCTGTAATGATTGTAATAAGGTGATCCTGTTCGGAAAGAGGTGTATGACCCGCTGCAAAGTGGCGACACCTGATGGGCTAATTAAGATTTGGATCATGTGTTGTGATTAAGTTGGTTAATCCTGACAAGTGGGCCCTTTCTTAAGAGGTTCTGTCATAGCTGGTATCAAAGCTCACCTTATTACCAATCTTGCAGTTGTAAAAGTTTTCAAAATATTTTTGGATCTTAAATTAAAATGTGATTTGAGTCTAAAAATTTCTTTAACTCATCTTTTCTCTCTTTCCAAGTTTAGGAAAGTAGACTTTAGGGTATCAAGCTGATGGTATGAATATGGTTATATATATGCCCTATATATATGTTATGTAAATATTATCGTATTCGTAGGAACGTTTTATGCATCATATCATACAACTTGGGATGGGTTTAAAATTTTGTTCTTAAGCTACTAAAATTTTGACCTGTTACTTACTTGCCTCCTTTGAAATCTTGTCTATATGATGGCTAGAACTAAGCGCACAGTTCACAAGTCTTCCGGACCTCAGGGCGTTCCTCGCCACCGGATGGCGGCACGTGGAGACTGTGCTGAGAGCAGTCAGCAGGGTGCCAGTTGTTGTGCTCGCCACAGGGCAAAGATCGAGCACTTGGAGCTTGAGTTGGCTAGCAGTGCTGACGACCTGAAGGCTAAGATGGGGGAGAAGGAGGCGGAGTTGCAGGCATGTCAGGCGCAGCTGGCAGCCAAAGCAACAGAAGTGTCCATCGCTGAGGGTCACATGTACGAGGTGATGGGAGAAAGGAATGAAGCCTGGGAACGAGAACACGTTCTGTCCGAGATGTACCACAACTTGGGGCTCTATGTGGGCAACCTTGAGGCATACAACAATGCTCTTCATGAGGAGGTGCACCACCTCCACAACATGATGAACAACCCCGAGTACCAGCAGCAGGCCATGGCAGAGGACCTTGGGGAGCTTGTTCAGACAGACCAATTCGTTGCACCTACACCTGAGGGTCAGGGTGGAGCTGCACCAGAGCCAGAACTAGTGGTGATCGTCGAGGACGAGCAGGAGATTGTAGTCCTTAGTGACGACGAGTAGATCATGTTTCGCCTAGCTATCTAGTTCGATGCGAGTAGTGGATCTTGTGTAACATAATCTACCTTTATCGCTTTCAGAACTCTTTAGTTATCAGCACTGTAATGTTATGATGTCATGTAATATATGTTGTGCACTTTGGTACTTTTATGCTTGTCTCGATAAAAGTATGTTTGTGCAAACAGATGGCTGAACATAACAATGCTGGGGCTCATGATGGGGAACTTCCTGATCCACCAACCTTAACACAAGCTTTGGCGGCATTGATCAGTGTTTCAGTAGATAATGCTCGTCTTTTGAATGAGTTAACTCAACATCACCAGCAAGGCGGCAATGAACATCGTGGTCGCAATAACCAGGAGACAACGTATGTCGATTTCACTGACACACGTCCTCCGGTGTTCACCAAGGCGGATGAGCCTTTGGAAGCTGATGATTGGCTTCGCACCATGGAGCAGAAGTTCGAGTTGATTAATTGCACAGAGGTGCAAAAGCCCATCTTTGTAGCTCAACAACTTCGCGGGGCAGCAAGAGCCTGGTGGTCGACCTTTTCAGCTATGCAGCCAACAGGTCATCGTGCCACCTGGAGGGAGTTTCGTGAGGCTTTCCGTGTGCACTATATTCCTGATGGTGTCATGGAAGCTAAGTTGGAAGAGTTCCTGAGTTTGAAGCAAGGGGAGTCCACTGTTATGCAGTACGTGGGCAAGTTCAACCATCTTTCCTAGTATGCTGCGGAACATGTCAATACTGATGCTAAGAAGAAGAGATGGTTTCTCAGGGGCTCTCAACTAAGCCGAACACCATGCTTCATCACAATCATAATGATACCTATCATGAGGTTGTGAGCATGGCTATCTCTGCTGAGAATTCCTTGCGCATCCATAGGGAGGCAAAGAAGAAGAAATCGTTTGCTGGATCTTCTAGTGGTAATCAGAAGAGGCAGAAGATCATCTACCACTCTCAGAACCACAACCGTTTTCAGTATCGTCCTCCTCAGCAGCAACAGAGGGTTGGACAACAGTTCTCTGGGGGTCCTCAGTATCCTAGGCAGAATGTTGGTAAGCAAACCAGCAATGCCTGTTTCAACTGTGGAAAGGTGGGGCATTATTCCAATGTATGTCCTCTTCCAAAGCAGTACAATCAGAAGTTTGCTGGAAATCAGCAACAACAGAAGCAAAGTGGGAATGCTGGAGTTTAGAAGAACAAGAATGAGCAGAAGATCGGGCGGGTGTTTCATACCCAGGGTGAAGGGATGCCAGAAGGAGAACCTGTATTGCAGGGTATGTTTCCTATCAACAATCAACCTGCAGTTATACTCTTTGATTCTGGTGCATCACATTCCTTCATTGATAAGTCGTTTGTGCTCAAGCATAGTATTCCTTTGTCTAAGTTAAACATGGATTTTCATGTGCAAACACCTGGTGGTCGAATCTCAACTAAAGAATTGGTGTATCAAGTATCTTTGAGTCTGGGTGGGCATATCTTTCCTACGACTTTGGTAGTGCTTCCTAACCAGGGTTTAGATGTGATCCTGGGGATGAATTGGTTGCAGCAGCATAAAGTTGTGATCGACGTGCTAAATAGAACTATCAAGGTAGATGTGCCAAACAACAAATCTCACCTCTTGATTCAACTTTCGATGCCAAAACGGGAAGTAGGAAGAGTCTGTGCTACAGTTGCAGTTGGGGTACATAATATTCCAATAGTACGCGAGTTTCCAGACGTCTTCCCTGATGACTTACCTGGCTTACCTCCTGATAGAGATGTGGAGTTTTCTATAGAGCTAAAGCCTGGTACCACACCTATCTCTAGAAGGGCCTATTGGATGCCTCCTAAAGAGCTAGCCGAGTTGAAGACTCAGTTAAATGAGTTGCTCGATAAGGGTTTCATTCGACCTAGTTCATCGCCATGGCGTTGTCCTGCAATTTTTGTGAAAAAGAAGATCATACTCTCCGCATGTGCGTTGACTATCGTCCCTTGAACGAGGTGACCATCAAGAACAAGTATCCCTTGCCGCGGATTGATCTTCTCTTTGATCAACTCGCTAGAGCTTTGGTGTTTTCCAAGATCGACTTGCGATCAGGGTACCACCAGATCAAGATTCGACCGGAAGATATCCCAAAGACGACATTTACCACTAGATATAGGCTTTATGAATATCTGGTAATGTCGTTTGGTTTGACTAATGCACCGGCATACTTCATGTATCTGATGAACTCAGTGTTCATGCCGGAGCTGGACAAGTTCGTTGTTGTCTTCATAGATGATATTCTCGTCTATTCCAAGAATGAAGAAGAGCATGCTCATCATCTCCGAATCGTCTTAACTCGATTGCGAGAGCACCAGCTTTATGCTAAGTTCGACAAATGTGAGTTTTGGCTGAAGGAAGTGAAATTCCTAGGACATGTTTTGTCCAACGAAGGCGTGGCAGTTGATCCTAGTAAGGTGAAGGACATTCTGGATTGGAAGCCACCAACAACAGTTCATCAAGTTCGAAGTTTCCTCGGTATGGCTGGTTATTATCGCTGGTTTATTCCAGACTTTTCTCAAGTCTCGAAGCCAATTACCAGTCTACTGAAGAACCAGACCAAGTTTGTGTGGTCTGCTGAGTGCGAAGAAGCTTTTTAGACTTTGAAGAAGTTAATGACCACAACTCCCGTATTAGCTCAACCTAATATTGAGAAGCCCTTTGATGTATATTGTGATGCATCCGGTATTGGTATTGGGTGTGTCTTGATGCAAGAAGGAAGGGTCATTGCTTATGCTTCTAGGCAGTTGAAGAAACACGAAGAGAACTATCCAACTCATGATCTGGAGTTAGCGGTAGTTGTCCATTCTTTGAAGATTTGGTGACATTATCTTCTGAGCAACCTTTGTCATATCTATACTGATCATAAGAGTTTGAAGTATATATTCACTCAGTCTGAGTTGAATATGAGGCAAAGGCGATGGTTAGAGCTTATCAAAGATTATGATCTTGAAGTGCATTACCATCCAGGTAAGGCAAATGTTGTAGCTGATGCCTTAAGTCGTAAAGGCAGTTGCAATTGTCTGAGCCTAAAGACGGTAAATTCCACACTCTGTTATGAGTTAGAAAGGCTAGGCATATCCATGGTTCAACATGGCACTTTAGCTAACATATCTGTGGAACCCAGCATTCGTGATCAAATTATCACGGCTCAACGGACCAATATAGGCATCGCACATCTTAAAGCAAAGGTGAAATCTGGGATGACCACTTGTTTTAAGTTAGATGAATCTGACGTGCTTTGGTTCAAGGACCGTCTTGTGGTACCTAAAGTTCCAGAGTTACGACAAGCTATTCTTGATGAAGCTCATACTTCTCGTTTGTCCATTCACCCTGGAAGCAACAAAATGTACTAGGATTTGAAAAGGAAGTTTTGGTGGACAAAGATGAAGATTGAGATAGCAGGCTATGTGGCTAAGTGTGACACTTGTCAGAAAGTGAAAGCAGTGCGTTTGAAACCAGGAGGTCGACTTCAACCTTTGCCAATTCCAGTTTGGAAGTGGGAAGACATCAGTATGAATTTCATAGTAGGTTTACCAAAAACCTCGAGTGGTTATGATTCTATCTGGGTCATTGTTGATCGACTTACCAAATCTGCACATTTTCTACCAGTGAAAACAAAACATCCTGCGGTTGCTTACGCCAAGTTGTTTTTGGCAAGGATAGTAAGTCTTCATGGTATTCCTAAGACCATCGTATCTGATCGTGGAACTCAGTTTGTCTCAGCTTTCTGAAGACACCTCCATGAATCTTTGGGCACTAAGCTTTTGTAGAGCACTGCGTACCATCCTCAAACCGATGGTCAGACTGAGCGAGTCAATCAAGTTCTTGAAGATTTGTTGCGATGTTGTGTTCTTAACTTTGCAGAGAAGTGGGATGAATGCTTACCTTTGGCAGAGTTCTCTTACAATAATAGTTATCAACAAAGCATAAAAATGTCGCCATTCGAAGCTTTGTATGGTCGTGGTTGCAGAACTCCTCTTAATTGGTCGGAACCCGGAGAACGTGAGTTCTTTGGTGTTGACCTAGTTAAGGAAGCTGAAGATAAAGTTAAACAGATTCGTATCAATCTTGAAATAGCTCAGTCAAGACAAAAGAGCTATGCTGATAAAAGAAGAAGGCCACTTCAATATCAACCGGGAGATCATGTGTATTTGAAAGTCACGCCTATGAAAGGAGTCTCTCATCTTGGAGTGAAAGGCAAGTTAGCACCTCGTTATGTCGGTCCATTCCTAGTTCTGGAACGTATTGGCAAAGTGGCTTATCGTTTGAAATTGCCTGATATTCTATCCGCCGTTCATGATGTGTTTCACGTATCACAATTGAAGAAGTGTTTTCAAATTAAAGATACAACGGTGGAAGTTGAAGGAGTGCAGTTAGAACCTGATGTGACCTACTCTGAGTATCCTGTAAAGGTTCTCGATCAAAAGGATCGAATTACTCGTCGCAAGACCATCAAGTTCTACAAGGTGCAGTGGAATCATCACTCAGAAGAGGAAGCTACTTGGGAATCTGAAGATTATCTTTTAGAAAATTTCCTAGAGTTTTATGCTTCTATCGTTTAAGCTGTTTTGTAAAAAAAACCTAGTCATAGTTGTAACAAGGGTGATGTGAAAAAGAAAGGTTCTTGATACGTTTCCTTTTCCGTTACTTTGTTTCACTCCTAAATCTTGGGACGAGATTTCTTTAAGGGGGGAGGATTGTAACACCCCGGGTGTTAATAACTTAATTAAAAATTTGATCATGTCATCATACGCATTAAGCATCATTCAATTGTTTGAAAACCTGGATATGCATTGAACTAAAACGAGTTTACTTGCTTGTGTATGATCATCTGTTTGAATGCAGGTCATCTTTTCAAATTCTCAAATTAAAATCTGGAATCCAGACCCTTTTCTCCGAGGGGGTGGATTAAACCCTAAACATAATTTTCAAAATCTATAAAGTTTTTGCTTATGGTTGTTTAAGCAAAGTGGTAGATCTCAAAGTTTTGAGCATCTTTCGTGTTCAAAGTTTTTCCTAGCGTCTCTGCTCGAGGCCTAGCTCCTTCAATCAAGGCCTGTGTCCGGCGGCATGTGTACGGTCGAGCTCAGTTCGCCGCCATTGACGTCGACGAGGTCTCCTGGTAGGTTTTAGCCTCGTTTCTGTTGAGCGTGTGGCTCGTGGTTGTCCTCTGAGCCGTGATCGAGGTCTAGCTTCTTCAGTCGACACATGTCATTATATCGTATAGATTGTTCGTTGGTTGGGTTGGATAACTCCAGTGAAGAGGTTTTCTCTCTTGAATCTGAGCCCGAGTTCGTTTATCCCTTCAACCAAGGCAAGCCCCGGTGCATTCAAACACTTCCTTGTATTTAAAATGTTTGCTTTAAATACAATTATGTTTATACTATTGCATTACGGTATTCAATCAAAGTCCTACTTGCTGCATAGTCTTACCTTGAATTATTTATTCCTGTACCTTGATACCATTTTAAAAATACGAATGTTGCTTTTTGCTGCTTAGCGATGCTTAGACCAATAGAGTCAGATGATTTCCTGTCATCTGCGAGAATAGGTGGTAACATGATTGCTTCGGCAATGGTCTGTTTTCGAGAAGAATAGCGGATTGCTGCGGCAAATGGCTATGTTTTCTTGATGGAAGTAATAATCTGAGATCGGGCGAACACGGTGTTGGAGAGCCATCAGCGGTGTCTGGTGAGCGGGTTCTTTCTGTCTGTGTCGATTAGGAACCGTCCGTTGTAGACGTCCAAGGGTTGTGACTTTGGAGTACTTATCACATACTCAGGGAAGCTGGACTCTGGCTATTCTCGCTTGAAGAACGGTTAACTCGCACTGGGAGTGGAGAGATGACGAGAGTAGTGTGTACCCTCCAAGTTAGCGAACTGGATGGAGGTGTACTGTGCTCTCGGGTGGCGGAACCCCGGTCTTGGCGAGAGGATCCAGGGAAAGGTAGTCATATGCGTGCTTTAAGCGGCTGTATATGTCGTGTGATAGGGAAGCCTCAGCTGGGATAAACCGGTTCGAATCGTCGTGTTCCTCGGAAATAAAAACATGACCCTGTCCTCTACCGCGTAGTAATACACTTTAACTGGATACTTGTTGGATCCCTTCGTGGATGTTTATTACCCTGTTATCGATCATACATCTAGATCGATACCTGAGTAATCTTGTGGATAACATAAATGATTTCAATTCTTTTTATAAATGCTTATTTATGCAAAATTCTTGATTCTTGTAAAACCACACATTGAATCTTATGACTAGCATACTGTTTTATCCACCAAATACTTTTCTTTGTCGGATAAGTCTTGTGGAGTACTCCCGTACTCAGGGTTTGTTAACCCCTGTTGCAGATGAGGATCACAACCCGATTTGTGTGGCTTCTTGCTGTATGACCGTGGTCAGTGTAGATGAAGATGAAGAATAACGTGTCTTTGCTTGACTCTTGGGCAATAGTACCTCGGTTGTTCGTTCTTAATCTATCAGCAGCTTGATATAACCTTATCGTATGACACTGAGTTATGTTTCAAAACTTATGGTTTGTAATATGACTTTAAATTTTCGCTACTTTGATGTAATTTAAAAATTTCGTATTACTTCTGTAATGATTGTAATAAGGTGATCATGTTCGGAAAGAGGTGGATGACCCGCTGCAAAGTGGCGACACCTGATGGGCTAATTAAGATTTGGATCATCTGTTGGGATTAAGTTGGTTAATCCTGACAAGTGGACCCTTTCTTAAGAGGTTATGTCACAAAATGTTTTACGCTGAAACCAAACAAGCCCTAGAGCCCACGCTGGCTGCCGCCATGGAGCTGATCGTGGAATCCTCACGTTCTGGACTTCTGGGTTTCGCCTGACCTGATCAAAGCAGTCGCGCCTGTCTGTCCCTGCGCTCGCGAGCTTTCAGAATCCGATCTTCAACCGTGGGCAGCCGCCATGTGTCGTGTGAGTCGGTGAGACTGTGACCAGCTTCTCCTCCAGCTCGTTACAGCAAGCCGCCTCATTGTTTTTTTTTTTAATTTTATTATCAACCTCCTAGGGCCTGGTTTAGTTCAAAATTTCAAAACTTTAAAAGATTCTTTGTCACATCAAATCTTTAAACGCATGTATGGAGTATTAAATATAGATAAAAAATATAACTAAGTACACAGTTTATCTATAATTTGCGGTAGTCTATAGTTACTTTATAGTTAGACAATAATTACTAAATAAAACCAAAAATATTACGGTACAAAAATTCCAAAAGTTGCTACCTGCGCCGCATTGCTGCTCGATGCGCCAGTGAGGGAGACTCAAAAAAGGAACGCTCTGTCTGTCGCTCTCCGTCTGGGAACTGGATAATATAACATTAAAAGTCGGCGTGTGGGCCATAGCGGGCCGGATGCAATCGGGGTTACTGCGTGGGAACTCATTCTGCGTGAGACCAACTCACCAAGTGGGCTGTTGGGCTCAGCTAGAATGGGGCCTTGATCAGAATGGGCCCGGAGTTTCATTTCGTCAAGCCTGTCTGGTGCTGGAAATTGCAGCACTGCTGCATAGATTTTTTCCCCTCTAGTTCTATACATGTTCTTTTTCGAGAAACAACGGGATAGTGTCACGGATTTGCTAGCATTGTTTCGTTCGAGTAAAAATGCTTCTTTAGTTTTTGAAAGCAATATTTCAGGAAGAGAAAACATTAATATATTTAGTACCTACAACATCAAGACATATTTCATTGTGTGGTTTTAATGAAGCTATTTTTTAGTATTATGGACATTGATGTATTTTTAGAAGCTTATTCAAATTCTATGATTGATTATGGTTTTATTTTCTTCTTTTCAAGAGTCATGAAAGTTTAGAGAACTTGAGATGCATATAACTCACCATCAAATTTTATCTAGAAAATAGAGTAGCAACAAAAGTTTGGTGTGTCGTAATATCTCAATATAAAGTTTCATCATATTACTTTTTACATATTCCAAATGTATTTAAAAAATCATCTAGATTTTACTAAGTCAAACTTTTGACTTTCGTATTTGATAGCTGAAAATTTATATGCATTGACAACACATGATTGGTATTACTAGATTCATTACACAGAAAGACCTCCACATACATAACTCTTAATTTAAGTTAATGTATTAATGTAATTTTATACATACTCTGAGTCAGAATCAAGAAAAAATGACTTAGACTTACATAATAATTAATTAAGCTTATATATATGCATGGTTAGAGAAAGTAATGCATTTGTTAGTCGATGTCTAAATGATAGCCGTTCGATTAATCAACACGCAAGGTGTAACAAAGATAGTAGTGTATCTTAAATTAAAAGTACTCAGTGGGGCTTACTGCAAAATGCCCTGCCACTGAGCATTGGGACCCACTCCAAAAAAACGACCTCTGAAACCCTAGCCTATCCACCACCGTTCGAACTCCCAAAAGGCCAAAACCCTCCTCCGACCCTTCCCGCCGCCACTCCGACCGACACACCACTACCTCCTCGTTCTCCTTCCGTCCGCCGTCGCCGCCGCGATGGACGACGACCAGTCGCGCCAGGTGCGCGTGCGCTTCGTCACGAAGCTGCCACCTCCGCTGCGGGTGCTGCCCGCTGCCATCGCCGTCCCCGCGGACCTCACCCGCATGGGCCTCTCCGAGATCGTCAACAGCCTCCTCGACGCCGGTGAGCGCCCCACGACCCATCTGTGGTTTCCCTGGGGAGGAACGACCCACGGATTTCTAAGCCTGTCTTTGCTCTCGTTTTGCAGCCGAGCCGGACCACCAGGCGCAGCCCTTCGACTTCATTGTGGACGGCGAGCTCGTGCGGCTGCCACTCCAGGAGTTCCTCCTCGCCAAGGGCATCTCCGCGGTACAATTTTTTTCGGAGGCCTTTTTTTTTTTTTCGGAGGTGTTGCTGTGTAGGATGTGGTTGTGATTTGCGCGAGGGTTCGGTTTGAATCTGTTGCAGGAGAGGGTGCTTGAGCTTGAATATGTGAAAGCAGTGGTGCCAAGGAAGCCGGAGCAACCTTGCCCCCATGATGACTGGGTTAGTGCCGTGGATGGATCGAACCCAGGGTATGGTTTAGCTCTTGTTTCTTATGTGCAAACCTGTTATCTGTGGAAGTAACTAATCTGGTTTAGTGCTTTAGAACTTTTATATCTCCTGTTATGTTTTTTTGTAGCATGTGCATTGGACCTGGGTTTGAATTTTGCATTTGATCGATTTGCCTTATTTTGGTAGGGTATTAGTTGATGCGCAAATGCAACTTTTGACTAGGCTTCCAGTCTATTATTCGTTTGAGAATCGAGTCACATGACATGTCTATCTGCTCCAATGCTTACCCCGCTGGATCATTTAGTTGACGGTTACGAAATATACCTATGTTGATAACGTTGGCTTACTTCAATTGGGTAGTGTTGACACCAATACTCCACAGAGAACTAGTTATGAATAAAAATCACAGGATGACCACATACCCTATGAACCAATTGTCTCCTAAACTGGCAAACTGCCCATCTTTAATCATAGTGACCAATCACTGATCAATATATACATTAGTTTGTATAATGTAGATTACACCAGATAAGCTACGATCACTTTAGAAAGATGTGCTCATGTGTCCTTTGGAATAATGCAACTAATAAAATGGAACAAGTCACCTCTATATATCACATAACACACAATGAAGAATTTACCAGTTTTGTTGTTAGATATGCATAAATCGTGCATTAACATAAAGATGAATATTTGATATCTTGAACCTTTATTGAAGTTTTATTTTCATTTGGTTTGTATTACTGCTAAACCAGTTGTCATTTGGCAGTTTTATACTATCTGGATGCTATGATGGTTTTGCAAGGTATGTATATTTCAAAACTATAATATTTTTATTACTCTAGTACATTTGTTGCTAGTATGGACCTGTTGTATTCCTTATCATTTCATTTTCACTTAGATTATGGAAAGATGCAGCAGTATGTACACATATTTTGGAGGGACACAGTGATACAATTACTGCTACCAGATTCATAAATAAAGGTAAGCACACTTGAAATAATAACTGTTTTGTATGAAGGCATTTGTTCCAAAAAAATTTCTGCTTCGTTCTTGCATTTTCATGTTATTTTATAAATGATTGGCATGAATGATGTTGTCACAGGATCTGAAACTGAGGGCAGTCTGCATGTAGTGACTGGCTCAAAGGATAGGTCACTACGGCTATATAAGGTAGTGGTCCCCTTTTACCTTTCCGCAAGTCTTGTTTGTTCCATTGAATATTTTTCTTATATCCTACATTATGCCTTGGACTCCTGAAGTGTGACACATCAGCCAGTATAGACTACTCAAAGCGGGTTGGGGCTTACAAAATTCTTCGTGGCCACACGACATCTGTTAAAAGTATATCCACAGACCCTTCTGGCGATATGGTAATGATCATTCTGCCTCTCCTTCTGCATCAACGCTATTGCTATTTTTACTTATTATATATCCACATTTCCTTCTGACCTTTTCTTTGGATACCTAGCTATGTTCTGGATCCTGGGATAACACCATCAAGTTGTGGACGGTTGAAGGATCTGAAGACGATGATGTTGTTTCATTGAAGAAGAGAAGGATGAATTCTGACTCATCCGGACCTGAAGAGTCTCAGTTAGAGGTACTAGCTATGTTCGAATCCTAATTCCTGAGTCTTGTATGCACAGCAGCACGATAAGAGTATGCCCATCCTTTGATTATGAGTTACGAAGTTAAGCATGTTCATCACCTTATTTGGGATTTACTGGTATGCCCTTGGTGTGCTGACCTATGGTGATAAAGTCTGTGTACTCAGCTGCCAATCAATGTTTTCTATTCATGATGTAGATAACTCGTGATGTTTCCCTAGTGCCGTACCTGGATTAGATGTATTAGTTCCAGTTATTTGTTTTTGTTGTGAACGGACAAGCTGATGGTTTTCAAATCCTGGTATATGATTGGTTTAATGTGTATTGACTACCATGATTTTGTGAGAGATAGAAAGATGCAACTTTCTGTTAGTACCTTTTTTTCTCCCTTTTCAGTCATGAATTCATTAACTGCCACCACTCATCTCACAGTTTCGATTCTTGTTGCGATCCAGGGTTCAGCCACTTCAACACTTCTGGGACATACACAAGGTATAACTGCTGTTGCCTGGCCTGAACAGAGAACGGTATATTCAGCATCTTGGGATCATTCTGTAAGGCAGTGGGATGTCCAAACAGTGAAAGAAACATGGAGTATGGTATGAACTTTATTTTCATATTCCAAATTCTGTAAACCCCATCTAGTTGGTTTCAGTAAATGAGTCCCGACACACTTAATAGAATATCTTTGTATTGCAAAGGGGCTGTATGGACAATGATTTGTTTCTCTGGATAAAGTACACTTTTCAACCTCCAGCTTGTAGGACAGCTCTATTTTGAACCTTAAACTCTGGGTACTGGATGCCCTACAACTGTCGAAACCGGACAAAACACAACCCAGAACTGTGCAAAGTTGTTTCCAATGTGATTTTACAATAATAATAACAAAAATCTGGTTTGATCTCTCAGAAATCATATCTAATTTATTTTAAATCAGAAGAATATGAAACTAGTACCCATTTTCTACAAATGTTCTATCTATTGGTGATCTGTAATTTGCAGCTTCAGCTGGCCATGCAATGAACATAAAGTAGATGAAAAAACAACTATTTAAATAAATGATAAGTGTTGCTTCAAGCTACAAAATACTAGGAACACAAACAAATAAGATCTACGTAACTCTAAATAGAGCACTGACAGATAGATAATATTTTTTAGAAAAAATGGATGTGGTTCTATTTATTCTGATATAAAATAAATTAGCTATGATTTTTTAGAGATTAAACCTTTTTTTTTGTGAATGAAAACCACCTTGAAAACCACTTTGCACTGGTTTAGGTTTGTTTTTCGTTTGGTTTTGATAGTTGCAGGCTGGTCATATCCATCATGGTTTAAAATTGGACTGATGATAAATGGAGGTGGATAAATGGACTTTATCCTTTGTTTTTTAACTAGCATAACAGAAAGAAGGAAACTAATTTTCCTATGCTAATTCACCTGTACATCTTGGATTAGGAAACAAACTTTTGTATGCTAATTCACCTGGACATCTTATAGGTTAAGAAACAAACTTTTGTATGTTAATTCACTTGCTCAGGTTTCCTTTTGAGTTTGCCTAAGGAAATTCAAAAATGGAATCATGGTTTAAAATTGGACTGATGATAAATGGAGGTGGATAAATGGACTTTATTCTTTGTTTTTTAACTAGCATAACAGAAAGAAGGAAACTAATTTTCCTATGCTAATTCACCTGTACATCTCGGATTAGGAAACAAACTTTTGTATGCTAATTCACCTGGACATCTTATAGGTTAAGAAACAAACTTTTGTATGTTAATTCACTTGCTCAGGTTTCCTTTTGAGTTTGCCTAAGGAAATGCAAAAATGGAAATTGCTAGTTTAATTCTTGTCTGTTAAATGCATTAGTTTCATTAAGCTATTATATATATCATGTTCTATTTCATAGCTAAATCTGTCTTATTTCACTTTTGCATCCAAACTTTTTCATAGTTTTGTGGGAAGGCTTTGAATTGCTTGGACTGTGGTGGTGAGGGTTCTTCATTGATTGCTGCTGGTGGTTCTGATCCCGTGTTGAGGGTATGGGACCCTCGCAAACCTGGTAAATATATTGGAGATCTTTTAGTTATCTTTGTTGGACCATATTCAAAATAGCTGATATGTTTTTGTCTGCAAATAGGAACATTAGCTCCTGTCTTTCAGTTCTCCTCCCATTCAAGCTGGATCACTGCTTGTAAATGGCATCCAAGTTCCTCTTTCCATTTGTTATCGTCTTCATTTGATGGGAAAGTGATGTTGTGGGATCTAAGAACAGCAGTATGATTCTGATAAACTCGTTCTTCCTCATTTGCTACTTGAACCATTGCTTAAAGTTGTCACTGATGATATTGCTCCTATTTCAGTGGCCGCTGGCGTCTGTGGACTCACACGAAGATAAGGTACTCTTTTGTGCCATGTTTCTTTTTCCTTGTTTCAGGAGAAGGGGAAATGGATGATATGCTTATTTAACTTTGGCTATTGCAGGTTTTATGTGCCGACTGGTGGAAAGGGAACAGCGTGATAAGTGGCGGAGCTGATTCCAAGCTATGTATCTCATCTGGTATTCAAATTGTGTGATGTTCTTCCTTGCGCTTCTTGAGTCCATGCTATCGAGGTTCGAACTTTTCTCAATGGTCATTATTTTGAATGGTTGAATTCTATTTCTTCCCTTTTGCATACTCTGTTTTGTTCATGCCAAACCATTTAGGTGCCTGTTAGCCATGGCTAAGTGTTGTTCATCTGCACAGATGATGTGGGTCGATAAGTCATCCCCAGAAGCCAAACAATGTCAGCTATGGTTGTGGGAAGATATGCAACCCTTCAGTCAAGATCAAGATATGGCACAGGGCTTGCCAGATGTGTATGCAAAAGCACATTCCATGCTTAAGTAATATCCATAGCAATTGATAACTACATTTTGCTCGTCAACCTTTTGTGTTCTTTGGTGAATTTGACACCAAAATTACCCTGTTACCCCAAGATCATGAATTAATAGTTAAGTTTTGGCTGACCGTCTCTGTTTATGCTCTGGTACTTGGCGCTTGGCAGCGCGGTATAAAAGGACCTAGCATATGATTGTGAATGTGATCGACGTTATTTGCTTATTAGGACTACTGTGTTGGATAGCGCAGTTATCTTAGCTCTGGCTGGGTCGACGGATGGGAACTTGAACTTAACTATGCAACGTGGTCGTGGACACAAAACCTGCGTAACTGGAAGAAAAAAGAGAGCGCAGATTCTGATCTCACTGCACTGGCAACTCTTGTACAACTCTCGTGCAGAGTTGGTGCTTCTCAGTCCTCTTTACCGATGGCCTAACAACAGTCCGCTGCTCATATATCCGCACTGGACTTGCTGATCAGTAGTTGAGCACTCACCAAGACCGTCCCTTGCTCGTTTATCCGTTTTTTCTCAACCAAATCGTCCGTCGAGCATAGACTCTGGAGTCTCTGGAGCACAGCCGATGGGCTATAAGTAGAGCATGGATCTTCGCCTCTTCCATCCCCACAGGCCACAGAACACCTTCTTCTGCTTACAATCACAACATGGCCCCCTCGAGAACCACCGTGTCCCTGTCCTCCCTTGCGCTCCTTCTCGCGTTGCTCCTCTCGTGCGCCGCCGTGAGCAGCGCGGCGCGAAGGCTGGAGGAGGAGGCGGCGCCCCACCTGACCGTGCCGGAGCTGCCAGTGCCGGAACACGAGCTGCCGCCGCTGCCCAAGATGGAACTGCCTCCAGTGCCGGAGCTGCCAGTGCCAGAGCACGAGCTGCCGCCGCTGCCCAAGATGGAACTGCCGCCATTCCCGGAGGTGGACCTGCCGGCGTTCCCGAAGGTCGAGCTACCGCCGAAGCCCGAGCTGCCGGCCATTCCCGCGTTCCATTTCCCGGAGCCGGAGGCTAAGCCATGACGCGCCACCGCTGCGTCCTACTTTGTCCTCGGTCGTACGCGTGTGTGAACTATATATGTTCGTGTGATCGTGTCAGGATATATGGATGTCATTGTCCGCTCGTGCGTGCGTGTGTGCTGCTTGCATAGTTGCATTATTAATGGCTCGGTGAGTCGGTGTGTTGCTCGTGTTTAGATACTTGTTTACTTGCGGGGTCCAGTTCTCGGCGTGTGTCCGCGCCAAGGACGAACATACCCAGCGGCCAGCGTAAGAGACTGTCTTGCGACTTGTCATGTTCATGTACATACTGCGTGTATACTGTATACTGTCCCTCGTTTGCTTGATGTTTGTCAACAGAGTATGTGATATCATCATTCTCAGTCAAACAAATACTGTAATATGCTACGACGATCGAGTTCGGTCCACGTTGCTTGTAATGTACTGGTACTATCTGTTGGTCAAGTTCACTTTGCTTCTTCAGTTCACATATACTGTCTCCAACCTCACAAAACGTGTCAGCTCCCTGTGAGATTCAAACTCGTCTGATACTTGGTTATCCCTTTTCAAGACCAAAAGGAAAACAAGTGTGCACAAGTGAGGATGGTTACTTGGTTATGTGCTTCTTTTGGTGAAAATTGAAAAATGCCCACTTGATTATTGGAGTTTAGAACTTACAAACTTAGTGCGTTTTCTTTGAGTAGCAAACACTTAGCACATATTATATATATTTTTCTAGTAGCACGTAGTAGTCAACATGCTTCTCGATAATAAGGTTCTCCAAAACGGCACACTACATTCACATAATCAATTCTAGATTTCTAGGAGAGTTGTGCCAAATATGTTCTAAGGGCTTCTTTGATATAGTATATTTCATCCTCCTCGATTGTCTATAAAAATGATTATATTAGAAAAGTGATTTTATGACAGAAAATGACTCTCTTTAGTTCTTTAGTAAACATAGAAAAAGAGAAAAACCAATTTCTTTACTCCTAATCTTCTAGTTGAATTTAGAGAATTACTTCACATGATCAGTATAAAACCACTTCACATAATTAATTTAAAATCACTTATACCATTTAGCAAAGGTCCTCTTGAATTTAGCTTAAAATCTCTTCTCATTATTCTACCCAACACTCCCTGTATCCCGAATTAGAAGACGTCCTACAAGTTATCACGGAAACCAACGTAGACAAAAAAAAAAGACTCTAACACCCATACGGGAATCTTGCACACGACGGTGGCTTCTGCAACATATAGCTTAGGAGTAGCACTCTGACTAGGAGTTTCCTCTCACACCGTCCGTTTTTTTATTTGTATAGTGAATGACATGAGGTGATGGATGAACCGATGTTGTACTCTGATATAGGAGCTAGAAGCTAAAACATCAAAATTTCTAATACAACGATGTCTATTTTAGGATGGGGGAAGTTGGTCCTAAGACGATAAGAATTGTTTGGTTCACCCTAGGACCGTAAAAAACTTGTTATGAGATGTAAGCTATAAAAAAAAGTATTGTGAACTATATAAAAATTGGAGGCTCTAAAACCTATTATGTCTATTTATCTCGTTCGAAACATCTATAAAACGTCTCTCTATTTCTACTCCTTCAAAGCTGAAAGCTAGTAAAAAGCAAGGTCTAAGATGCTAAAAAAATTATACTACACAAAAACGCGGAAGTAGTTCCGAGATGGATCAAACACGGCTAATACACTCACTTCCATGAGATCCTTCCCGTACAAAATCATGCATTTCCTCTGGTTTAGATAGATCGAGGTACAGGGCTAGCCATTTCTTACCCATAAGTTGACGCTCCTCGTACCAAGTTCATTAGAGCTCACAATATATTTAGTCCTTAACACTAACTCAATCTAAAAGATTAGCTTCATATGTGAGAGGTGGCTCCATCCTATATATTATACTCCTTCACTATTGATTACTCCCTCTGTCCGAGAAAGAATGATGTTTTTTTTCTTGAAAAACATCTTTGATTAATTTTATATTAAAAAATATTAATATTTATAATATATAATTAGTATCATTGGAAAGATCTTTGAATCTAATTTTTAATAAATTTATTTAAAGATTTAAATGTTGCACGTATTTTTAACAAATTGAGTCAAACTTATGACACAAACATCTAAAACATTATTCTTTGTGAGACGGAGGGAGTACTAGCAATCTTTTCCCGACTACAACAACCGTACGCGCACGACATCGTCGATCCACTGTTTATGCGCTCACCAGGCAGTTGTGGCTAGCTAGCTTTCTTTTCTCAACCAAATTGTCCGGCGAACACAACTACCAGACTCAACCGGCATCAGCAGTGCAGCTCCAATAGAGGGAGGATCAGCGGACACCAAACCCTGGCACCAAGCGTGTACCGTGCGTCCCTGCAGGTGACCAACCAAGGTCCTCGAGCGGTGGGCAGGCGGCTAGCTAGCCGCGCGCTTGCTTGAGACACGCTGACACGCCGCACGATCGACGCGCATTGGGCTATAATGTACCGCGCGCGTCGCCCTAGGCCGGCCTACTGCATCCAGGAGCAGGCGTTCCAAACATCCAAGTTTCAACGCATCGATCCATAGCTCAAATAGTTCATACGATGACACACTATCCGGTCCAATATGGCATCGTCGAGAACCGCCGTGTCCTCCCTTGCGCTCCTCCTCCTGGCGCTGCTGCTCTCGTGCGCCGTGACGACGAGCAGCGCGGTGCGGAGGCTGGAGGAGGAGGCGCCCAAGGAGGTGGAGGAGGACGAGGTGTTCCCACCGCACTTGCCGGTGCCGGAGCACGAGCTGCCTGATCCGTTCCCGGAGGTGTACCTGCCGCCCAAGCCGGAGCTGCCACCGTTCCCCGAGGTCGACCTGCCGCCGATGCCCGAGACCGTCCCTTCCATTCCCGAGTTCATCCACTTCACAGAGCCAGAGGCTAAGCCATGACGCATATCCTGCCAGCAGCTAGGTTGCATGTCCGTCCTCCGTCGTGTCGCGTTATGTACGTTTTGGTGCGCGTCATAACGACTCATGTGTGCTCTTGCTTTGTGCTTTCTACTGCATGGTGTGCTGCTTGTACGCACGTGTTTTTTTTTTTCTTTTTTCATTCATCGAGTGTGCCAAGCTAGCGTGCACGCGCGCGCGCGCGCGCACACACACACACACACACACATATATATATATATATATATATATATATATATATATATATATATATATATTACTCCATAATACTATGTATTATGTATTGGTGCATGTGCATTTGAGAGTCCATTGTGTGTTTACCACTTTATTTATATCAATAAATAAAAGCATCGGGAAACAAGTAGTACGTCGCGAAGTAGAGGTCACGCATGCATGGTTTATGCATACTTCATCAATTCGTTTTGTCATTTTGAGCACTGTTTATATAAAGATGCAAATGACGAGTCTACAAAAATAATCCACTCACGAAAAAAAGGTTGCTAAAATTCAAGTGCATGAATTTTAACTTTTTTTTAGACGACGGTTATTACACATGTTTATATTAAAATTGTAGTTCTACTAGTTCGTCACAATTTCTGTATCTTAATTTCTAAATCTGATAATAAAATAATTCGATAGACAAAACTATAAATCTAAAAAAATTGATCTATATTGACACAAAGAAAATTAACAATCTACAATTATTTTTTATAGGTAGACAAGAACAAAAAATTTATACATGATGACACAAAAACAATTAACAAAACAGTCAAAGCTACTGCTAGACTACTAGTACTAATGAGCATGTCAATCATTGAACTTTAGCTTCTCCGTCTACCTAGCTGCACGTACGCATGCTACAACAGTGTCTACGAGCCGTCTGTTGCTGCGACTATGCACCAGCTTTTCTAGCACCACGAAACGCATCCGACACCACGTCGTCTGAATGGAGTAAATAACAAATCAGGCGACTGAGAGATAGGAATTGTGAAAAAAAATTCAATATTTTATTCTAGCTTTCTTTTTTGTTACATAGCAAGAGGCACAAACATCTTCCGGCAGATAAAAAACAACACCGTCTATGGTTTCATGCATGCTGAGGGAGCTCCAAGGTTATGTTTTTTTTTCCACACCGATAAACCGAATTTCATTACCACATCAACGAAATTACAATAAGTAGCTCTGCTCTAAGGTTATGTGCATAAATTCTTTCTTGTGATCTCGTCAACAATACGGTTGTAAGTGCCAAGGAACCCTAGCCTCTCGAATAACTCTTCACTACATTGGCACAATCACTAGCCAAAATTAAAATTACTCGCCGCAGATCATTAATTAGGCAAGAAAATGCTCTCCTTGCACGACAAAGCTTCTTTGGTTCTGTCATTACTTCTCTAACTTCCATCGAGGCTCCAAGGTGTTGGAATTAGATCTCCTACTGTTAGGCCCAACGGAGAAGAAACTTGAGGAAAATATCTTTTGTTGCTCATTCGCTTGGCGGTTTAGTAGCAAGATATGCAATAGGAAAACTTTATGAACCTGCCACGGATGAAACATCTTGTGACACTGATAAGCCTTCTGATGAACAAAATGTACCTGGTGCTGGTAAAATAGCTGGTTTAGAACCAATCAATTTTATTACATCTGCTACACCACACTTGGGTTCAAGGTGGAACAAACAAGTAAGTTCCATGGTTATTTACTTATATTCGGTTATGAATGGATACTATAAAGAAAGGGCATACCCAGTGCCGTAGGCTCTAAATTATTATTAGCTTTGTTATCACCTCATCAAAGTCCCATGAGCCTCTAAATATTTGAACCTTCTTCTATGAGATAACTCTGAGCCCTTTTATTAACTTGGACAAAAAGCTCAGAAACCCGCTCATTTTCTGAGTCTTGTTCCTACTCCTCACTGCCCTCTCTCATTAAGTTTTCGTTGTGATTACGTTTGAGTTCAATAACAAAACAGTATCAGTAAGGCAGGAACGAAGACCTTGATTCATTTTTATATTTGTGTTCTTCTTCAGCTTCCCTTTCTTTTTGGTGTCCCACTTTTGGAGAGAACTGCTGCAGGAGCAGCACATTTTATAGTTGGGAGAACTGGTAAACATCTATTCCTTACAGACATGGATGATGAGAAGCCTCCTCTTCTCCTACGAATGGTTGAAGATTGTGACGACGGGAAATTCATGTATTGGTCCAGTAATTGCCAAATCATATCAGTCTATATAATTCATACTGGCTTCAAATGTCCTCTTTACACTCTTACCTGTGCAGGTCTGCATTGCGCTCTTTCAAGCGCCGTGTTGCCTATGCTAATGTAACATACGACCGTATCCAACTGATGCTGCACATTTTCTATTATATGTATCAATTTATGAGTTGATTGTCAAAGGTACCCATTTACATGTGCCCTTGACTTATCGAAATAGATATAGTTGGTTGGAGAACATCATCGATTCGGCGTCAGCATGAATTACCAAAAGTAAACCAGCACTTCTGTTTACTAAGAGGCAGTAAAAGTCTTCATGTGCTTTACCACTCATCTTTCTATAATGTGGCCTTTCTTTGTTTCCCAGCTCAAGTTAAGAGCAAATGATGAAAAGTATCCTCATGTTATTAATGTCGATAAAGGAAATCTAGAGGATCATCAGCAAGAGGGATCTGTAGAAGACTCACTGGCAGATAGTTATGAAGGTAATAATGACAGATAGATATGCCATAAATTTGCATGTGTGGGTTTTGCTCTCTCTTTTTAACACCGGATAGAGGTGCATCAGTGCATGTAAAAGTTGCATAAAGGTTTGAGAATGCTGCATAAAGGTTCGTCAGAAACATCTTCTTGTCAACTGAAATGCTGCTGAACGCTCCCTGTTAATTCATAAGCTTAGCTAATTAAAATTTAAAATTTACTGATTGAAGTAAGATGTGAACTGCATTGCACATCTAACTGCATTCAGTTTCCTCCTATAGTTGTGCATTAAGACATCTGTTATTACAGAGACGATGATTCGTGGCCTTACACATGTGACCTGGGAACGTGTCGATGTATGCTTTCATAAGAGTTGGCTAAGATACAATGCCCATTATAACATCCAGGTAAGACTTTAACACTAGCCATTTGCGGACAATCCTTTTAGTACAGTTGCACTTGCATTCATACTTTTAACCATCTGGAGATTTATGCTACAATGAAACCACCAATTGGGAGTTCAACTCCTAAGTAATATGACAACTTAACTGTTGGGCAGCTGAGAAAAAGATTTATATACTGTTATTGATACTACTACCTGATCAGTAGCTGTGACCTGTGAACTTTTCCCTAGATGTATATGACACTTGCGTTTTCGGTAGTAACAGACAGAACTTCCTTGTATCGCTACATGATTTACATTATTGTAATATAAGGATGAAGGATTGTATTCTCAGGGAAGTCTAAACACTCCTTTTGGGTTTACGATGGTTGCAGGTTAAGACCCATCCAATTAATTCAGATGGAGAAGACGTTATATACCATATGATAGACAATTTTGTAGTCTAGACAAGTAGACTATTTCTGATGAATGCCAACTACATAAAATAAAAGATTACTTCTATTTCCGGTGAATTCGCCTTGAGAGGTCATTAATCTTTTATGTGGGTTGTTGTGCCCACTAGTTAGATAATTGGCACCATCGGATCAGCATGGACTTACACATGCTACCAGGTCATTAGAGCATAGGACCTGTACTTGTTACTGGCAATGTAAATGTAAGTGTTAGTAATGTAAATATATATTAGCATGACAGTGCAAATTCTTGTAAATGTGCATTTATAATGTTATCGAAAATCCGTAGTTTGGACGCTCTAAAGTTTGTTGATTGCTGAAATAAGATGTCCTTTAATGCCAGTCTCATGTATTGTCATTTCTGGTTTGATATCCACATCATGTTTGTGCGCCACCATCTAATTACCTCTTGGTTAGCAGAAAATGGGGAGGGGGGGATAACTGGTGGCTGCCCGTCAAATCGGTTGAATACCACAAAAAGAACAAGATAAACATTCTGAAGTCGCTCTAATTATAGCCAATAGAGGTCACAGAACAGGTGTAGAGGTCTAAAAGAGATAGAGATGCCCCCAAAATCCTCCTCTGATCACATCCCCTCTCCATGACCCTTTGAGGGGATGAATCACCAACATCAGAATCGTAGAAAGTTAGCCTAGAACAAACTATAGGACACCAAAATCCACCAATCCAGATAGTGCTTCGCACACATTAGAGCAGGAGAAGCAACAGGGGCACAATGGGCAAGTACAACGACGGGAACGGCGGCGGCGAGGCTGCCGGCGGCGGCAGCTACCCGTTGGTGGCGGCGTGCATCGACAAGGACAAGAACAGCCAGAACGCCCTCAAGTACGCCACCGAGACGCTCGCCAACAAGGGCCAGACCATCGTCCTCGTGCACGTCAACACCAAGGGCACCTCAGGCGAGCCGCGAGAATCATCCTTCATCTCCATGCCACGACGTGGCCAAAGTTTCTTTCCTTGCCGTGTTTCTGACGACGGCGTGCGTGCGTGCGTGCAGGTGGGGTGGAGGACGCAGCCGGGTATAAGCAGCCGACGGACCCGCAGATGAAGGACCTCTTCTTCCCGTTCCGCTGCTTCTGCACGCGTAAAGACGTACGAAACGCGCACACACCAGACGTTGCACGGTAGCAGCAGTAGTGTTGCATGCACGGTGCAATTTCACGGTGTCTGGTGTAATAATGCAATACGTGGTGTGTGTGTCGTGTGCCGCAGATCCACTGCAAGGACGTGGTGCTGGACGACCACGACGTGGCCAAGTCGATCGTCGAGTTCGCCGCGCACGCCGCCATCGAGAAGCTCGTCGTCGGCGCCACCGCCAGGAGCGGTTTCGTCAGGTGAGCGAGTCTCAATGTCCGTTCTTTCTGTGCTAGCTGATGCCGCCTACGCATCGCGCCATTCCTCATCAAGCACTGTGAGTGAGGTGGCTGAACAAAGGCAGAGAGCGAAATCAATCCTGGTTTGGTTTGGTTTGGTTTGGTTTGCGCGTGAAGGTTCAAGGCGGAAATCTGCAGCAGCATCTCAAAGGCCGCGCCGGACTTCTGCACCGTGTACGTCGTCTCCAAGGGCGGCAAGGTGACGTCGGTGCGGCAAGCCGTCCGGCAGGCCCCGGCCGTGTCCCCGCTCCGGACCATGATCCAGGGGCCCAAGCCGGAGCCTGTTCCTGCGCCCGCGCAGAAATGGACGCCTCCTCCTCCTCCGTCTTCCGGGACACCCATGTTCCAAGAGAACCACATCATGTAAGCTACTACTAAACCACCTACGGATGCAATGCAAATGCAGTCCGAACGAACGAACGAACAGCATGGTGCGTGGAGTGATAGTGATCCCTAGCTCACCCCTGTGGCTGACTGACAGGTCGCCGTTCTCGAGAACAACGGGGCACAGCTAGGGTTCACCAAACTGCTCTGGAACCGGTCGGTTACCGCGGTAACCGGCCAAACCGCCCACGACCGGTTCGGTTTCGATACCGGTTTGAATTCAAATTTCAAATTTGAATTTTAAAAAATGAAAAATTCTGAAAAAATTCCTAAAAATAGTTCATGATTTATAGAGTCGAATGGTGTAAAAAATTTTCAAATTGAAGTTCGTTTGCTATTTATTTTGACGTGTTTAAGTTTGAAAAAAAAGAAAAAAGAAAAAAACCGGCCGGCCCGTTAAAGGCCCATGCGGCCCATTTCGTCCAGGCGCCTCATACAAGGCAGGCAGAGGGCGGGGAGGGGGGGGGGGGGGGCTGTCGGCTCCCACAACCTTATCCGCCCGCTCCCTTTCTCCATTCCGCCCGAGCATCGCGCGTTCCGCCGCCGCGAGTCGGTAACCGCTCTGCATGCGTCGGTTACCGAGGGGAAAGGGTCGGTAACCGCCCCCGCCGCCAGACCCCCCGCCCCTGAGCGGTTATCGACCGGGCGCACGGTTACCGACCGGGATACGAAGGTAAGCTTTTTTTTGTTTTTTCATTTCCTTGCATTTGTAGTTGTTTTAGTTGTAGGATTTAGTTAGAACAAGCTCTAGGATGTAGGATTGATGGAGTATAGAATGTAGAAAATATTTATTGTAGGATTTAGGTAGGATTTGACTTAGGATGTATATAGGAGTTAGGTTTATTTGGTTTAGGATTTAGGATTTGCGGTTGGATTTGCTTTAGGATGTATGTAGGACTTAGGATTTAGGATTTTTTTATATAGGATTTAGGATTTAGGTGTATGTTAGGATTTAGGTTTATTTGCTGTATGATTTGATGCATGTGTTCGATTTGTTTGTGTTGTCCATTTGTGCAGGAAGACAATGTCGAAAGACGTGGTATGGGAACATGGTGAGAATCTTGCTCCCGGTTGGAGATGCAATTACTACCGTACACAAAAAGCCGGGGGTGGTGCTTCCCGATTGAAGCAGCATTTGGCTGCGCGCAGGACGGAGGTGATCCACTGCAGCAAGGTGCCCAAAGAAGTCCGGGAGTACTTTCAGCAGGACATCGACAAAACCAGGCAGACAACTAGTGACCGCTCTCGGTAGAGGGTTGCACGAGAGGCTGCTGCAGCGGAGGGCAACCACCCCCTTGACGATGACGAGTACGAGGCTCAGTTGCAGGCAACCATTAATCAGTCCAGAGCAGAATATGAGTACCAAGAGGGGGTGCAGCGGAGAGGAGGCGCTTACGAGCGTGGAGGTCGCAGGGGGGCAATCCTTTGTAGAGGATGTTTCGGAGGTCTGCTTCACAGAGGCAGACCCCTACGGCGGTGGATGACTACAACTTGGCAGCCGGTACGAGGGGTAGACTAAAGCAGACAAGGATTGATACAGGGTCATGGACGCAGAGGAGAAGGAACGCGAAGGATGCAATTGGGAAAGCTTGGGTAAAGTTTTTCCATACTGCAGGAATCCCCGGGAGACAGGCGGACAATCCGTACTTTGTTAGTGCGGTCAGGGAGACGCAGAAGTGGGGTAAGTACATATACTTGGAGACCTATGTTATTACGTATATTTCTCTATTCTCATGATTCGCTTACGATTGCAGGTGAAGGCATCACGTCACCCAGTGCAAGGGATATAGATGGGAAGTACCTCGA
Organism: Microstegium vimineum; assembly: GCA_022036555.1. Classification (NCBI taxonomy): domain Eukaryota; kingdom Viridiplantae; phylum Streptophyta; class Magnoliopsida; order Poales; family Poaceae; genus Microstegium; species Microstegium vimineum. The sequence goes on from CM039141.1 coordinate 12,162,759, forward strand.
TCAGAACGAGGCGGACTTGCAGAGCCGGTATGCAAAGTTTCAGGACGAGTGGCCCATGTTTGGGGTCACGTTGATGTGTGATTCGTGGACGGGCCCGACAAGAATGAATGTCATCAATTTTTTGATCTATAGCAATGGCATCATGTGGTTCCATAAGTCAGTTGATGCGACTGGCAGAAGCCAAGATTCATCTTATTTGTTGGGGGTACGTCCAAAATATTGTGCCAGTTCACATGCACTATGTTTTCTTGGTTCCACTAAATGTTGTGCCTACTTGTGCAGCTGATTCGCAAGGTGGTTGAGGAGATAAGTGCTGAGCATATCGTGCATATCGTCACGGACAACGGCTCCAACTTCAAGAAAGCATGCCAGAGATTGAACGAGGAGTATGAGCATATTGTTTGGACACCTTGCCTTGCACACACCATCAACTTGATGCTGAAGGACATTGGTCAAAGGCCGGAGCATGCAGGTATGATCTCTGTATGCAAGCGCATTTCAACTTAGTTGCACAACCATGGCCAGTTGAATGCAATGATGAGGGAAGCCATTGGTGGTGAGTTGGTCAAATGGAATGCCACTAGGTTTGGGACCAACTACATGTTCATGGAGAGCTTCCATCGGAAGCGTGATCGTTTTATAGAGTGGATGGGATCTCCCGAGTTCTTGCATAGTAGGTGGGGAAAATCCAAGGAAGGACATTATGCTCCGCAAGATTGTCTAGTATACAGTGGTGGGATGGACTTAACTACATCATCGATTCAGTGACACCAATTTACAGGTTCCTTCGGTTCGCTGATCAAGATAAGCGACCTAACCTGTGTAAAGTAGTGTACAACTTCCAAGAGTGCAAAAATAAGATGGAGACCTTCTTTGGAACAAATGCCCAAACATGGCATGAGTACAAGGCTATCATGGATGACAGGATTGCGGACGTGTACTATGGCACGTATGTGGGCCCAGGTGCGATCATAACCATTGTTAAAATAGCAATCTCTACATATTGAGTATTTACCATATGCTAATTTGTCGTGCATCATATGTTGCAGCTGCTATCGTGAACCCAAGGCTTGTATATCGTTACAATCCAACTCCGCAAATATTTGGTGGCCTCAGGGAAGCATTTGGGAAAATGACGGATGTGCATATCGCTGTCTTGGCATTACAGGAGGCAGAAACATTCCGCCAACACCTTGGGGAGTTTGGCACTAAGCTGGCCATGAAAATGGCCATCGACCCCAATACAACCCCATGTAAGAGTACTTTTGAACTCTTTTTTTTGTCTTTTTGAGCACATACCTAACATAATGGGTTCCACTTGCAGCTCAGTGGTGGTTGTTGTTCGGCAGGCACACTCCAAATCTGCAAAAACTTACGTTGAGGCTTGTTGCACAATGTGTATCCTCCAGTGGATGCGAGCGCAACTGGAGTACATTTGCCTTAGTGCACACGAAGGTTCGTAATCGCTTGTCCCACAAAAAACTGAACAAGCTAGTGTATGTGAACTACAACCTTCGCCTGCGACTCGCGGATGCCTCCAGACCACCTAGGCGTGAGGAAGAAAATTTCATTGACCAGTTCACGCAGATATCCTTTTACGATAGGGATAATCCGGTTCGAGACTGGATGGAGTATGGCAGATCCAACAAGGCTCCAGTTCTTGACGAAGAAGATGAAGAAACGGACATCCCTCTTCCGTCCCGTATTGTGAGGTACGTTGATGTACTTTGTTAGCCACTAACAAACAATACTTTTAATAATATGATTCATTCTTTGTGATGACAGAGACCAAGTGGACCCCGGCGATCTTGGGTCCATCAGTGATTGGGCCCATAGACATGTGGGTGACACGCATCTTGGCAAAAGGAAATACCAGACGGGACCTAGGCAGGAGGACCCCAAAAGCTAGAAACGAAAGGAGAAGCGAGTGCAACAACCTGTCATCAGCGATGCTTCGACAGATGATGGCGAGGAGGGTGAGGAAAGTCCACGGTACCAGGAGTCCGATGATAGCAGCTCAGCACATGACAGTGGAGACGGTGATAGTGGTGACAATGACACTGCAGCTGCTGCTGGTGGGGGTGGTGGTGGTGGGGCTGGGGGTTCTGCAGTTGGTGGTGGTGGTAGTGGTCTTAGTGATGCTAGTGGACTTCGTTTCACAGTGACACATCGTACGGTAGTGGTTATACCTACTCCGTTCCTAACATCAGCACGCAGCCGACCACTAGATGGGTCTACGAATGGCAAGACCGGATTTCTACAACATGTTAGTGCAGGAATGGGAGACCACAGCTCATTGGACGGGCCAATCATGGATAGACTACAAGGCTCAGCTCCAGACACGCTGTATCACTCTAATGTCCACCGCGGAGTATGAGGAGGCGTGCCAAAACGGGATCTTCCCTTATATTCTACGCCAGTGGCCATGATGTTTGCATGTCTACGACACAAGGTATTTCCATGGACGATTTGTTGTTGCAACGGTGAACTACGTTATTTCCGTCGTGAATTTGTGACTAGTGCATCACTATGATATTTTGATGGGTTGTCCATTTGTGTCACACTATTTTCTCCTGAATTGTATGTTCTATTTACATCATTATGTGCAAAGGTCATGTAAAAAAATGGATTGTTTCAAGCAAAAAAAAGAGTACCCGGTGGTTTGGAGCGGTTACCGACCAAACCGGATGGTAACCGGCCCTAACCGACCGGTTACCGGTCGCCAACCGTTTAACTACGCCGTTTGAATTCAAAATCCAAACCGTTCGGTTTAGGGCCGGTTTGGGCGATTACCGTCGGTAATCGGCAAACCGCCGGCCACCGGTTCCCGACGGCGAAACGGTTAGTAAAACCCTGGGCACAGCGCGGGGGTCGGCGCGGAAGGCGTTCCCGGACTTCTCGCTGCCGGAGTCGTCGGACATATCGTTCATCAGCTCCGGTCCCCGGAGGAGCACGGAGCGGTACCCGCCACGGCTGTCCAGCGGGTCGGACAGCGTCGACCAACAGCAGCACAGCTTCGAGTCGTCGCGCACGCCGAACCGGTGGGGCGACTCGTTCGGCTACGACAGCACGTCGCACTCCCAGACCAGCACCTGTTGGAATTAGATCTCCTACTGTTAGGCCCAACGGACTAAAAGGCCTAGGTCTACGCTCTGATCGGGGGCGCCCAACCTTGTGGTTGGTGGGCCCCCGTCGCACAGTGCTATATAAGATAAGGTGAGGGCCGGGGCGCTAGGCACGCAAAACGAGGTTCACCTGCGCCGCCACACCCCACCGACATCTAACCCTAGACCGATCTAGAGGGTGCGCTGCCAGCGGCGGGAAGTGCCACCGACGTCGACAAGCACCCAGTGCACCGGATGACGACTGACGCTACTCCGACGCCCATGGCCGACGGCGGCTCCAACCCCAACGCCGCCGCCGCCACTGCAACTTCCCCAGTTGATGGATCCGGTCGATATTCCACCTCTCTCTCTCTACCCTTCTATATGCATGAACCACACACTATCTATCAACTAGAACCCGTTCTATCCTCTGGATCCGCTCCTAAACGATCCTAGAAACCTATCACAAGGAACACACCAGTGATCGAACTCCTTGCCACTGCCGCAACAACATCTAATCTTGAATTCTTAGACACTATCACCCTTTGATTTTCATAAAAATCGATTTGTGGAGGAACCTTTCCCTGTATTATTCTTAACTCTCAAAAACATTGAAATTACATCCTACCCTGGATGGAAGTAATTTTGAAGCACTTTCATCTTCTTTTAGTTAATAAAATTTTGGTAAATAGCTGATAATAAGATATTTAAACCACAAAATGCTCTATACTTCTAGAAACTTAATTTGAGGAAAATTCTAAAGATAGATTGTTTTAATGGGCCGGGGCTAGCTTAACTATAAAAAGTCAACATGATTACAATCACGGGCTAAAGCCACCGAAGATAGATTGTGACACAACAAACCCAAATAAAGTATTTACACCTCATTAAAATATTTCTAGAAGCTTTAAAAATATAAGATTTAGCTCTTGAAAAACGGGGAAAATATCCAGCCCATGTTTCTAGAGCTATTGCTGTGCTGATCAGCTTGCTATTGTTGTGCTGCAGCTCCTAGCCAGCCAGAGCTTCAGGCCAAACAGCAGCCACTGTCGTTGTACAGCTATCCAACACAAGCCTACAGCACCACTGCACCAAATAACCAATGCGCTGTGTTGTGAAGGCAGACCAAACAGCAATTAAAATCAGAAGCGAGCAGGCCATGAGGCCAGACCTTTTTTTTTCGAGCTGATGAGTCGTTTTGTTATTAGGCTGGATCAACCTGAGGTCGGACAGATCACAGACGTTCTTCTTCTCCATGGACAACACAGCGACAGCGGGCGTTGGTGTCGCGGCTTCCATCTCGACGGCATTTTGATGAGAACGCTAGTCTGCGCTCGAGCCATGGAGATGCCTCCCTGCCGGCTAGACCGTAGGCAAAAGTCACGGACCTCCTTCACATTAATTCACTATAATAATTCATCGGCTTTTGGCCCTGGGTTCAATTCAGTCTACTTTAATTTCAGCTTTCAACTGCAGCCATTAGCCGAGGAACCCCTTTCCCTTATCTGCCCCTTGAATCGAGTATTTATGTGTACGTTTGAAAAAAAAAAACTACAGTATGCGATACTGATGACTCGAATTTTTCTTCGAACTTACAAAGTTGAACTGTCCAAATTATACTCGCAAGTTCTCAACTGGTCAGGTCCTTGTCTTAAAAATCCAACCTACAACTTTCAACTTTGAGCTTTTAACTTCTAACTCATCGGTTATACAGAGAAACAGAGAGCTTTCAACTCTCAAGAAAATATAGCATCTATTGAAAGTGAGGTGATACTACGCCTATATGTATAGGCAGTATCATTGATCGTTATCTACTCAAAAAAGAATGCATGCAATTAGTTAGAGATAACTAGGTTTGAGAGAAACCTGTCATGGAGAGATAAAACTTGGATAGAGAGAAACATGTCATAAGAGCAAAAACTCAAGTAATGTTCGTCCTGCTGGCCCATAGCACGTGGCAGGTTGGTATCCACTCAAATATACTACAACGACGTCCATAAATATAAGACATTTTGAGTTGAGTAAAACTTATAAGCGCTAAACTTTCAGAATATCATTTAGATCTCTGAATTCTCAAAATATATTTTCAACCCCAAAACCTGCCATAGAGCGCCCTACAAATTCCATACACTCAAAATACCATTTTCAAGTCCCACACTTTTTTGTCCTAGAATATCATTTTCATGTCCAACGCGTGGGTAGGGCCCACATGTCATCCTCTGGCACTCCATTTCTTTGTCCTTCTCCTCAACACAGCCACTCTCTTCTCTATTCCTAAATAGGTCATGAGAGGCTTTCCATGGCATAACTCTCATGGCAGCAAGACCTTTGATTGTTGCAATGAAAAAAAGACACGGTGGAAGATCCATTGTTCAAGATGTTCTAGGTGGTGGTTGGATCCATGCCTAATCTTAACGGGAATTCATAGGGAAAAACCAGTCTCTCTCTCTGCCTAGGAGAGCTTTACTGTTTCCACTACTTATTACGTCTAGGCCTTCGGGGTAGAGGATGAAGAAGGCGAAGGGGCAGGGATGACAATGGTTGTGTGATCTGCTTGATGTCGCAACCATCTTGATTTACTCATCTTGGAACATTTGGAACCGACGCCAGCTCAAGTGCTCAGGCTGATCAAGGAAGAGATGGGCCTTTTTAGTAGAGCATTGGAAAAATTACAGTTACCACGATGAGTCTTTTCTCTTATTCATACTACCTGTCTTTTGAATTTGAGAATTTGAGTTATTTAGCTATATAATGATATTTAAGTTGTAAATTGGATTCTTGCTTCTCTCTTAAATGATATAGCAGTGCTCCTGCTGATATTAAAAAAAAAGAGTAAAAAGAGATCTAAAGAAGGCAATCGACTGAAAACAAACACTGTTCGTTCAGGCGACAGCCGGTGTCGTGTCGATCATGGCGTCATCCACCGAACCATCCTGCGTGGCTGCGGCGATATTTCCCCCGGTAACAACGGACAACTAACAACTCCTGATCGATGTTAAAAAAAAACAACTCCTGATCGAGCTCTCGCCTCGCCTCTCGGCCAACAGCAGCGCCAGAACGCGTTCCGCGCGTCAGATCATGTCCGCCCCGCGGTCGCGGCCTACCGGCTGCCGCGACTGCCGCGTGATCCACCTGCTCGATCTTACTCTTCTGTCTTCTCACACACCTCGTGCTATCGCTACCACGACTTATGCAGCCCAGCGCCGTACGGCGGCGGCGTCCTTTTCCTTTCCGGTGAGGGGCCCCGATCAATCAGGATCAGCTCGGCACCGTACCCTTACCCTGGGTCTGGCCGTCTGGGTGGGCGCCCGCCGCCGCTGGCATCGTCACGTCGATCGCGCAGGGCAGGGCAGGGGCGGCAAGCAAGCAACCCCGACGTACGCCCGCTATGGCGACCACTCGCCCGATAACACGTCTACGTACGTACAGGTACAGCCCAATCAGTCTCCCAGAGCAGGCGGCGAGACGCCGAAATGGATCCGGGGAGCGAAAACGTCAATGCTCTGGCCAGTGTCCAGTGGCCATTGGCCAACCAGGAGCACTTGGCTGAGCCGCACGACACCGGCCGCGCGCGGCCGGTATCAACAGCTCCGGCCGGCGAGCCTATAAATACCGCGCCTCGCCTCCCCTTCTCTCCACAGCCCCATCATCCAGCACGCACACAGAGCTGCGATAATGGCTTCCACTACGAGCACCACCACCATGTCCTCTCTTGCCCTGGTCCTTGCATTGCTGCTCTCGAGCGGTGCCATCGGCAGCGCGGCGCGGCAGCTGCAGGAGCTGCCGCCGTTGCCCAAGCCTGAGGTTCCACCGAGGCCGGACCTGCCGCCGCTCCCCAAGCCGGAGGAGCAGCCACCGCTGCCCAAGCCAGAGCTGCCGGTGCCGCCGCAGCCCCTCCCAAAGCCGGAGCTGCCGGTGCCGCCGAAGCCACTCCCCGTACCGCCCAAGCCCGAGCTGCCGGTGCCACCGGAGCCTCTCCCCAAGCCCGAGCTGCCGGTGCCACCGGAGCCTCTCCCCAAGCCCGAGCTGCCGGTGCCACCGGAGCCACTCCCCAAGCCCGAGCTCCCCGTCCCGCCGCAGCCCCTGCCCAAGCCCGAGATGCCGGTGCCGCCGGAGCTTCTCCCCAAGCCGGAACTCCCCGTCCCTCCGCAGCCACTGCCCAAGCCTGAACTCCCCGTGCCACCGAAGCCCCTCCCCAAGCCTGAGCTTCCCGTGCCACCGCAGCCGCTCCCCAAGCCTGAGCTCCCCGTGCCACCAAAGCCACTTCCCAAGCCGGAGCTGCCACCCCGGTGCTGCCTGGCGAGCTTCCACCGAAGCCGGAGGTGGTCCCGCCGAAGCCTGAAATGCCGCCGCTGCCGAAGCCCGAGATTCTGACCATTCCTGCTGGGCTGAAGCCATGATCGACAACACTGCGCCCCACGACTCAGATATATACCATACGATATGATTTGTCTATTTTCTATTCCATTTTTTTTTGCTGATTCGTCATGTGAGTGGTTTGGTTTGATCTTGACGAGGTGAGGTAGCGTATCAGAATTGCAGCGTGGTGTCTGTATTGCCATGCCATCTGATCCGTGGCCGTGATCTATGTACTCTTGCTGAGATCTAATAAATGGATTCGTTTGTATATGTACTTTACTTACTTAGCTGTTACTGTATTACTTATGTCACTGTCACGCCATTATTTATCTGTCGCGAACTCGAAACACTTGAATGCCTGATAAAAAATGGACTTCAGACTTGTATAAATGAACTCGTTTTCTGTCAGATGTCACGTTTTCGTGACGTTCTCGCTGGACCTCTTGCAACAACAACATGTGGTGTTTTTTTACTGAGTTGTTGTACTGTGTTATCTTTTTTTAAAGTCCAGTAAATTTCTACAGAGGCTAAGGCCTCTCCAGTTCTTAAAAATGACATGTGGATCAAACACGAATGAGGGTCTATTTAGATCCCCCAACTAAATGTTAACCGACTAAATTTAGCTGCTAAAGAACCAAATAGCTCAGCTAAAAGATCAGCTAAAGTTTAACTGAGTTTAACCTAGCTAAACACAGCTAAAGTATGGAGGATCAAACACCAAGCTAAAGTTTGGCCGGAAGAACTTTTAGCTGGCTAAAGTTTAGAAACTTTAGTTGGTCAATCCAAACAGAACCTAAGAAGTTTACTTGTGGCCGTTTATTTATAGTTTATACCGTCAAATTAACCAATTGCTCAATGTCAAGACTATTGTTATAGCCTGTCCAAGGTTTATGCATATATTTCTTTTTCAAAAAAGTTGTTCTAAAGATGTGATGGTTTGGAATTCTTAAGAGTCTTCTCTATGTCATCTTTGATAAGGGACAGATCTAGCAGTGGGTTGGAGGGCGCTCGAGCCCCCTACTGCTGGCGAATCCTTGGAGGGCCCTATGAAGTTTGCTGTATTTTTTACTTGGGTCTTTTTCTCACCTTCAGTGACGTTTACTCTTTAGTAAGACTCAATCAGTGTCTCCCTTTTTTTACACGTGACAACCCACAACCCACCTTTTTCCCTAACTCTTTGTTAAGGCCAGCTTTCGTAGTTTTTTCCCAGATCTGTCCCTATCTTTGATTACTTCATGAACTAAATTGGCACCAACCTTTACAAATAGGTTCATTGGCAGATGCTAAAAACCTACCTTGGAACTTACTCTCTTATTGGATTTCAAAAAACAATAGTTTAATTTTGTCACATAAATAAAATTATGGTTTGAATAGTTGGAGTTGTCTTCGAGATTGAACTTTGTTTGTTAATATAATCTACATAATACAGTTAACTTTCTTAATACCATGACAAAAGAGCCTATCACAAATAACACGAGTTGAGCATGGCATCACAAAGTGTCTTTAGAGCTTCTTTTCATCGCCCAAACAATCATTGGAGCTCTTTTAAGAGATTTTTTTAGGTAGAGAAGTGATGGTACTAAACCTATTCTTCTATTGTATTTGCATGTGGGATGCTACTATTTTTATTCTCATTTAGAAAATACCTTTTAACGACCGCGAGAATGGATTTGCGGCATCCGATGCCCAGCCCAGCGCATGGATCGGTCCTCTATGGTAACAAATCTGATATATTTAGGACATATTATGGTGTAAAGTAAATACAAGGTTATATGTTCCCTCTATCCTGTATGCGCTGATATACTTGCACAATATGCGCTATAGTTACCTCTATCCTGAAATACAAGGTACCTAGCTTACGAATTTTAGGACATATTATGGTGTAAAGTAAATGGTAGAGTTTCATATCTTTTTGGGTAAATTAGTCACGGATAATAAGTTAAGTACATGAAAAACATGCCCCAAAAAAAAGAAATTTGGTGTAGAGCGGGGTTCAAGGTTCGTGTGCAACGGCTCCAATTTTCCAAGATTATGACATTCCTATGATGCCTGATGGCATATATACCAACCACAACCAAAGCATGCAAGAAACTGAGGCAAGCGTGTTCGGCTGCAGCAAATTCAGCACGGTTAGACAGGCGATCATTTTCAGATGGATATGAGCTTGCATCCGAACAACTATGTACCATGCCGAGACATGTCCCACGCTTACTGTTCTTCCATTTCCGACGTGTCATCGTCGGTGTTCCTAAACGAGCTAGCTAGCCCATGTTTGTCTGCATTGATGACTTCACTGCGCTTGGTGGTGACCTAAACCCTGCTGAACGCTGCAACGCGAAAGCGCGCTCGATCCATCCATCACCGCTGACCTGAACAACAAATCGGTGCACTCTTCTAGGAGACGAGACGATCCACTACTCTTCTTGCTACTAAAAGGATAACGAAAACGACCACAACCTACTACCACACGCAGCAGCTGAGCTACCACACGAATCCGTTTTATGGCCAGATGATCTGCAAGGACGACGTACGACTCTTGCGATCGAGGTGTACTTGACCAGTTACTGACTTACTGTGAACTACTTTTCTGGTTGTTTACTATATATATATATATACTCTCTATCTGCTATGTAGTGATCGACTGCCGTACGTTTGCAGGTAGCCAGCAGGTACAATCTTATTTTAGGCTGTCGTCGTTTTCAACTCTATCTGGAACTACCAAAACCAATCGTTTCGTCAGCTTACTTTTCAGCTGATGTTCTCTCTATGAATCTCAGAGTTATCTGCTGTTCTTCACATGCACGGCAGCACGCATGATGATCACTAGCTTAGCTTTGCGGTATATATTCGGTAGCCTAACCACAGAAGATGTGCAGCACACGTGTTACACCTAGAGAGGCACCACAGGCCTGTAAAGGTAGAGCATCCACCAACCAGATCACACATATTTCAGTGGTATTCTCAACTGATTTGATTTAGCTAGAAAGAACTAGAGATCACACGGACACTACACACTAGTTGATCGAGCAGATGACCTTGCTAGAGGTGTCAGGAGGGAAAATGCAGATGACCTACCATAACTGGCAGGCTGGCACGGTGGCACCAAATGTCAGTCACACACGTAAGCCTACGATCAACTTTAAATAGCATGCCGCGCGCTCTTCTTCAGCCATCACAACAAGAACCAGCTATCAAGTGATTCACACAGATCGATCGAGATAGCAGCAGCACAGAAGCATAAGCCATTGGATATGGTTTCCAAGAGAACCATGTCGTCGTCCTCGCTCACCTTCCTCATGGCACTGCTGCTCTCTTGTAGCACCCCCATGAGCAGCGCGGCACGGTACTTGGAGGAGACGAAGCAGCCTGCAGAGGAGTACCCGCCGCATCCCACCGTACCAGAGCACCCAAAGCCTGAATTGCCACCGCACCCCACCGTGCCAGAGCACCCAAAGCCTGAACTGCCACCGCACCCTGCTGTGCCAGAGCTCCCAAAGCCTGAACTGCCGCACCCCGCGGTGCCGGAGCTACCGCACCCTGCCGTCCCTGAGGTGCCAAAGCCTGAGCTGCCGCACCCTGCCGTTCCTGAGGTGCCAAAACCCGAGCTGCCCCACCCTGCTGTACCGGAGGTTCCCAAGCCAGAGCTGCCGCACCCGGAGGTGCCAAAGCCTGAACTCCCCACCGTACCAGAAGTGCCTGAGGTGCCAAAGCATGAGCTTCCGCCTCTGCCGGAGCCTGAGCTGACACCCAAGCCGGAGAGCCACTACCCGGTGCCAGAGGCCAAACCATGATCGAACTACGTACGCCAGTGTTGTCTCAGGAATAAATGTGTTGTACTAGTGTCTGTGTCTCTGTGTATGTTGTAGGGAGTAATGTGACGTTCAGTGTTGTACGTTGTGCATGCTGCTTTGAGATGTACTACGTATGTATCCTTTGCCTTTGGTGTACCACATGTATATTGGTATTATTATACATAGAGAACTATTATTCTACATCTAGTTATAGGTAGCCACTTTAAGTTACGATAATTACTTTACTAATTTATGAGATTACAGTAACCTTTTACTTAACATTATGGTAAATATCCTCATGCGTTATAGTAACAAGTTACCATCTATGTGAAGAGTATATTTAGTAACCAGTTATAACATAAGTTATTTTTGTAGCTCCCTCTATTTACGATAATTTTATATACCAATTTATAATAAAATAAACATATATTTACGATAAATGTGTTAATATAACGCACAAACATATTTACCGTAATGTTATAGTCCGTTATAGCTATTTTAGAGGTCATTTAGCAAATAGCTTGATCAAGCCTCATTTGTGTTTATAGCTCGCTATAGCCTCATTTAGCTTCTATATAAACACAAATATCTTGATTAGCCTTAAATAATTATAGCCAGAGATTTAAAATCTTAATTCTAAATTATAAGTGGTTATGGATTGCTTCAACTTATTATTCACGGTATAATATTTTTTTTCTCACAACAAAATAACATAAGTCAATTTATTAGTTACAGAAATCAGCAGCCGAACTGGGTTGTATCTCGATGTAATTTATATTTGGATTTTTTTCGATAAAGGATATTCAATATCCGGCCTCTACATCCAGGGATGTACACAGCCCACAAATATAAAAAGAGATAGAAAAACAAAAGAGAGAAAAGTCATAGTCTTATACATAGACTAGGACAATTACAATAAAATGATAAATGCTTCTACCCTCTATTTGATCGACGAGAGGGCGTCCTTGGCTTGCTGTTGACGCCGCAGCTGAGTCCCAAATGCCGCAGTGTAGGCATGGCTAGGAGCGGGTGTGCTTGTGTTGATGCCTTCAAAAAGGTAAATGACATCCGCAGACGCCATCATCAACGAAAGGAATAGGGAACTTCAGCGACGCCTCCAAGGAGAAAAATGACGTTGATTGCGTCATCGCCGCCGGCTCAGCACCGCCAGGCAGGGTTTTCACCCGTATTCCAATATCCTGCAAGGCACATCTAGGCCGAACCTACATACGATGATGCCGAAGATGATCGACAGGGTCTTCACCAGATACAGTGAGGCAGCACAAAAATAGGGGGCGATGATGTCCTTTGATGTTGACGTCGGAGCCAATTTACGGGCTGCCTGGGAGCAAAGTGGTCTGTGGGAGGGCGGGTTGGACGGCTTGTCGAGATGGCCGGTGCCAACACTGCCATCCCCATCCGGTGCCCGGGGGTCCAGATCGACCCCCAAGCCGCTGCCTGGGGAAAGTCCCCGACCCAAGGTGCGACGGAACCTCTTAAGATAGGGCCCACTTGTCAGGATTAACCACTTAATCCCAACAGATGATCCAAACCTTAATTAGCCCATCAGGTGTCGCCACTTTGCAGCGGGTCATCCATCTCTTTCCGAACAGGATCACCTTATTACAATCATTACAGAAGTAATACGAAATTTTTATATTACATCAAAGTAGCGGAAATTTAAAGTCATATTACAAACCATGAGTTTTGAAACATAACTTAGTGTCATATGATAAAGATACATCAAGCTGCTGATAGAGCAAGAACAAAGAACCGAGGTACTCTTGCCCAAGAGTCAAGCAAAGACAGCTTATTCCTTATCTTCATCTACACTGACCACGGTCATGCGGCAAGGAGCCACACAAACCGGGTTGTGATCCTCATCTGCAACAGGGGTTAACAAACCCTGAGTACGGGATTACTCCACAAGACTTATCCGACAAAGAAAAGTATTTGGTGGACAAAGCAGTATGCAAGTCATAGGATTCAAGGTGTGGTTTGGAAGAATCAAGTATTTTGCATAAGTGAGCATTTATAAAAAAGAATTGAAATCATTTATGTTATCCATAAGATTACTCAAGTATCGATCTGGATGTATGATCGATAACAAGGTAATAAACATCCACGAAGGGATCCAACAAGTATCCAGTTAAAGTGTATTACTACGCGGTAGAGGACAGGGTCATGTTTCCATTTCCGAGGAACACGACGATTCCAACCGGTTTATCCCAGCTGGGGCTTCCCTATCATACGACATATACATCCGCTTAAAGCACGCATATGACTACCTTTCCCTGGATCCTCTCGCCAAGACCGGGGTTCCGCCACCCGAGAGCACAATACACCTCCATCCAGTTCGCTAACTTGGAGGGTACACACTACTCTCGCCATCTCTCCACTCCCAGTGCGGGTTAACCGTTCTTCAAGTGAGAATAGCCAGAGTCCAGCTTCCCGGAGTATGTGATAAGTACTCCAAAGTCACAACCCTTGGACGTCTACAACGGACGGTTCCTAATCGACACAGGCGGAAAGAACCCGCTCACCAGACACCGCTGATGGCTCTCCAACACAGTGTCCGCCCGGTCTCAGATTATTACTCCCATCAAGAGGACATAGTCATTTGCCGCAGCAATCCGCTATTCTTCTCGAAAACAGAACCATTGCCGAAGCAATCAGGTTATCACCTATTCTCGCAGATGACAGGAAATCATCTGACTCTATCGGTCTAAGCATTGCTAAGTAGCATAAAGCAATCTTCGTATTTTTTTTAAAACAGTATCAAGGTACAGGAATAAATAATTCAAGGTAAGGCTATGCATCAAGTAGGAATTTGATCGAATACCGTAATGCAATAGTATAAACATAAGTGTATTTAAAGCAATCATTTTAAATACAAGGAAGTGTTTGAATGCACCGGGGCTTGCCTTGGTTGGAGGGATAAACGAACTCGGGCTCAGATTCGAGAGAGAAAACCTCTTCACTGGAGGTGTCCAACCCCAACCAACGAACAATCTACACGAAATAATGGCATGTTTCAGATGATGCTTGAATAGTAAACATGATGCTCAACACAAACAAATAGGCTCTTAAAAGAAAACTAAAACAGATTACACTTTGAGAACAACTTCCTTTCATGAAGGAAAGCAACACTAGGTTAGAAAGCAAATTGATTAAACCCTATTTATCTGGATTATCTAAGTTAACACTTACATCCAAAAGAACTGAGCAAACATCATTACATCGAGCATGTCCAACTTGTGTTTGTCACTGGACAAATGACCATTTGCATCAAATAATCCAAAATCACTCAAGGCCTAAAGTCATCAGGGTTTCTAAACATTTTAAAACTACTGAACAACTAACCACAAAAGCTATTACTGAGCAGAACAGGAAACAGGAGAAACTCTGCACAAACCCACTGATGGCTAAGACCCGACCATCAGTGGCACAGAGGCTCGAGCGGTGGCGCCGAAGACCACAAACACGTCGACGAGTCACCGTCGGTGACCAAACCGAACAGCCACCCCTCGAACCTGCTTCGGCTCGCCGAGCCGAACCCAACGAGGTACGCCACGACCCAAACAAACCCTCAGAGACACCTCATCGAGGGTGATGGCGATCTGTCGGGGCTCGACCGATCGCACACCATTGAGAACAAACCTCGATCGAAGAAGAGAGACCTCGATCGGAGAAACTAGGCCTCGACTGAAGAAACTAGGCCTCGATCGACACTCGATCAGAGAAGCTAAGCCTCGATCGATGGAACTAGGCCTCGAGCAGAGACGCTAGGCCTCGATCACGACTCAGAGGACAACCGTGAGCAAGACGCCCAACAGAAACGAGGCTAAAACCTACCCAGGAGACCTCATCGACGGTAATGGCGGTGACTGAGCTCGACCGCACACATGCCGACAGACACAGGCCTCGATCGACCCTCGATCGATTCAACCAACAACTCTAGCAAGCTAAGCGGCCCCCAAACAACGCGAAGCGCAAGCCAAACGAACACAGAGCTGAAAGCAACCCCCTCGACGACGGCGCTGGCGGTCGGCGGGGATCTGCGCGACGTGCCGAAGAAAGCACGCACGCGCTCGAGGGCAACTACCCCTCGAGACAGACTCAGGACGGCTAGACGAGGCTAGCACAAGACCTGGATCTCAAAAGATCAACTATGACGACTGGACGTCGAACACACCGCCGCGACGAACAAGAACAGCGGCGGCGCTCGAGGACAGAGCTCGAAGGCTCGATACAGGGATAAACGAGTAGAGCGGAGAGGTCGAGGAGCTCACCCTGGTCACGAAGCACTAGCAAGCGTGGCCGGAGATGAAGTAGAGACGACCGTCGATGGAGAACGCGTCGGCGGAGACGAAGAACTGCGCGGCAGCGAGGATGTTCCCGGAGCTATGGTCCACCATTTGCAAAACGGAGAAACCGACAAGAATCAGAGATGAACAAGGAGCAAGAAACACAAGATACAAAGACAATGCGGCTCCTGCGTAGCCCGGTCGAAGACTGACCAGAGCAGCGGCGCTCTCGTCGAAGTTGAAGAGGACGGATCCGCGCTGGACGAACGCAAGCTCGACGACTTCAACCAACTTGACCCGAGGATGTGCAAGGTCCAGGCGAAGACACTGGCGAAGGATTGAGTGATTGGAAGCAGCTAACGAGCTCGGACGAGTTCGTCAACGATGATGGAGCGCTCGGCGGAACAGAGCAGAGCGAAGTAGAGTGGAGCAGTGGCGTGGAAAGGGAGACAGGGAGAATGGTGCCCCGCTTTTAAAGACAACAACGGGTTCCGCAAGATCGTCACGTACACTCGACAAGACGTGAGTCCATGGACAGGTGTCGGCGTCGAGCACCGTCGAGCACAACCCCGCCATGCAGCTGCTCGGTGAAAGGACAGAACTGACCCTGCGGCTATTTTGCAAAAATGCTCAAGCTTCCAGGGGTTTTCAAGAAAAACTTTGAACACGAAAGATGCTCAAAACTTCAAGACCTACAACTTTGCTTAAACAACCATAAGCAAAAACTTTATAGATTTTGAAAATCATTTGTTTAGGGTTTAATCCACCCCCTCTGGGAAAAGGGTTTGGATTCCAAATTTTAATTTGAGAATTTGAAAAGATGACCTGCAATCAAACAAATGATCAAACACAAGCAAGTAAACTCATTTTAGTTCCATGCATATCCAGGTTTTCAAACAAATGAATGATGCTTAATGCATATGATGACATGATCAATTTTTAATTAAGAGATTAACACCCGGGGTGTTACACAAGGCAAACGCCCGCCCGAGTCCGCATCGTCGGAGCACCACCCGCACCGAGAAGGGGCAGCAGCCGGCGGATCCAGTCCTAAGATACCCAGATCGACCCGCCACCGCCAGACCCCTTCACCGGTGTAGGTACGCCGGCCGCCGGCCGTCCATCCATCAATCGGTGGAGAGAACGGTGCCGCCGTCCGCGTCGCCTAGCCCACCGGGGAGCGTGCTAGATCGGCCGCCACCCGAGCAGATTGCCACCTCGCAGCACCGTCGGGCGAATCACAGATCCGGTGGAGGAGGACCAGATCGGTCACGCCTCCTCCCGGTGGCCGCCGGACCCCTAGACCTTCCGCCGGTCGATCCGGACGCGGAAGGGCCAGGTCCTGGCGCAGAGCGAACGGATCCAGTCGAGGAGTGGCCGGATCGGTCGCGCCTCTGCCCAGGGACCACCGGTACCGGAGAAGAAGGGGGATGGAGGAGGCACGGAGGTGCACAGGAGGCCTAGGGAAACGCGAACGGGAACCTTCTTGGGGCCCGCCGCTGGCCGGCGACGGCGGCCGAAGAGGACGCGCGGGGGGCGGCTCCGAGCAGGCGGCGGCGGGTGCCCCCGAGTCGCCCGTCGGGGGCGACCCAATTTATATTTAGATGTGTAGCAAAATCTAGGTGTCTATAAAATCCAAAGTACCTTATAATTTAGAATAGAGGGAGTACTAAGTTATTAACATCACCGATCTTAGTTCTCATGCCAAATGTAAACGTGCCGCTATATTAGTTCATAAAGCAACTGCGGAAGCAATTGAGAAAGACCAACCACTAATTAATGTATAATGGTTTGTCTCTATTGAATATATTATATAAATGCATATAAAAGTATACATTACTATTTAATTATATAGAAAATTTAAAACATCTTATAAAACGAAGAAACTGTACATCAAGCAATTCAAGTTATTCGAAAAATATGTAATACAAAGCAGCAACTTTGTAATTTTCAACTAAATTCAGAACTGCTGCGACGTCAGGTCGCACTCATCAGCTTGGACTTATAGCTCATGCAAGCACACATGTACGGTCGATGACAGTACGATCGAGACACATCGAACACGTGTGGCCAAAGAAACATGCATGCATGTGCTTCCATTTCCAAAGAAAAAAGGTGCAGCTGCTCCGGATTCCAACCAATCAGATCCTCAGAATATGTATATTCCCAACCGATCAAACCATATACACAAGCAGGAAATCAGGATGTACTTGCAGGCCAGGTGTCCATATGCTAGCTTACTCTCTGATGTACTTGCAGAACAAAAGTTCAGCAGAGTCATTAATGAGAATAATGATCTCAAAACGTGTAATCGATTTTGTAAGAAATCTCCTTAACATAAAGTGCTCCCTCCGCCCTAAATTATTTATCGTTTATGATTTTTTATCACAAATTTGACATAATTTTTAAAAATACGTGTAATATTTATATTTCCAAATAAATTTATTAAAAACTAGATTTAAATATCTTTCTAATGATACTAATTAATAACCATGAATATTAATTTTTTGATATATTTTATCAAAGTTGTTTTTTGAAAACGAAAGCGACAGATATTTTGGGATAGAGCCACGGAGGGAATACTTAATTAGCTGATGAGAGCAAAGTTGTCGGAAAAATGATCATGACACATTTGTGTTTGGTCATGTTCAATTCGCTTAATTTACATCTTACTACAAAAAAGGCTCCTGCTTTTATAGTCGATTCTTGCATTGGCAATTTTGCATGCAAGTCCACACCTTTGCGCAATCCGGTAGCCAAACAATGTACATTGATGAGATACATCGCACTCGTGTAGCTACATCCCGCTGCATCGACCAACCAGATCACTCAGGTCGTCTCAGTATTCCCAACTAATCAAACCATACACACGTGTAGTCGTGTAGAGCTCAGGAAAGTATCGCCAAGGACAAAGTTAAACAACCACTGAACCACATCGTCGATGCAGATGACCTACCACAGCTCTGAAACGATGAGGAGCTCAAGCCTTCACTGAACGCTATAAATAGCAACCTTCTCTACGTTCCTAGCCATCATGCACACACACAACCATCTCCAGCTCGATCTTCCTGAAACAACAGGAAGCACATAGATCGAGCACACACAATCGAGTGTGTACAACCATCCCATCATCAATCATGGCGTCGAGTTCCAGGAGGAGCACCGTGTCTTCACTTCTCTTCGTGACGCTGCTGCTGCTCTGCTGCAGCCACATGAGCAGCGCGGCGCGGTTGCTGGAAGAGACGCCGCCCAAGGAGGAAGAACACCCACACCCTGCCGCCGTGCCGGAGCTGCCGCCGCACCCTACCGACGTCATGCCGCCTGAGATGCCCAAACCCGAGGAGTTACCACTGCACCCGGCCTTTCCCGAGCTGCCCAAGCCTGAGGTGCCTCACCCAGTGCCAGAGCAGCCGAAGGCCGAGCTACCACCGCACCTGGCTGTTCCCGAGCTGCCAAAGCCTGAGGTGCCGCACCCAATGCCGGAGCTGCCCAAGCCCGACCTGCCTCTTCATCCGGCCGTCCCAGAGCTGCCGAAGACCGAGGTGCCCAAGCCCGAAGTGCCTGCTCACCCGGCCGTCCCAGAGCTTCCAAAGCCTGAGGTGCCGCACCCAGTGGCGCCAGAGCTGCCCAAGCCCGAAGTGCCTACTCACCCGGCCGTGCCAGAGGTTCCAAAGCCTGAGGTGCCGCACCCAGTGGAGCCAGAGCTGCCAAACCCTGAACTCACTCCTCACTCAACCACCGTGCCAGAGGTTCCGGAGGTGCCAAACCACGAGTTGCCGCCTCTGCCGAAAGTTGAGCTGCCACCGAAGCCAGAGAGCCACTACCCAGAGCCGGAGTCAAATCCATGAGCGGACGTACAGTCCCACCAGTTATCTACACATTTTACCACATGTACATGTTGTCGTGTAGTTTATGCACGGTTATAGTACCTATATACGAGTTGTGTGATGTTGTGTTCTTTCGTACGAAGGAGAGCTTGCTTGTGACGAGCTAGTTATCAGTTTGGATCCATATATATGTAAATGAATAAAGATTTCTATCTAGTTACTATATGTACACTGTTGAGAGTTATTAATGTGTACACAATGTATGTGTTTTTCATCTTGCTTATTTTGCCTTTTTTTTAGTAAATGCTCATTTTGTAGAAAGTTGTAAGAACATATCATCTCAAGATCAATAATATATATGTATTTCCGACAAATACTCAAGCCCCTGTTTGACCTATCGTTTCTATGACTGATAAATCGGTCAGTGGCGGAGCCACCACTAGGGCGAGCTAGGGCAGCTGCCCTAGGTGCCCTTGGCCCGGCAGCGCATCCCCACCTTTGTAGGCTGTCGGAGTTGGAGCAGAAGAGGCAAAGCGGTGACGCTGGGAGCCGATGGGGCGAAGCGGTGGCGCTCGGCGGCAGGCGCTGTTTTTTACGCGAGGAAGAGCGTAACTGCACAAGGTGAAGGCGGCAGACAAGAGGAGTTGGCCGGCAGGGCCACTGCAGACCTGCAGTCGCTGGTATTGGCCCAGACCAGGGGGAGGCCCATCATTTGAGCAGGCCGCAGGTGGCAAATTAGGTAGACCTACAGTTGCTAGAATTGGCCCAGTCACTTGTCTATAAAAATGACAGGTTATGTACTTCATTTGTGTATTGAAATATCTATTATCGATACTTACATTAATAAAAGGTAAACATCTTGATCCTTGTTCCTTATTCTATAATTTTTGTCCAAAATATGCAAGTTGTGGTTGACAGCAAAAATTTTATATTATAGTTTTGCCCTAGATGAATTCTCGGGCCGGATTCGTCACTGAAGTCGGTTGATGTTATTTTTATTATCTTATTGTGAGAGAGAAAACATTGTATCATGACTGATAAGTCAAGCGATAAGGGCGCAATCTGTTATTATGTACGCCCACCGCACGTGCCATCTGAGGTGCCATCTCAAGTCGTAGTCCTACGTCGTCACGCGATCGTGATTCCGGGGAATGCACGAGTGGCGACGCAGTGTAGGGAAAAATAATGCTGAAGTAGTACGAACGAACGAGCAGTGTATGAGTGGCGGCGCAGTGTAGGGAAAAATAATACTGAAGTACGACCGAGTAGTGTTTTCCTTTCACAGAAAATCAGTATAAGTATTCAACATAAGCTAAATTTCAGCAAAACGATTGGACCCGAGATGTATGATGGTAATCTTGAAATTCACAAGTCACCACAGCCGTCTTACCATTCACAAAGTCATCACATGCGTCTCATCATTGAGAGAGACGTCGCCTACCAAATCATGAAATAAATAAATGAGTAAAGTGCGTCAACGGTCCCTAAACTTACGCTCCTGAGTCATCCGGTCCTTAAACTCTCAAATCAACCGTTTAGGTCCTCAAATTTGTCCATCTGTGTCATCCCGGTCCCTGAACTTACAAATCAACCGTTAAGGTCCTTAAACTTGTTCACCTGTGTCAACCTGATCCGTAAACTTATAATTGAGTCTCACCTAGGTCCAAACATGACGATCTAAAAATCAGATATCGAAAAATAATTCATAACTATTTCATATGAACTCGAATAAAGGCAAACTGTTGTAGTCCTCAATGTAATCTACAACTTTACCGTTAAAAAGTTTTTTTTTAAGTCGTTTATTATCTCCAAACTTAATTTTAAGTTTTAAATTTTAAATATGTAAATTTTTGAATTAAATTTTGGGTCAATAAATGACTTCAAACAAAAAACTTTTTAACTGTAAACTTGTAGATCACATTGAGGGCTACAACTTTGATATAAAGTTTGTCTTCATTCGAGTTTAAATGAAAAAGTTATGAATTATTTTTCGATATCAAGTTTTTAGATCGTTATTTTTGGACCCAAGTGAGACTAAATACAAGTTTAGGGACCGGGTTGACACAGCTGAACAAGTTTAAGGATCTAAACGGTCGATTTGCAAGTTCAGGGATCGGATGACACAGCCGAACAAGTTTAAGGACCGCGATGACACAGATGAACAAGTTTGAGGACCTAAACGCTCGATTTGAGAGTTTAAGAGCCGGGATGACATAACAGCGCAAGTTTAGGGACCGTTAGTGTACTTTACTCTAGATAAATCTAAAAAAATGTAACCATATGCTGCAAGTCGAGCACTTTAACCCATGTAACTAGGTTTTTATCTATAAAGAATCTAACAACTGATATGCCGGATTCGATAGATGAGAAAGAGCTTGTGTCTCGTTTTCTAGCTTCTAGTTTAGAAAGAAAAAACAACTTTATTGTGCATAATATGAAGAGGTAGCTTGGATTTTTTTTTTTTTTTGGCGCTTACAACAGAGTAGATTTTGCAGAATATACCATATACCTACCACGGCCGAGATTCCGCTCCGTCGACCTTCCACGGCACTCCGGCCTGCCCTGGTGCGCCGCTTTCTCGCGCACTTCAACCGCAGGCAGAGGCTGAACCGCCTCGCTCTTCGTCGGATCACCAACGAGGCAACGCCCGAAGCCACACAATGCCTCCCCGTCCCCGCCACAGCTTCCACTTTTTCCGCCGCCACCTCTCCACCTCCACGCCGTCTCCCGCGCCGACCCTCGTGCCTAAGCCTAAGCCCACCGACCCCGCGCTTCTGCTCCGCCTCTGCACGATCCTCTACCAGCAGCAGCACGACCCCGACGACGCGCTGCGCCGCCGCCTCTCCGCGCTGCCGCTGCCCACGGGGCCCGCCGACATTCGCGAGCTCTTCCTCCAGGCCTCCGCGCGGTTCCCGCTGTCCTGGCGCCCCGTGCACCGCCTCCTCGCGCACCTCTCCACCCTCCACCGCGACGGCGGCGGCGGTGGGTTCCCACACTCCCCGCCACCGCCGCCCGCCTCCTCGACGTCCTCGCCAAGTCCGGGAACATCGACCTCCTTCACTCCACGCTCTTCTCGCTGCCCCGCAGCCTCCTCTCCGCCGCGGCACTCCGCGCCACCGTGCGGGGGCTCGCCCCGCCCGCGAGGTCGGGAAGGTCGCCGCGCTCGTGACGCTCTTCCCCGAGTGCCACCGCGCTCGGGTCCTCACGTTCGTCACCGACGTCGCGTGCTCGGAGCCGTGCAGGCTCCCTGACGTCGCGGAGAAGGCGGTCAAGCGCGCCGAGCACCGGCACGGCGTCGCGCGCACGGGCAGGTGCTGCGACCTGCTGGTCGTCGCGTACTGCCGCACGGGGTCTCTCGCGGACGCTTGCAGGGTGTGGAATGGCATGGAGAGGCGCGGCCTCGAGCCCGGTGCCGCGGCGTACCTGGAGATCGTGGTCACCATGTTCAAGAACAACCGGGTAGCCGATGCCATGAAGATGTTCGACGGAATGCGGAGGAGCGGAGTGCCGGACAACGGAGGCGCGTGCTGCTGCGCGGTGGTGTCTTGGCTGTGCAAGGAAGGGAGGGTGTGGGGCGCGTACATGGTGTTGGCAGAAATGGTAAAACGAGGTCTGGAAGTGGATGGTGAGGTGCTGGGAGATTTGGTGTATGGGCTGATGGTGAGGAGAAGGGTGAGGGAAGCATACAGTGTGTTCCATGGCGTTAAGGAGAAGGACATTGCTCTCTATCATGGGTTGATGAAGGGGTTGCTGAGGATCAAACGAGCAGGGGAGGCCACCGAGGTGTTCAGGGAGATGATCACCAGGGGATGTGAACCGAACATGCACACATACATCATGTTGCTTCAGGGGCACCTTGGGAAGAGGGGTCGGAAGGGGAGGGATCCATTGGTGAATTTTGAGAGCATATTTGTTGGTGGCTTGGTGAAAGCTGGGAGGACATTGGAGGCGACTAAGTTTGTAGAGAGGTCAATGTGGGGTGGAGTAGATGTGCCGAGATTTGACTACAACAAGTTCCTGTACTATTTCTCGAATGAGGAGGGGGCGGTAATGTTTGAAGAGGTCAGCAAGAGATTGAGGGGGGTTGGAGTAATTGATCTTGCAGACATTTTGTCAGCCTATGGTGAGCGCATGACCACCAGGGACAGGAGAAGGATGGCAATGAATGGACTTCTTAAATCGGTTTAGGATGTTGGTTCCCAATCATCATCCCAGGAGCTAGGTGCTTGTGATGTTGTATTGTACATCAAAGTAAGTATATTAGATAATCTACTCATGTAGTATTATTGTGGAGGAAAATGCAAATAATTCTTGCTTACCTTCGTCTTGTGGTTCAAAGGGTCAAATGGATTAGAATTGCTGCATTGGGAGGATCTGAGTATTTCCTTTTAGATAATCCATTCATGCTATGTTTGCAGCTTTGCAAGTTTGAAACAAGTCATTTGCACCGCAGTAGTTTTTTTTATCAATATGATTGTGGCATGGTAGCATTAGCCGATAGTAGTTACTTTTACTTTCGCTTTGTTTCATTTATCATTTCTTTTCCAGTGACTTTCTTTGCCAATAGCAATGTCTAATCTTCATATTCTAAAGTTTAATGGAAGAAAGACGCAAAATCAGCTATGTGGCAGCCTAATTCTTCATTCTTGGAGTCCTCGCCAAAAAAAGGTATTATTATATTGGTCCTAATTTTGGACCCAAACTTTATTATTATTATTATTAGTCAGCTGTGGTTTTACCTAAAAAAGAGAGAAAATATTTTCTAAAATTAGATGCATGTTATGTTCATTGTGAGAAGCCAACAGGTGGCAGGGTAAAACTGAATTTGATGGTCAGTTGATTGAAAGTAATTGCTGGAAAAGGTGCCGTCCCTTATCTTAACATGGCTATTATTTTAGAGCTCATCCTGCATAACTTTAGTTTTCTGGAAACCTTTTCTTTCAGAAAAGGTATGTGCTCTGTAAAAATTATCTGCTGTTCAATCAAATTTGTATGTATAACTTGATGTGAGATAACAAGGGCATTTTATAGATTTTTTTTAAAATAAGTAGAAGTGTATAGATTGATAAAGCCTCCTAATAAGTGATATTATGTGTTTTAATGAACTTTTATGCTAATGTGAGTATAATGTCAAAACTTTACCTCATAGAATGAACTTTGCATCCTTGGCATCAAGTTTCCCGCGTCATTCTACTGTAGATATATACTTATGAACTAAAGTCAAGACTATCCTTGTTATTACTTTGATAATATGCTTCCATATGGCCAAGAAACTAGCTGTTCTCTGTTACTGTTGTTACAACTATTAACTCCTGCAGGTATAATGTCAATCATCATATTTTTTGGAGTTTCTGGGAACAACACAGCTGCTTATGACACCCCAGCTAATCATTTAGATATCGATCTTCACAGAGTTGCACTCTTTCCAGAGAGAAGACAGCTTGTAGGCATTGGACCACACCAGGAAAATCTTGTGCAATGGTTGATGGAGGAAACCTTACAACAATTGCGAGTCATATCCATATTTGGTTTCAGTGGTTTGGGAAAGACAACTCTTGCTATGACAATATACTAAAGTCTATCTGCAAAAGGTGGACGTTTTCAATGTCATGCTTTTGTAACTGTGTCCCAGATGTCAAGATGCTGATGAGAGACATTCTCGTACAAATTATCCAACCAGTTTATCAAAAGGGTTTTCATGAGCCGAATAGAGCTGGTGAAACATCCTTGGAACCATGGGATGTGGGGCAACTTGCAAGCATGCTGAGGCAGCAAGTAAAAAAAATATAGATCTAATTGTTCTTGATGATATTTGGAGCATAGCTGCATGGGAATCTATTCGATTTTCTCTGCCTGACTCAAACAATGGTAACAGGATACTGGTTACAACACGAATGAGAGCTGATGTTTCCATGAGTATGACCAAGCTTCCGAAATTGAACCACTCACAGATCATGAAACCATAGGCTTGTTCTTTAAAAGAATATTTGGCAGTACAGTTAATTGTCAAGGAAATTTCAGAAAAGCTCTTGGAAAAATGTTGGGGTGCACCCTTAGCTATAGTGAGCATAGCAGGTCTCGTGGTCAGTAATCCAGTGCTAAGTAAAAATCAGTGGCAGAAAATTTATAGCTCTCTTGGATTGGAGCTTGAAACTAGTCCATACTTGAGAGATTGAAGAAAATACTTGAGCTATGATCTTCCTTACCACTTGAAACTTGTTTCTTATATTTAAGTGTTTACCCTGAGGATCATATTATCAGAAGGAAAAGTGTGCCGAGAAGGTGGGTAGCCGAACGTTTTGTGACTGAAAAATGTGGACTTAGTGTCTTTAGAAAGCTACTTCGACGAATTCATCAATTGTGACTAAAAAATGTGGACTTAGTGTCTTTAGAAAGCTACTTCGACGAATTCATCAATTGAAGTATTATTCATCCAGTGGACATGAGGTTGAGTGGGAAGGTCCAAACATTTCGAGTTCATAACATGGTGTTAGAGATTATTGTGTTGAGGTCAATTGGAGAGAATTTTATCACTCTGGTAGGTGAACAGCACACTTCAGTGCCACGAGAGAAAATCCGGCGACTATCTGTTCACAATGGAGAATGGAGACGTGAAAGATATTGCAACAAGAAAGATGTTATCCCATGTCTGGTCCTTGAGCATATTCTCCAGTGGAGAACTGCAGTTTGGTTGCATGAAACTAATGAGAATATTATATTTAGAAGACTACAGAATTCTGAGGAATTGTGATCTCAAAAATGTTTGCTGGCTCATTCAGTTTGAGTACCTTAGTCTCAGAAAAGTGCACATCATGGACTCCCCACACAAATAGGAAACCTGCAGAAGTTGGGGACTCTGGATACAAGGGAAACGGGTACCAAGCATTTGCCATTTTGCCTCCAGGCATTTCCATGTCTCCCTCACTTAAGAAACTTGCTTGGAGGGAGAAGATTTTACAATCACAATGGATTGTGAACTGTTTCTGAGTACTGGGTTGCATGCCTCTAGCAAAATTGGCAATTTGGATGCACTTGAAACAATTGAGCAGGGGGCACTGCACTTCATCTCTGAAACCACCATTTCCCTGCCGTTTGCCCTTGGCAAAATTGGCAATTTGGATGCACTTGAAACAATTAAGACAGTCCAACACGTTATGCTATTACTTGCTGAAACCCATAAGCTAAGTTGAGCTTACATTTATGATTCATCGATGGGAGCGCTGCGTTTAGTCGATCTTAAAGTGGTCAAGTCGTGATTCTAGTAAAAAGAAAGACATAGTCCAACACGTGCTATTACTTGCTGAAACCCAAATTGAAAATTCCATTTGGTTCTTATGTTCACTTAACGCTATAAGTCTTATGTTCACAAGCCTTGACACAACACAACCCCATCCTAACAAGGGGTCCAGAAGGCAGCAGCCTTTGCATGATTGCACCCCGAGTGGTGCAGAGTGAAGAGATTCTAGAACCAGAAGTAGCGTCATCCCAAGGCAGCAACGCAGCAGCACTGCATCATACATACACAACATATAAGCTATCAGACCTCAGCAAATTGTATAATAACTACATAGACAAGATCATCAGGGTCAATCCATCGTCATTTATAGATGGACAGGTTGTGTCTACGACCCATATGCTCATGTGGGAAGCACAGCACATATTTTCCTTTGATGCAACTCAGAGATGAAGTGCAGTTCAAACCATAAAAAAAACTACAGGAGGCCAAGAAAAGTAGAACTTAAGTAGTAATTAGTATGGCATGAGTGCAGGGAAATGGTGGTTGGCTGGCATAGTATATGGTCAGGATAGATGGCAAGGATCATTTCATCAGGTAAAAGCACCTGTTCTGAAGGCTTGAGAAGGTAGGAGTGGTTGGTACGAGTGGTTGGCTGGAATAGTATATGGGCAGAATAGATGGCAAGGGTCATTAGGTCTGGTAAGATCAACTGTTCTGAAGGCCTGAATTACATGGTAGATGAAACACAACAATAGGGGGAAAAACAAAGCACGGCAAGGTGCTCCAAAAAAAAAAAGGCAAAACTGGGGTGCCATAAGCATTTTACTCTCTTAATTTTATAAAATTATACACAAAATCACCAGCTTAGCTATATGTATAGAAATAACAATGGCAAACAATATATCATTTCCTTTCATTCCTCACTTTCTCTCCATACTATTATTCTACATACCCATTATTTGTTATATGAAAAGGTTGCAAATGGCAAACCACAAGGTAGATGCTGAGCCTAGTGTTCAGCCCAAGAAAGCAAAAGGTCAATTGCAGCTTGTGCAAACAATAGAACATTATACGCAATTTGGAAGAAAAATAAACCACTAAAAACCATGTTGTGGCACCATACTATAAAACCACAGCATTTGTTTACAGATAATCCAGCATGTAGAGCAGGAACTTACCATGAGCTGGCCTTCAGCCTCGGTAGGGCCTATATAGTTTTATTTGTGAAGAATACCCTTTTTGAGAATTTTAGGCTTCCTCTGAACATGATTCTGAACGACAGAAAAGCATGGACAAAATTAGAGGACAGAGAGAGCAAAGCGCTTACAGAAGGAAATAGACAGGTACCTTTTGTCTTTCCAGAGCTTCAACATCTGTCCTCTCCTTCCAGTTACTCTTGCGCAATTTAATAGGGCGGTTCCCAACATACTTTCCTGAACGAAGTTTGTTCAAAAGTAAGGGGAACAGTCAACCAAACCATGCACATAAGTGGCAGCAGCTGAAACTGAAGAACATACTAGAGAGTAGAGATTGAGATACAAACCATTCATCTCTTTTATTGCTGCAGCCAGGTCAGTAGGGTTTGAAAAGCTCACAAACCCATAACCTTTAGTTTTGCCAGTCCTCTTGTCTCTAACAACCTGAAATAAAGAGTACAGAGGTAAATTAAGAATGTATAAAATAAAAAAAATGCATGCCAAATGCTGCACTCAATGACTGGCATAAGCCTCGCTACTTATAGCTCAGCATAAGGGTTTCTTTTTGAGTTAATGTCTTAGCTCCTCTCACAATCAGGTAGTTTAGGCTTCTTTAGGAGAGAACAAGTTCAACAATGAGTAGATTGTTACTGCAAATTTCTTCAGGGATGTGTAAGCTTATATGAAGCATGTTGCTTTTGTTTTTGTTTTTGTTTTTGTTTTTGTTTTTGTTACTTCATGTGATAAGTCATTAACAAATAGCCATTAATGCAATTTTCAGAACCAGCTATCATGAAGTAGCATATTACTGTGAAAAGATCCATAGAAAATATCTTCTAACTGCTGTTTTTCTCCAATGCATTCACAATTTTATATAGAAAACAGTATCACTCTGTGCATCGCTGATGTTATGTAAACTGCTAACAGTTGCAAGAATCAGTGTTATTCTGATCACGTTAGGCTTCTCATTTGTTTATATATAGTCCCATGGTAACAGTCAACATTAGATAGATCTAACTGGAACATTGCTCCCTTCTTTCATACTTACTCCCTCCGTCCCATTGAATGTGTCACTTTAGAATCCGTGTCATCTTCTTTAAACGTTCGTCTTATTCAAAAATTTTGTACAAATATTATTTACTTTTTTGTAACTTGTTTTATCATCAGAGATACTTTAATAATAATTTACTTATTTTATAGTTTTGAAAAAATAAACTCCGCCTAGGTTGGAGTGCCTTTGGTGTTCCAGCATAGCAGGTCCCAAGCCCTGGTAAAGGAGGAGGGTGTGATAGGCTTGGCGAGTCAACATCAAA
Source organism: Microstegium vimineum (assembly GCA_022036555.1). Classification (NCBI taxonomy): domain Eukaryota; kingdom Viridiplantae; phylum Streptophyta; class Magnoliopsida; order Poales; family Poaceae; genus Microstegium; species Microstegium vimineum. Next base: position 12,191,893 of record CM039141.1, read on the forward strand.
ACTTAGCCACTTTCATGGAAATGAGACCCAAAAGATTCCCGTTGGGGCGTAACCCTCTTAGCGACGCGCCATGCCAGAACCCGGGTATGGTGTTAAATGAGCAAGGGCCGGGTCGTCACCCCCGTGGCGCGCCGTGTCTTGATCTGGGCACGGTGTCAAGTGAGCAAGGATCGGGTCGTCGCATCCTTAGTGGCGCGCCACATCGGCACCCGGATGTGGTGCAAAATGAGCAAGGGTCTTCACACCTCCCTCGGCGGGTGCGAAGGGTAAGGAAGCTAGTCGAACCAACCAAGATCCGTTTAGGTAGCTGGAATGTTGGGTCCCTCACGGGTAGGTTAAGAGAGCTAGTTGGCACTATGGTTAGGAGGCGTGTAAATATCTTGTGCGTTCAAGAGACCAAATGGAAGGGTCAAAAGGCGAAGGAGGTGGACAATACAGGCTTCAAGCTATGGTACACAGGGACAACTTCGAGTAGAAATGGAGTCGGAGTTTTGATCGATAAGAGCCTCCAAGGTGGTGTGGTGGAGGTGAAAAGGCAAGGAGATAGGATTATCTTAGTTAAACTTGTCATTAGTGATTTAGTCTTAAACGTTATTAGTGCGTATGCTCCCCAAGTAGGCCTTGATGAGTGTGCTAAGAGGCAATTTTGGGAGGATTTGGATGGCATAGTCAGGGCTGTACCAAGTAGCGAGAAGCTCTTCATTGGAGGGGACCTTAATGGCCATGTAGGAGCATCTAGTACAGGTTACGAGGCAGCACATGGAGGTTTTGGTTTCGGAAGAAGGAACCAGGAGGGAGAGGATATCCTAGACTTTGCTACAACTTTTGATATGATGGTAGCAAACACTTTCTTCCAAAAGCGAGAGTCCCACTTAGTGACCTTTAGTAGTGGCTTGTCCTGCAGTCAGATTGACTTTGTCCTTGCAAGAAGGGGAGATAAACGTGCTTGCGTGGATTGTAAGGTGATACCTGGGGAATGTGTGGTGTCTCAGCACAAGCTAGTGGTGGCTGACTTCCGCTTTCTGATGCAAACTTGTAGGGCTAAACAAGCCAAGATTGCAAGGACAAAGTGGTGGAATTTAGAAGGGGAGACATCAAAGGTCTTCAAGGCAAGAGTTATTGAAGAGGGCCCGTGGAAGGACGAAGGTGACGCCAACAATATGTGGGAGAAGATGGCGACATACGTTCGAAAGGTTGCTGCAGAGGTGCTAGGTGTGACCAAAGGAAGTGGATGCGCTATGAAAGACACTTGGTGGTGGAATGAGGATGTTCAAAAGGCAATTAAGGAGAAGAAGGAAGGCTATAAGAGCTTGTTCCAGGACCGGAGTGCAGATAACATAGAGAAGTATAAGGTGGCAAAGAAGGCTGCAAAACGGGCAGTGGCGGAGGCAAAGGGACATGCTTATGAAGATTTGTACAAGCGTCTTGATACGAAGGAAGGAGAAAAGGACATCTATAGGATGGCTAGGACTCGTGATAGGAAGACGAGGGACTTTACTCAAGTCAAGTGCATTAAGGATGAGAGGGAGCAACTCTTGGTGAAAGAGGATGAGATCAGACAAAGATGGCAAGAGTATTTTGACAAATTGTTCAATGGGGAGAACGAGAACTCCCCTGTTCAGTTGGACGACTCGTTTGATGACAACAACAGGCGCTTTGAGCGAAGGATTCAAGAATCGGAGGTTAGAGAAGCGTTGAAAAGGATGAAAGGGAGCAAAGCGATGGGCCCGGATGGTATCCCAATCAAGGTGTGGAGATGCCTTGGGGATATAGCTATAGTATGGCTAACCAAGATGTTCAATAATATCTTCCGATCGAACAAGATGCCTGAGGAGTGGAGAAGAAGCACTTTGGTACCAATCTACAAGAACAAGGGTGACATCCAGAGTTGTAATAACTATCGTGGGATTAAGTTGATGAGCCACACTATGAAGCTATGGGAGAGAGTCATCGAGCACCGCCTGCGAAGAAGGACACGAGTATCTACCAACCAATTTGGCTTCATGCATGGAAGGTCAACCACAGAAGCAATCTTCTTGTTAAGACAAGTTATGGAGCGATTTAGAGAGCAGAAGAAGGACCTACATATGGTTTTCATTGACTTGGAGAAAGCTTATGACAAGATACCAAAAAATGTTATGTGGTGGGCTTTGGATAGACATAAAGTCCCAACAAAGTACGTGACCCTCATCAAGGACATGTACAATAATGTTGTGACTAGCGTTCGAACCAATGATGGTAATACTGATTACTTCCCGATTAGAATTGGGCTTCATCAAGGGTCAGCCTTGAGCCCGTATCTCTTTGCCTTGGTAATGGACGAGATTACAAGGGACATTCAAGGGGACATCCCTTGGTGCATGCTCTTCGCCGATGATGTAGTGTTAGTTGATGAAAGCTTGACGGGAGTAAATAGGAAACTTGAGCTGTGGCGGCAGACCCTTGAGCCTAAAGGTTTTAGACTAAGTCGGACTAAAACCGAGTATATGAAATGCGACTTTGGCACAACGGCTCAGGATGAGGGAGATGTGAGTTTGGAAGGTCAAGTCGTGCCTAAAAAGGACACCTTCCGATATCTGGGATCGATGCTACAAAGGGATGGAGATATCGATGCAGACGTTAGCCATAGAATCAAAGCAGGGTGGATCAAGTGGCGTCAAGCTTCTGGCATTCTATGTGACAAGAGGGTACCCCAAAAGCTAAAAGGCAAGTTCTATAGGACATCAATTAGACCTGCAATGTTGTATGGAGCCGAATGTTGGCCCACAAAGGCACGACATGTTCAACAAATGAGTGTTGCAGAAATGCGCATGTTGCGTTGGATCTGTGGTCACACAAGAATGGACCGAGTGCGGAATGATGATATACGTGATCGCCTAGGGGTGGCACCAATTGAAGAAAAGCTTGTCCAACATCGGTTGAGATGGTTTGTCCATGTCCAGAGGAGACCGTCAGATGCACCAGTGCGCTGTGGGTGTGGAGTCCCAAGCCAAGCTAATAATATAAGAAGAGGCAGAGGAAGGCCGAAGTTGACATGGGCGGAGGCGGTGAATAGGGATTTAAAAGCTTGGGATATATCTAGAGATCTATGTTTGGATAGGATTGTCTGGAAAGCAGCTATTGAAGTGCCGGAACCATGACTTGGGTATCTTGTTGGGTTTCAATTCTAGCCTACCCCAACTTGCTTGGGACTACAGGCTTTGTTGATGTTGTTGTTGATGTTGTATAGTTTGCAAAAATATTTTGAATAAAACGAATGGTCAAACACGGTGTCAAAAAGTCAAAAACATCACTTTCTATGGGACGGAGGGAGTAATACTTAATTATTAGTTATTACACCTTACCGGTGACTATTAAGGAACTTAGTAGATCTGAATGACTTGCATATTTATATAGTCCATTATACAAGAGTTTTTCCATGTCATCATTTACCTACTAAATAGCCTTGAGAGATCTAAACAATTTATGAATTTACTCATTCCAATCATAGAGGAGATTTTGGAGTTTGGATGCCACTGTTTTCTATTGTTACAATTGTATTTATGCCATAACTCAGTTAAAGTATTACATTATCTACACATCCTGAACTGAATATCTATAGAGAATGATAGTAAAGGTTTAGCACAGCCAATTAGAAAGAACTAACGAAAAAAAAATCATTTTGTAACCAGAGGAAGCAGTGCAAACCATGGTTTCATCAACAAGGAACTTCCTGTTTAAATGCTATGATGTGCATATCATAGTTCATGCCTAAAGATCAGCACCTTGTTCGCTTGGTTAAATGCTATGATGCACATATCATAGTCCATGAATTTGCCAATAAACTCACTATGAGTCATGTGGGCTGTAAATGTTACTCTGCCTAGGTTAGTCATTTCAGGCAAGACTATCTGGCTATCTGCATAACTTTTGACTGGTAAGGCAGAACTAGATTGAATAATATTTCTACATATTGGACATGTTCAGCCATGCATTTTAACAGCTAATGCCACAACTAAAAGCCTGAGCATTTTAGTCAGCTTTATTCCATAAACTTTAAAAGAATTTGACAGTAGGTATTGCATAACAAATTTTTGAGAACCTGACATACAATAATTGGATCGTTGAACAAGTTTTGCCACAAATAAGCTTTTAGGGTAAAAAGGGGTATTTACCCTTGCCATGTTGAAGGATGGAAACCGTGAGAATGCTTTGGAGAGAACATCATCATTAACTTCGTTGCCTAGATCTCCACAGAACAGCCGGTAATCGTCTGCAAATTGTTAAGAGTTGAGACAAAAGGAAACGAAAAAAAGGGTGAGGTATAAAACAAAGGAAACTGGGTTAATAAGTTATACTTTCGGGCCATTCAGTGAGGGTAGGATCCTCCCAGGATTGTCCGGCAGCGCGGCGAGGGATGGGCTTCTTGCTGGTAGAGGGATCGGAGGGCCTGGCGTTGGTGGCGGAGGCGGGGTCGAGGACGTCACTGGTGGCGAGGGCAGCCTTGACGCTCTGCAGCGCCTCGGGGGTGATGGTCTGCGCGTCCCGCTGGAAGAGCTGATGCGCCTGATGCAGCTGTTGCTGGTACTGGTAGCTGCTCGCCGCCATAGGCGGCGGCATCTGCGGCTGCGGCTGGTGCTGCTGCAGGTGGAAAGGGAGAGGGAAGTAGCTGGCCCCCGCTGGAACCGACGACGACGACCCAGGAGGCGGCGGGGGAGGATTGATAGGCATGGCGGCGGATCGACTCGGGAGTGGCTCAAACGCCGGCACCCGCGATCAAAGCGTTAGGGTTTGCTCCGTGCCCTCACCCCTGCATCTATGCGCCTGCTGCCGGCCTCCTCGCCTTCCGCTCGATCTTTCTGCGAAGCACGCGCGGCTAGTTTACGGATCTATTGTTTTGGTGGAGCAGAAGAAATTGGGGGTCATAGGATTGGGGTGAATTTTTTTTTCACCCCAAAAAAAAAAGGATTGGGGTGAATTTCTAAATTTCCCCTTCGCTTCTGTTTTTTTTTTTTTTCAATGAAGCTGGAAACGCTCTTGTCGCATGTAGCAGATTAACGCGTGTTTCTGGTTGTACGCCTCTTTTCTTTATCTTTCAAGTAATAATTGATTTAATTTTAATTATACTACGTTTCGATGCGTTATGGTTTTCGATCAATTCGATTTTTTGCCACCAGAAAAAGTTTTTTTTAGGATATTTGTTTTTCCCTTTTACCCTTCTACGAATTTTGCTCCTTCAAAAGGCTTTAGTAGAGTTGTGTATTTGCCACCACAATAATAGTGCGATACGATTTCCTTGTTTGTTTCTAATTTTGCCATCGAGACATACTCACTTGCCAATATACGCTGACTAAGAACAGTAATAGACCACGTGAAGGCCCTACACTAGTTCAACGAACTGTATTTTATTCATACAACAAAACAACATTAAGTATTCAGCAATAGCCAAATTTCAGCACAGTGAGCAAGGCCAAAAAGACCATAATGTCCCTTCCTAATCTTGTGCAAGTCACCCATCTGTTTCTTCCTCTTCGTGCTTGAAGCATGCATGCACACATGTCACCAAGCCTAGCCATGTCCAACAACATATTTCACCGTGTCCTATCCTTCTTCCACTTAGCTCCACCTATCCTCCAAGTCTCAAGAGGTCATCTTGTCGCTCTCCATCGATGCCCAACCAATAGCCGCTAGGGCATGTTAGTGGAGCATGATGTCAAACCAAGACGAGGCCAATCTGTCAATTTGAGTTTATATTCAACAAGGTGACACCACTTTATACGTTAGGTAGAAACGTTGAGAAGCATAGATGAAAAATTACAGTGGACAGTCATAGTGGAAATGGTCAGTACTTAGCATGGCGTCCAGCAAGTGCGCGCTATTATTGAGCCTCCGCGAAGTCCCTCAGTGTGAAGATAGCCCTACACCCTGGGCATTCGGTTAACCAAAACCGATCGGTTCGGTTTCTCGGTTACTTAAGAAATTCGGTTAGTAACAAACTAGTAACCGACCGGTTAGTTAGGAAAATAGGAACCGAGGAATTTCGGGTTCGGGTAGTTCAGTTCGGTTTCGGTTATACCCGAACTAACCGAGATTCTATGTCAATAAAATTTTGCCAAGTAAAAAAAAGCAGAAAAAGCAGCTCTACTACGCCGGCACCGGGGAGGGGAAGGGGGAAGGAAATCGCCGCGCCACGTCGGGTCGGGGAAGGGACGTCGCTGCTCGCCACCGCGGGGAAGGAGAGGGGCGTCGCCGCGCCGCCGCGGGGAAGGAGAGGGGCGCCGTCACGCCGCCACGGGGAAGGAGCAGGGGCCGCAGGGAAGGAGAGGGGCGCCGCCGCGTCATGGCGAGGAAGAAGAAAGGGGCAGGGTGAGGAGTCGCGACCACGTCGCGTGGGGAAGGGCGGCGGCTGGGAGGGGTGTGGAGGCTGGATGTGTTAGGGTTAGTCTGTTTATATACGGGTTTTTTTTATCTCGGTTTTTTCGGTTTTTCGGTTAACCGAGGGTGAGAACAAAATTAACCTAGTAAAATTCGATTAGTTGAAAGTCAGAACCAATTTTTTTCGGTTTCGGTTATTTCGGTTCGGTTTTCGGTTAATTTTGTCCAAGCCGCCCTACTACGCTGCGCCAATCGAGGACGTAACAATTGTTTAGAGGCGACAGGATGTCAACGACAAAGAAACCATCGTTGACGTCCTATATCTTCAGTGGCAAAAACTTATCACAGTCCTTGTCTATAGCAAGCTTAAAGGTGAAATCATTGCATGCAACACTCGCCGCGCTAGAAGAAACTTCCCTTGTCCAAGCCAATTTGATACCCACTCGTCCAAATCCACGCATGTATCATACTGTTGTTCCTAGTGAGCTCTCGAATAAGTAATTATATAAAAATGGAAACATGACATAGATATATATTGTTAGAGCAGAAGACATTTTTACTAATGTTATCTCTTGCACGACAAACATCTTTCTTCTATTTCCAATTTAGTTACTTTGGATAATTTGAACAGTATCATTATAATTTTGCAAAGTTAGATGTTTATCACTAGTATCTCACTGATATGTGAGGTTCATATGACTTAATGACATGTGAGGTAGGATAGCTTATCTCCAATTTAATAAAATTATAATGGTAGAAAAGATCATGTGTGATTTACTTGAAGTGTCTGATATACGTTTTATTGTGTAAGCCATTTATTTAGTGGAAACATAAAACCTAAAAAATCCTCCTTAGTATTTTAAAAAATAAAAAAGATACACATTCATAATGGATTTATAGAGTAGATTTATAACCTTCAACAAATTATAGTTGCCACAAAAAAATGTGTCAAGTAAAATCAAAAACTTGTGACAAAGTGTTTGTCATAAAAATAAGTATTCACATGTGAAAGACAGAAAGAGGATGCTAAGAAACTATGGAGCGTTGTAGTAGTGAGCGAAACAATTGTCGGAACTGCCGAAAAAAATCATGACACAGCTAACTTTTGGCATGACAGTTTTAATTAAGAACCAAACAAGCTCATATTTTTTATCACAAAATTTAAGATGCAAACTGAACCTAAAAAATCGTACAAAAATGTTAAATTCCATCTACACCTAGAATTTGTTGTTTCTGTACGGGTTTTTTACGAAACAATCTTGCATCCCAACTTTTGTGTGCAAGCACAATTAAAGATTCCCAATGAATATGCATCACAAAAAGTTTAAGTATATTGTTTTAGAGAGTTTTTACTGAATATTTTCAAGGCAAACGTAAACGTAAAGGCATCAACTGGAACTAGAGCCTTATTTGTTTTGCTTATCAGCCCGGTTCACTTGGTTTATCAACCCGATTTATCAGTCATGATAAAGTGTTTTATCTCACAATAAAACAGTCAAAAACAGCATCAGTCAACTTATCTACCGCAAAAACGATCGGCCAAATAGATCGTAGGTCTCGACATTATCCCGCGCGCGCTCATGCCAAAATCGAACGTCTACCATTATTGTCCTAAAATAAGTGTATTTCTAGCATGAAATAGAAGTAGCAAAAAAATGAGGATCTGAGGTGACTAAATTGCCAGCCCTGTTTGTTTGGCTTATCAGTGTTTTTCTCTCACATAAAAACAGCAAAAAAACAGCATCAACCGACCAGCCACCAAAACGACCAAACGAACAGGCCAAATTAAATTTAACAAGAGTAACGTCTTTTGAAGAACTGAGCTGCGACCCAATCATCCCAGGACTTCTTCGTTAGTTACAAGTGTAAACAAAGCCAAAAACAACTAGAAGTCACGTGAGAAGTGGGGCCATGCAGATTCTACAATGTATGAAAAAGAACTGACATTTTTGGATTTTCAAACAAACAAATAGTATGACAGCCTTATTAGCAAGTCCTATCATCAACCCGGCGAGCAAAAAATGATGATTGAGAAACTGAAAATTGCTTAAGAATCCTGGTACATCCAAGTAATTTACAAGCTACAATGTCCGTGCTCTCCCAACGGCCAGCAAACTCAGCACGAAATGCCTATCAAAATGAAAAGAACACCGCTGTCAGGAGAAACAGACAGATTGCATAACTCGCAAGATGCAACACTAATTGTCAGGGTGAAAACAGAACCACTACATGGGGTGAAATCGAGTAGATGGACCAGTACTTACTGCTTCAGTACACAGGATTGTATTCTATGCTATAAAGCATCTCTCTACGATTCTCACCACCCATTCGGTAGTTGAACTGCTTAGACAGGGATTGTACTTTCTCGTCACTGTCAAAGTCTGATTCACGAGAGCACCGTCTTCGAACCTTCCTGAGGGTATCCTTGGAAGGAGTGAAGCCAGCATCGACCTGAACCCAACATAATTAGAGATAAGTTTCCATGTTAACATGCATTTTACATTGTAATTTGGACTCACCATCTCATCAATTATGGCAAGGGCAGCTTTTGGATCTTTGTTTGCAAGATGGGCATCGACAAGCAGGGAATATGTTCTTGCATTTGGCTTAACACCAAGAGTTAAGACATGCTGGAACACATTACATGCTTCTCCTGTCTGCAATACAAAAGGGCAAATGGATTTGAAGGAATTGTTGTGGAATAAAATAAAAAGAGGCCATAAATTTTATCATACAAATAACAATACCTGTCTCAACTTCCCAAATGCACACAGAAGGGCATTGTATGAATGAATGTCAGGTGTGAGTTCAAATTTTTCCTTAATAGCCACAAAAGTTTCATAAGCTCGATTAATATCCCAAATGTTTGCACACCCTAATATAACACAGTTGAGAGCAGCAACAGATTTGTATGGTGGATCTGCACGACTCAGATTCTCCAACTGAACATAAACCTGTGGAGAGGAATTTATGCGATTAGGGTATTCCATCCTACTCCCTCCATTGCAATTGTAAGTCATTCTGGCTTTCCTATATACGTAGCTTTTATTACGTATCTAGACCTAATGTACATCTAGGTGCGTAGCAAAAGCTCTCTATCTAGAAAAGACAGAACGACTTACAATTGGAACATAAGGAGTACTTTTTGCAAAATAAAAGTACAAATGGCCATCTTAATGAATCATGTATAACAAGTAACGTGAACGTACCGAATCCAGTGTGCTAAAGCCATCTTTGCAGCAAGCAACAACAAGAGGATGCAAGGAAGTAAATGGTGAGAAGAGCTCTAAATCAATGTCCTTAGAGTTCCCATAGGCATTTTCAAATTCACGCAATGTACCAAAAGCCCTTTGAAGCTGGCCAATTGATGAATGCGCATAGATCTTGGCAAGATATGCCTCTGGGGTGGGTGCCCTTTTCTGGCGCAGGGACTTCCGTAATAGCGACCAAGCAGCATTCAAGAGGTCAGTACTAAAAGTTCTGCCAGCAGCACTCAGAGCTGATATTACAAGACCTTCATTAACTGACAGCTGAACAGGAGGGTTAACATTCTCACCACGAGCCATCCATCTTGCAAGAAACTCCAAAGCAAAAAGAGCTAATTTGCTATTGTTAGCTTCAAATGCAGCTTCTGCTATGTCAATGCACCAGGCCCATTGTGGACACAAAACTTTGTTCTTATCAGTTGTCTGGAACCAAAAAAAAAAAAAAAAAAGACAGCATCATAAACAAGGCAGATAGATATTTTCAACTTGACATAAACATGCAAAAGGTTATATTCCAAAAATGAGAATGCCAAAGGTTCAAAGGTGCATAACCAAAAAAATAACACAGAGAACCGAGACCAGCTGCAATTAACAATCCCAAATAACTCAGGTCCACTAGATGCATTCCAAGAATATGTACCTTGCATTTCTCTATAATTGATGTTAACGTGTCCAACCTCCCAGATCTCATACATGCTCGGATATAATCAGTGAAAATATTTAGTGATAGCGTGTAGCCTGATTTAAGAATCAGATCCAAATACTTCAGAGATGAGTCAACAAGGTTCTGTCTAATAAGCAGGCCTACAACCAAATTGTAGGATTCATCATCTGGAAATATTCTTGTTTGCAGCATCCTGATTTCAACAAATAGAGAATCGTTTCATAGTCAAATGTAATGTAGTAGAGTCACAAAGTGACCTTGAAACAACAACAAATTTTGGTACAAATTATAGTATGTATTGCTAGGAATACAAGAAATTTAAAGTGCATATTTTTTTTCCAATATTACCTTTGTTATATCATGCTGCACATATTTCTTTAAGAAGTAAACTACAGCAGTGTAGATAAGACCAGTTTCTGGAATTAAAAAACCCAACCTAAAAGGTGCTTTAATAAGTATAAATAAGGATACACTATGTAATGTAAAGGATACAGAGTTCCTATCGACCACGCATCACAAATCCATAATATAGAGGTAGTCTGAGCAAACCAATTTTCATAGAACCTCATGAATCAACAATCTCCACACATCCATAAAACAAAATGCAAAACTAGCCAACATCAAGCATGAGAGATCACAATGTTTTCAATTTCCATCATTATGTGTGTCAATCCAAATTATATGCGGACCATTCCATGTACATTAGGTCAAGCTATCAATCTATTAGCCTATAATAACATACCAATATCCAAAGTAAAACAGGTAACTGTGCAAGTAATCATATCAGACTTGGCAACAGTCATCGGAATCAACCACATCCCGGTATCACAAAAGATAAATCAACACTGTAATCCATAGGTTCCCAGCAGATACTTGTATGGTTATACCATTATATAGTTTATAGGCCCACACCTAAAAGTATAGTAAATAAACTAGGTGCCGGAACAGAAATCAGAATACCTCATCCAGTGCGCTTGGCAACGAAAATGCCACCAATACAAGAATAGCACACTAACCGTTCAATGAGCTTCTCGGCGCCCTCGGACTCCTGCCCAGAGACCATGCTCTTGAGCACGAGGTTGTACGATGCAGTGTTGGGCTCAAGCTCGAACTCGCGCATGTGGTCGGCAAGATCGAGCATCTCGTGCGGCAGGGCCCCCGTCATGAGGTTGGCGCGGAGGTAGTGATTGAAGAGGTCGACGTCGGGGTGGTTGGGCTTCCCCGTGGCGGCGTCCAGGGAGCGCACCCAGTGGTCGAACAGATGCTTCATGTCCTCCCACCGCTGCTCCGCCATATACTTGGCGAACGTCTCCTTGAGCCCCGCGGCGTCCGGCGTATCGTAGAAGGCGGCCATGTGGTGCTGCACCCCGAAGTGGCTGCCGGCGACGACGGTGGGCAGAAGCGAGGAGGGCGGGTTGGCGGCGGCCGGGTTGCGCCAGTTCTGGCTGTAGAAGGGGCTCCCCGTGCTGGGGTTTGGGGGGAGTGGGGCGGGGTCGGGGGCGCCGGCGGTCGGGTCAGGGGACAGCTCCGGCTGCTGGGGCAGCGCGCGGGAGGAGGAGATCGCGGCGCGGAGGAGGAGGAGGTGGGGGTTGCGGTGGTGGCGTAGGAGGAGCGAGGTGGCCGCCGCCGCAGCAGCAGCCATGGCGGCGAGGGATTAGGGTTTTAGTGGGGTGGTGGGGGAGTGGCGGAGCGAGGGAGAAGACGGCGGCTGAGATCTTGAGATGGGGTCAGGAATGCAAGAGCCGAGCGCCGCGTTGGAGGGTGCTTCCGTAATTTGGATACTGTCAGTGACCATGCTCAACGTGAAAATCTAAGCCTCTCTTTGAAACACAAAAATACTTCACAAAGAAACTCAGGCCCTGTTTATTTTCCCGTAGAATCCAAAATCTTTTGGATTTTAACTTTTCATTTTACAAAATAAAACTAAACACCACTCAAAAATTTTAGAAAAAAGTGATCCATTCTTCCATATTGAATTTTGGACTTAAGAGTCCAAAATAAACCAAACTTTACATTGATTTGTGTGCTATCCTCACAATCTTCATCAATAAAATTCAAATAAGCCAAATTTTGGTTGGAACGTCCTGTTTAGTTCCTCCTTTTTGTAATTTTTTTTATGTTTTGGGCTACTTTTTTGTAAAATGGAACTAAGCAAAGATACTAAATTTTGTAAAAATCATGGTCCTAGTTGGTTTCGGTGATTAACGACGATTAGAGATTATTATGGCTAATGTGTGTTTTGCAGAGGCTATGCGTAGCTTAGCCATAGTGATCAAGGAGAATGGGCTCTAATGGTCATCACTTATCCCCCAAGATAGATATCGTTTCGGTTTTTAAGGAGACATGATGAAGACCCTAGAATGATAGGCTAAGTGTCATAAGGAGATAAAAGACACTTAGAATTAGATAGGGTTTCTCTTTTTACCTTTGACCGTACAATTAAGAAGGGTTGAGATTAGTAGCTTGACTTAGGAAAGCTTCATGTTTAGGTGTGGTGCACACTTGACCTCCTTAGCTCTAAGCAAGCCTATGGTGACCGTAAGATAGCCTAGAACAACTTCCACATTCTTCGCGACGAAAAACGGAGTTGTCAAAATCGTTTTCTGGGCGTCGGACGCTCCTGGCAGGGGCGCCAGACGCTGTCCGTCGCGTCGGACAAAGGCGCCAGACGCTGGGTGATTGAGTCCACAGCGTCCGTCGGCCTTCCAGAAGGGTTATTTTCTGGCTAAGTTTTTCAGGGTCCGTCGGACGCTGTCCGACGGCCAGGCGTCAGACGCTGGGAAGAGCGTCCGTCGATCTTCCAGAGAGGGTGTTTTTCAACCCTAACCAGAACTCAGCGTCGGACGCTGTGGCTGAGCGTCCGTCGCTCAGTGACGTACCGTCCGTCGCTGGGAACAGTGTGTCAGAACTAGCCGTTAGACAGATGCGTCGGACCGTCCGTCGCCTAGGCGCCGGAGCGTCCGTCGCCTCAACTATGAACAGAAACTAGCCGTTGGGCATGCGACGGAGCGTCCGTCGCCTAGTCGACGGAGCGTCCGTCGCCAACTTAAATTGCCAGCTCGAGGTAGTTTTCAGAGGGTCTATTTATAGCCCCTCCCACTTCTCTCCCACCTTGCCTTTGCTCATTTGAGTTGCTGAGTTTGTTGAGAAGGTTGGGAAGAGAGCAAGAGCCCTAGAGAGAGAGTGATTCGTGAATCCATCCATCCTCTCTCTAGTTCATCCAAGAGTTCAAGTGTGCATCCTCTAGTTGTGAAGCTTGAGTGAGTCAAGCGAAGATCGAGGCTTGTTACTCTTGGTGATCGACATCATCTAGACGGTCCGGTGGTGCTCGGAGGAAGGTGATCGCCGGAAGATTGTCAGCGGCCCTTCTCCATCGACGTTGTGATCGATTGTGGGCGATTCACCGAGCCGGAGTGACGAAGAATCAGCCCGTAGAGAGCACTCATCCCTTGCGCGGGATTGAGGGGGAGCTATACCTTGCGAGGTGCTCCAACGAGGACTAGGGGGGAGTGTCGACTCCTCGATACCTCGGCAAAACATCGCCGTGTCAAGCATCTCTTTCCCTAGCTCTTTATTACCGCATTACTTTCCGCAATTGTCTTTCAATTCATACTAGAATTGTGTAGGAAGTTTTCGCTTTTCATTGCCTTGCTACCGCTTTCTAGCTAGGACACACAAGCGGTAGGCACTAGGGGGTTAATTGGCTCTTTATAGGTTTAATTCTTGTTTAGAAATTAAAAAGAGCCTAATTCACCCCCCCCCTTCTTGGGCATCTTGATCCTTTCAATTGGTATCGGAGCAAGGTTGCTCTAAATTAGGCTTCACCGCATAGAGCAAGATGTCCCATGGGGATGGACCACCTCCCATGTTCGATGGAGACAACTTTCCTTATTGGAAAGTTCGTATGGAGGCCTATTTAGAGGCCGTTGACGTGGGCATGCTCAAAGCCGCCACAAAGGGAGGCACTCTCTTCGCGGAGGACCTCAACTTTGATAAGCACAATGTCAAGGCGAAGAACATACTCTTTCGTGGCATTAGCAAGGATGTTTTCAACCAAGTGCGTAATGCCAAAGACGCATTTGAGTTGTGGACCACTATTTGTGCACTTCACGAAGGCATAAAGAGTGAGCGTGAAGAACGCTATCACTTGGTTATGGCTAAGCTAAATTCTTTCTCTATGCATGCAAATGAAAATGCAAATGAAATGTACTCACGACTCAACATTATTGTAGAGGAATTGAATGGGCTCGGTCTCAATCAAATGGAACCGGCCAATGTGGTACGCAAGATTCTTTGTGTCTTGCCCATTGAGAAGTATGGTCACATCGTCGCGGTGCTTCACCAAGGAGATCTCTCCGCCGCTACACCAACACAAATTTTGGGCAAGATCAATGCCCATGAGATGTACATGAAGATTGGTGATGGTGGCTCATCTTCCTCCTCCAAGAAGAAAGAAAAAGAGAAGGAGGAAAAGAAGGACTTGGCTCTCAAGGCATCCTCCTCGGAGAAGCACAAGATGCAAGTCATGTATGAGAGCACAAGCGATGATGATGATGATGATGATCTCGCTCTCATGGTGAAGAAAACAACCAAGATGTTGAAGAAGCTAAGCAAGAATGGAGTCAAGTTTGACTCAAAGAAGAAGAAATTCTTCATAAGCTCTTCAAGAAAGCCCCTCTCCAAGATGGATTGCTACAATTGTGGCAAACTTGGACACTTGGCTCATGCTTGCCCCGAAGAAAAGAAAGACAAGTACAAGAATAAGAAAGCTAACAACAAGTTCAAGTACAACAAGGGCAACAAGGTTGAGTCAAGTGATGAGGAGAAGAAGGATGACAAGCTATTCAAGAAGAAGAAGAACTTCAACTTCCACAAGAAGAAGAAGAATGGCAAAGCCTACATTGTTGGTGATTGGCTCACCGACATTGAAGACTCAAGTGACTCTTCCGGAGATGAAAGTGAAGAAGAGAAGGTGACTGCCTTGGTGATTGGTTCATCTACTCCACCGCCACCCCCTCCATCATCTCCGGGTTCATCCTCTACACACCTATGCCTCATGGCTAAAGGTGACAAAAAGGTACAAAAAGAGGATAGTGATGATGAGGCTAGCTCTAGTGATGATAGTGATGATGAGTTTGAGGCACCTTCCTATGATGAGCTAATTGAAATTTGCAATAAATACACTAAGCTCATTAGGAAGTATAAAGGCAAAAGTGAATCACTAGAGAAAGCCAATAGTAACTTGCATGCTAAGCTTGATGACTTGATTAGTGCTAATGATGAATTGAAGCTTGAGAACAAATCTCTCTCATCTAGCACTAGGGAGCTCAAAGCCTCACTCAAGCAAGCAAATGAGAAACATGATAAGCTTGAGAGGTCAACACAAGAGATCCAATCAAGATACAACTTGCTAAAAGATGACTACAACCAAGTTAAAAATGAACATGGCACACTTGTGATAGCTAATGAATTGCTTTCAAATGATCTTGCTACACATGTTGCTATTAACCCGGTTGTTAAGTGTGATATAGCTACTTCTTGTGAGGACTTGCTTGATGAAGTTGCTAGTGAGCAAAATGCTAAGTGCAAGGGTAAGAAGGTAATTGAGGCTGACAAGCATGATGACTATGTGAAGATGAGGCAAGAAAACTTCAAGCTCAAGGAAGAGCTAATCAACCTCAAGGCAAACAAGCCACTCACTATCAAGTCGGCCAAACAAGATGACAAAGATGCAATGACCTTGATCAATTCTCTCAAAGAGGAAAATGCAAAGCTCAAGGTTGAGAAGATCAAGCTTACAAGTGGATTGGAGAAGTTCACCAAGGGCCACAACCTTCAAAGTGAGCTCTTGATGAACACTATCATGAAGACCGACAAGACCGGCATTGGGTTCAAGGAGAACCAAATCATGAAGGCCAAGGTCAAGATAGAAGCCAAGAACTATTACAAGAACAAGGCTATGAGAAGCAACTATGATACACCAAAGCCCAAACCCAAGAAGTGCTTTGGATGTGGTCAAGAGGGTCACCTTCAATCCCAATGCAAGACTCCACCTCCCAAGATTTTGCCGAAGCACATAAGGCCTTTCGCTCATGATGCACACTTCATCATCAACAAGGACTCCAAGGGTAGACATCAAGTTGTATTTCTCAGTCCAAAGATGAAGAATAAGCCCAAAGTGCTATGGGTTGCTAAGGAGTTGGTGGACAAGGCTATGGGACCTCGCCAAGTGTGGGTTCCCAAACAACAAGCTTAACTCCAAGTTGCTTGTGTGTAGGTGAACTACAAGACCGGTGGAAGTCATTGGGTGATTGATAGTGGATGCACTCAACATATGACCGGTGACTCCCGGATGTTCACCACACTTGAGGAAGATTGTGAAGGGCAAGACAAGATTACCTTTGGGGACAATTCAAAAGGCAAAGTGCAAGGTCTAGGCAAAGTGGCAATCTCAAATGATCAATCAATATCGAATGTCTTGCTAGTACAATCATTGAGCTTCAACTTACTATCGGTGGGACAACTATGTGATCTTGGTTTCCAATGTCTCTTCACTCCAAATGAGGTAGTTGTATCCAAGATTGAAGATTCATCATTGATATTCAAAGGGTTTCGGCACAACAATCTCTACCTAGTGGACTTCACCTCAAATGAAGCTAGTTTGCAAACATGTCTTTTCTCCAAGAGTTCTTTGGGTTGGCTATGGCATAGAAGATTAGCACATGTGGGAATGTCAACTTTGAAGAAGCTTGTCAAGAAGGAATTGGTTAGAGGTGTGAAGGATGTGGTGTTTGAGAAAGACAAACTTTGTAGTGCATGTCAAGCCGGCAAGCAAGTAGCAAACACTCATCCAACCAAAGCTTTCATGTCAACCTCAAGAGTTCTAGAGCTACTCCACATGGATCTTTTTGGACCTACCACCTATGCTAGCCTTAGCGGCAATCTCTTTTGTTTGGTGGTAGTTGATGACTACTCTAGATACACTTGGGTGTTCTTTCTTCAAGACAAGGGAGAAATTCAATCAATTTTCAAGAAGTTTGCAACTAGAGCCCAAAATGAGTTTGATGTGAAGATCAAGAAGATAAGAAGTGACAATGGGACCGAGTTTGTGAACACCAAGATTGAAGACTATTGTGATGAAGTTGGGATCAAGCATGAAGTATCCGCCACCTATACTCCTCAACAAAATGGTGTAGTAGAGAGGAAGAACCGGACACTTATCACTCTTGCAAGATCAATGCTTGATGAATACAACACCCCCGAGAAGTTTTGGGCCGAAGCAATCAACACCGCATGCTATGCGGCCAACCGGCTATTTGTCCAAAGGCTTCTCAAGAAGACCCCCTATGAGCTTGTGAATGGAAAGAAACCGGATATATCCTTTTTCCAAGTGTTTGGTTGCAAAGTGTACATCTACAAGAAGCGCCAACACTTGGGCAAGTTCCAAAGAAGATGTGACATTGGTTTCTTAGTTGGGTATTCACTTAAATCCAAGGCATATCGTGTATTTAACAAAGCCACCGGCTTAGTTGAAGAAACGTATGACTTGGAGTTTGATGAAACTAATGGCTCTCAAAAAGAGCATGAAAATCTTGATGATGTAGGTGATGAACCCTTGAGGGAGGCAATAAAGAACATGTCAATTGGTGCTATCAACCCACAAGAGGTGGAAGAAGTTGAAGATGAAGCAAATCAAGATCCTTCTCCACCTCACATGCCTCAAGTTGATGAAGGAGATCAAGTGAGGGAGGCTCAAGAAGACACTCACATCCCTCAAGATCAAGCCGAGGCCGAAGCAAGCAATGTTGAAGCACCACAACCTCCTCCCCAAGTGATCAATAGAAGATCTACACCTATGCTTCAAGCACATCCTCAAGACCTCATCATAGGGAGTCCATAAAAGGGGGTAACAACTCGATCTAAACTTGCTTCTTATGTTGAACATCACTCCTTTGTTTCCTTTGTTGAGCCTTCTAGTGTGGAGGATGCACTTGCGGATCCGGATTGGGTGAACGCCATGCACCAAGAGTTGAACAACTTCACCCGGAACGAAGTGTGGACACTAGTAGAAAAGCCCAAAGGAGCAAGAATCATTGGCACCAAGTGGGTGTTTAGGAACAAGCAAGATGATCAAGGGTGTGGTGAGAAACAAGGCAAGATTGGTGGAAAAGGGGTTCTCCCAAGTTGAAGGCTTGGATTTTGGGGAGACCTTTGCACCGGTTGCAAGACTAGAAGCCATTCGTATCCTTTTGACATATGCTTCACACCATAAAATGAAGCTTTTTCAAATGGATGTGAAGAGTGCCTTTCTTAATAGTTTCATTAATGAACTTGTTTTTGTCTCACAACCTCCCGGGTTTGAAGACCCAAATTGTCCTAATCATGTGTATAGGTTGTCCAAGGCACTCTATGGATTGAAGCAAGCTCCAAGAGCTTGGTATGAGAGGCTAAGGGACTTTCTACTCAAGAAGGGCTTCAAGATCGGGAAAGTGGATACCACACTCTTCACCAAGGTGCTAGATGGAGAGATCTTTGTTTGCCAAGTATATGTCGATGACATTATATTTGGGTCAACAAACCAAGGTCATAGCTAGGAATTTGGTGCATTGATGTCCAAGAAGTTCTAGATGTCGATGATTGGCGAGCTAACCTTCTTCCTAGGCTTTCAAGTGAAGCAATTGAGGGAAGGCACCTTCATATCTCAAGAGAAGTACACTTATGATGTGCTCAAGAAATTCAAGATGGAGGATTGCAAGCCAATCAAGACCCCAATGCCTACTAATGGGCATCTCGATCTCGATGAGGAAGGTAAACCGATCAACCAAACTCTCTATCGTTCTATGATTGGTAGTTTACTTTACTTCACCGCTTCTAGGCCGGATATCATGTTTAGTGTGTGTATGTGTGCTAGGTTTCAAACAAACCCTAAGGAGTCGCATCTTTGTGCGGTTAAAAGAATCCTTAGGTACTTAAGGCACACCCCTAGCATGGGTCTTTGGTATCCCAAAGGAGCTCCCTTCCAACTAGTTGGCTATTCCAATTCGGATTACGCCGGGTGTAAGGTTGATAGGAAGAGTACCTCCGGCGGGTGCCACATGCTAGGAAGATCACTTGTTTCTTGGTCCTCAAAGAAGTAAAATAGTGTGGCATTGTCAACCGCTGAGGCGGAATACATTGCCATGGGAGCAAGTTGTGCACAAATCTTATATATGACCCAAACACTCTTTGATTACGGCGTGTTTTTTAAAAGAAGTTTCTCTTTTGTGTGATAATGAAAGCGCCGTAAAACTTGCAAACAACCCGGTTCAACACTCTCGCACCAAGCACATAGATATTCGTCATCACTTTCTTAGAGATCATGTGGCTAGGAAAGACATAACACTAGTTGGAGTTAAGAGCGAAGAGCAATTGGCAGATATCTTCACTAAACCACTCGATAAAACAACCTTTTGTAGGTTGAGAAGCGAGTTAAATGTGCTTGATCACTCTAATTTCACTAAAAGATGAGCTTGTGTGAACCATGCATTCATATGTAATATAACATGTTTAATTTGGTAATGCACATAGGCTTGGCTAACGCGGTTAAGATAACCGCCCTCAAAGCGTGTGACAAAGCTTAACCGCGGTTTAAACTTGCAAGCAACCTAGATTTACTTTTCGTATTGCATAAGCATATGCATGTGTGTTGTTTGCCCTTTCTCTTCGGTTAAGTTTCTTGAACATCCTCTATGTTAATCCACTTAGGGGGAGCATTCCAAGCTCAAGTCACTTCAATACCCCTCTTGTGGCCATATGATGTCTCCTTGGCGCTTCCATTCGAATATTTTGAGCTAAAAACTAAATTTAAGCCTACGACAAACTATTTGAAAATGAGTGTTTGAGAGATGGTTCTCATATCAAGTCCAATCAAGTGTTATTTGGATCTTATTGGGATTGGAACTTGGTTGGGAGAAAGACGCAAAAAGAAAATTTGAAAAATTCTATTTTTAAGGCGTCGGACGCTGCCGACGGACGCTCGGTGTCAATTGCCTCAGCGTCCGTCGCGATCGTCCGGAGATTAAAGTTGCCCGCTAACCAAGCGTCCGTCGCGGTCAATGCGACTGGGCGTTTCAAATCGGCTCTGGGAGCCCGACGGACGATGCCGTCGGACGCTCCCCGAGCATCCGTCGCATATCGACGGAGCGTCCGTCGCGAACTAATCGGCGAAATTTTTTTTAGAAAACCCCCGATCTCCTCTCTGTCTCGCCCGATCTGATCTTTCCGCCGCCGCGCCTCTACCAAACCCTAGCCGCCGGGTTCGTCGCTTTTGAGCATCCGAGCACTCCCTCTCCGGCGAGCTCCTCCCTGAACCAGCGCCGCCACTCCTCCCAGTCCCTGCGCCGCTGCTCCATCCAGCCCAAACCCTAACCGCCGTCGCGCCAGGGCCCTTCCTCTCAGCACTGCGCCGCCGTGCCACCACTCCCCTCAGCGCCTGAGCTCCTCTACTGCACCGCCTCTGATCCCCTGCGTGTTTCCAGTCGTGTGGGATCTTCTTTGCCAAGGAGCTCTCCACCAAGGAGGTTGATTGATCACGATTGTGTGTCAAGGTGAAACTCACTTATGTGATCCTTTCCCTCCAAAATTGCATTTCACCTCGCCTTTCTCTAACCAACCCTAATCCTTCATCTCTCTACCTTGATTAGAGTGCGGATTGAAGTGCGGATTGCGGATTGCGTTTGATCGATCGGGAAATCTCATCTTTCCTCTTCTCCCCATTTTGGTCAGAGGCTCGAGGTATGGCAGTTGATTTCATGATCTATTCTTTCCTAACTTCATGCTTCTAATAGATCCTTACCTCTAGTTACATGCTTATGGTATATATATCTCTATCTATTTCTGACGAGCAGGGTCAGTTGGTCAGTTGATCAGAGAATCAGACAGTGGGCAGTGTCAGTAAACTCGGGGCAAAGCCCGCGAGTACGGATCGAGGCAAAGCCTCGCGAGGACAGTCCAGGGCCGGCGTACCACTCTTTCAGCTGTTTGGTTATGAGGATTATCAGTGGTTTCAGTGACAGTTGGGACAATGCACTTGTGGTTTGATTGTTGAGGACTCCTGTCAGTGGTTTGTTTGCAAGAGCTTGAGATATGGCAAGGACAAAGAACGCAGGTCCCGTTCCCGGCAGTGGTGGTGACCCTCCACCTCCACCGCGTCCCCCCATTGACCGCGGGAAGGGCAAGCAGAAGGTTATCTCTCGGAAGCGCAAGAGGCCAGCGATGGATCCAGACTCGGTAGCCGCTCTAGCAGTGGCAGAGGCCGCCGAGATAGCTGAGCGAGGAGGACGTCGCGCCGGCTTGAGGCTCTCGCCTCGCCGTGGAGCGCGTCGTGAGTCCCCTCCACCTCCAGAGTCAGAGCCCGTCGAGGCTTCAGAGGCACCAGCAACAGAGCTAGTCCTAGCGACTGAGCCGACAGAGGCCGCGGGCCACTCTACTATTGGAGAGCTGATGAGCCGTCGAGTTACCCGTTCCCAAGGCTCAGGTGCACCACCTAGCCCTCCAGGACCCCGGCTCCCAGACCCCGTGAGGCACCAGGTCAGAGCACTTACAGCGAAGCAAGTTCAGCTGCTTCGATTTGTCGACTTCCAGTCCTGGTTCCCACCTCAGAGGGACCCCCGTGCTGGACGTGAGTTCTATACTACAGTGCACGAGGACTTCTACAGAGCATATGTTGACACCGATGCTCCTCTCAGGGCCCACAGGGTGTGCCCATCTTCTCAGATTGAGGGGGTCGGTGGTCCAGAGATCCTGCAGCACCTCCAGTACATCCAGGGTCTGACAGATCTGATGGGACGCTCAGGGGCATATCAGAAGAAGTGGGTTTACCAGTTCTACACCTCTCTGTGGATCTCACCTGATCACGAGTTCCTCCACTTTGCATACCAGGGACGTGATTTCAGGGTCACCGCTGCCAGATTCAGAGAGCTCTTTCACCTCGGGTCCTCACCTACCAGGATTCACAGTCTCTGCTATGGGGATCAGGAGGCTCCTCGCCGACCTCACGATGGTATAGTGCCATCCACAGACTTTGTGAGTCCATGCTTTCAGCAGCCGTTCACTGAGGGTTCGAGCCGTACGCCACGTGACCTCACTCCTTTAGCTCGGATCCTCCACGAGGTTCTCAGACGTACTATTCTACCCCGGATTGGAGCTAGGGATACTATCACTCGTCTTCAGCTTTGGCTCCTAGCTCACATTGTTCGGAAAGAGCAGTTCGACCTCTGGGATTTGATAGTGAGCGAGCTCGAGGATATTATAGCTGCTGGGTTCAGAGGTCATTGGCAGCTACAGTTCGCCCATTGGATCTCATATTTGATAGTTGCCAAGACTGGGTCAGGTGTTATGAGAGTCACCCTTACGAGATCAGCTACAAAGTTCCCGGTCTACTCGATGAGCCAGCTTGTGGCCCATGGGTAGTTGCCTCGCCCCAGCAGAGCCTACAGACCAGGCACTAGGCAGGCCGGAGTGCCACCACAGTCTACCGAGGTCACAGATGCAACAGTTGAGCAGATTGCTCAGGCAGAGCTAGCAGACTTGGATGCCGAGATCGATACAGCTGCTGAGACAGTCTTTCGAGAGGACCTCGATTCTGACAGCTCTGACGAGGACTACCAGTCTGTGCATGAGTATACACCGATGACCCATGATCACGAGGCAGGAGGGTCAGGCACAGCTGCAGCAGCTCTAGCTCCAGGCTCTAGCTCCTCAGAGGCCACCTTGCTCACTATACTATCGAGGATGCAGGAGGAGCAGTCTCGCCAGGTAGAGGAGCAGAGACGACAGGCTGCAGACCTACGGAGACTCACTGAGCAGCAGCTGGTAGCTCAGGCACAGACACAGGCTAGGCAGAATGAGTTCCAGCGCCAATTCCTAGCATATCAGCTGCAGCAGGCAGAGATTCAGAAGACTCAGACACTTCTACTTGAGCGTCTTCTGGCCTCTAGCTCCGGGCAGACCTCCACGCCACAGTTTCAGTTGTCCGCCGTATCTCAGCAGCAGCAGTTCACCTCTCCTCCGCAGCAGATTCCAGTAGTTGTGATGCCAACTCCAGCATTACCGTCCAGAGGACAGCAGAGTCAGGCACCAGCTACACCTCCGTTTCAGCCGGCAGCTTCTCCTGAGTACCAGACTCCGAGGACCCAGGTGTCCTCTTGGATAGCTTCACCCGGAGAGTTCCAGACGGGATTCACTCCTACCCGGGGAACTACTTTAGCAGAGGCCTCGAGAGATCTGTCTGCTTCCTACCTTGAGATCACGGGAGAAGACTCCCCAGGAGCAGCTCAGCAGGCCACACCAGCTCCAGAGACTGCAGTGGATCCTCCGGCGACAGACACTCACCAGTCCTCAGTTGCATCGTCGGAGATCGGACCTGAGCAGTCGACACAGACAGTCACCACACCTCCAGCTGCCGTTCAGACGGATGCCATATCCCTAGCAGATGAGGTTACAGTGGCAGTGTCCTCTCCCGGTCAGACTCAGCCTGCAGAGGTTGCAGCAGTAGTGTCCCTAGTGGCACTAGCAGTGACACCGTCTCCCTCGCCTCGCGTTTTCACTCGTCGGGCTCCCAGGCCCGCTACCACTGAGGCAGGACCGTCAGAGACCGCAGCTCCAGAGGTGCCAGTGCCAGCTTCAGAGACCACCCCAGTTGCACCTACACCGGCAGAGACCGAGGCAGATGATGAGTCAGACGAGTCAGACCTTCAGGACTTCATCATGCTGGATCGCAGAGCTGCCGCTTCTTCGCTTTCTTCTCCAGCCCCAGACACTTAGTTTTTGGTGCTAGACGCCAAAGGGGGAGAGAGGGTCGAGTATAGAGATAGGGGGAGGGATTTGGATCTTTGTATGCTTTATTTCCCCGTACTCTTTCATCATGTCTACTTTTATGCATTTGTCTATATGTGTGATGTGATGATGGTTGATGTTTATATGGGTTGCATGTGACAAACTCTTGATTTTCTCTAATATATCTTATGAGTTGTCTCATGGTTCATGATATATCTCTTTGCTTAACGTTATTTGAGCTTCCGCGCTTTACTCCGAAACATCCCTTGAGAATATCATGAGGTACTGCTTTTTTATTCATATCCATGAGTACCATGTTTTGTGATTTGGCTTGGGTGAGCAAGTATGCTTCATTACAATTTTACTAACCCTTGCTCAAACATTCCAAGTCACTCTTGAATCTTAACTAAAACTCTTATCCATACTCGAAGTTCTATTGTCGTCAATCACCAAAAAGGGGGAGATTGAAGAATCATGGCCCTAGTTGGTTTCAGTGATTAACGACGATTAGAGATTATTATGGCTAACGTGTGTTTTGCAGAGGCTATGCGTAGCTTAGCCATAGTGATCAAGGAGAATGGGCTCTAATGGTCATCACTTAGCCCCCAAGATGGATATCATTTCGGTTTTTAAGGAGACATGATGAAGACCTTAGAATGATAGGCTAAGTGCCATAAGGAGATGAAGGGCACTTAGAATTAGATAGGGCTTCTCTTTTTACCTTTGACCGTACAATTAAGAGGGGTTGAGATTAGTAGCTTGACTTAGGAAAGCTTCATGTTTAGGTGTGGTGCACACTTGACTTCCTTAGCTCTAAGCAAGCCTATGGTGACCGTAAGATAGCCTAGAACAACTTCCATATTCTTCGCGACGAAAAACGGAGTTGTCAAAATCGTTTTCTGGGCGTCGGACGCTCCTGGCAGGGGCGCCGGACGCTGTCCGTCGCGTCGGACAAAGGCGCCGGACGCTGGGTGATTGAGTCCACAGCGTCCGTCGGCCTTCCAGAAGGGTTGTTTTCTGGCTAAGTTTTTCAGGGTCCGTCGGACGCTGTCGGACGCTGGGAAGAGCGTCCGTCGACCTTCCAGAGAGGGTGTTTTTCAACCCTAGCCAGAACTCAGCGTCGGACGCTGTGGCTGAGCGTCCGTCGCCCAGTGACGTAGCGTCCGTCGCTGGGAACAGTGTGTCAGAACTAGCTGTTAGACAGAGGCGTCGGACCGTCCGTCGCCTCAACTATGAACAGAAACTAGCCGTTGGGCATGCGACGGACCGTCCATCGCCTAGTCGACGGAGCGTCCGTCGCCAACTTAAATTGCCAGCCCGAGGCAGTTTTCAGAGGGTCTATTTATAGCCCCTCCCACTTCTCTCCCACCTTGCCTTTGCTCATTTGAGTTCCTGAGTTTGTTGAGAAGGTTGGGAAGAGAGCAAGAGCCCTAGAGAGAGAGAGTGATTCGTGAATCCATCCATCCTCTCTCTAGTTCATCCAAGAGTTCAAGTGTGCATCCTCTAGTTGTGAAGCTTGAGTGAGTCAAGCGAAGATCGAGGCTTGTTACTCTTGGTGATCGACATCACCTAGACGGTCCGGTGGTGCTCGGAGGAAGGTGATCGTCGGAAGATTGTCGGCGGCCCTTCTCCATCGACGTTGTGATCGGTTGTGGGCGATTCACCGAGCCGGAGTGGCGAAGAATCAGCCCGTAGAGAGCACTCATCCCTTGCGCGGGATTGAGGGGGAGCTATACCTTGCGAGGTGCTCCAACGAGGACTAGTGGGGAGTGTCGACTCCTCGATACCTCGGCAAAACATCGCCGTGTCAAGCATCTCTTTCCCTAGCTCTTTATTATCGCATTACTTTCCGCAATTGTCTTTCAATTCATACTAGAATTGTGTAGGAAGTTTTCGCTTTCCATTGCCTTGCTACCGCTTTCTAGCTACGACACACAAGCGGTAGGCACTAGGGGGTTAATTGGCTCTTTATAGGTTTAATTCTTGTTTAGAAATTAAAAAGAACCCAATTCACCCCCCTCTTGGGCATCTTGATCCTTTCATCACCCAACAAAATATTTTGCATTTGGGAGCTAACACGGCAAAAACTATTTTTTTGCATCATTGCGCGTGTCAGGCCTCTCTTTCCCCCACGTTTTGCAAAATATTTCATTGTGTCTAGACAGGTATAAAAAAGTTTTTGCGTTTTACGTTTTGGGCGCAAAATTTTTTTGCAAAAACTTTTCAGCTCTTTTCAGAATCTAAACGCGGCTAAACAGTACATTGAAATATTTTGCATTCTGAATTTTGGAATCCAAATTAGTTGAGATTTTGGATTTCTGATGGAACTAAAGAGGACGTCAACTTAATTTTTTAATAGGAAACACGAAAAATTCCGCTCTTGAGGATCCTAGTGCCGAAATCAAAATCGTCTCTGAAATGAGGATTTCTTTTTTCTTATTTCTACATTTTTCGTGTAAAAATAAACCAATTTTTGTAAAATTTCTATACAATTCATGTAAATTTCCAAGTTGCAAAGGGAGCCTTATAGACCAAATTAGTGGGCTTTTTCTGGATGAGTTGTTCATTCAAGAACGGATTCATTCTTTATTATAGTGGGATCAGCTTGTGGTTGTTACGTCGTGAAATGTTGCACGGTGCAACTTGCACCGGCCGCTTGATATTTTTGTCTTCTCATATATACCTTTAACCAAATAGTTCCTTGAATCTAGGAGTATCTGATAATGTGGATAAAAATGTAAAATGGTGCGCCTTGGGCCTTTGAACAAGGACACGCTCTTCAGTCTTCGCTGTCCATCATCCATCAGCCAAATTGTAACAGTCCTCACTGTCCATCATGGCATCATTCATCAGCCAAATTGTACTGTAAGCGCTCTTGCTCTACTATCGGGCAATCCGGCAATAGGAAATCATTCCGTAGATCATAAACTGCAGTAGAGTGGAGTTGAGCTACGGGGTCCAGACTATAGACTCCAGAATGAATGGATGATGCAGGATACAGAACACGGACCACATGACAAAAAAAAAGGCTCCAATTCACTGAGCAAAATTCGTCTAACGCATCGCAGTTTCTACTTCATGCAAAAAATAATTTTCCACAAGCGTACCTGTAAAAAAATGTGTGTGTTTTTTGCGAAAAAAAAATGTGTTTCTGATCATACAAGCAAAACTGAAATACTTCCCCAGAGTACGTCCTGTAATTGGACAGATGCCTCTTCAACAAAACCGAAGAAACGAGCTCTTGAGAAAATTGTACCATGGTGCGTCGGATACAGCCATGAAACCAGTTGACATAATAATACAGCCATGAAACCAGTTGAGCTGTATGGCTACGCTTGCTCTTCGCATTGTGAGTTGCTAGCACTACTAAAGATTCTCCACTAACGATATATATGGAGCACCTATATTCCCCTACTGAAGATTCTCCTCCAGTTCAGTATTCACTTGCACAGAGGTACCTGCGTGCATACTGCAGGTAAGAAAAATAAACTGATATACAAACACACAAAAAGAGTTGGATCATTTTAAACAGTATACAATCATTGTTAACATAGCAACTCATGATAATGGCAGCTCAATGCCACAATCAGCAAAGCTATCCATAATGGCATGTGATGCCCCCAAAATGGAAAATGTGAATGGCAACGTCTAATACAAAGGGCAATTTACCTCACAGAAAAATGGGCAACTAACATTGTGCAAGGCAAACAGATACTCATTATCAGCTTTTGCAGCCACTTAAAGAATCTTGAAGAACACTGATATCCAAATTGCGGCCTGCAGCAAAATGGGCATGCAAAGATTACAGCCAGTTCAGAATTTGCAAATGCTGAACTACTGAGTTTTGACTTTTGAGGATTACCTATGACAACTATCTTGTTCATGCGAGACTCTGTCTCAGACCATTTTCGAGCCGGTACAACTTCATAAACTTCCCTCACTGCCTGTATAAGGGTAAAATCAGAAATTAGTACTGACAATCCCTACAACAAAATATGGTAACTCAATCAACTGCCCTAGCTATTGGGTTTAAGGGAAATACAAAAAATGGCTGATAGCTTTAGCTGATCAAGCAGCTCTTTCAGATTCTTTGTATGATGTAACAACCTGTAATGTATGAACTTGGTCTGAATCATGGATATATAAAATCCCTTTACAGCGATATATGTCCATACTAGATTTCTTTTCCCAAAGAAGATCTTCAAGCCATGACTCCACCTGTAAAAAAACAAACCACAACAGGGTATCAGTAAAATATGCAAAGGGTACTGGTAATTGGAGGTTCAAATTCATTGGATCAAGAACTAAGAACCTTGGGGGGAAGGGAGGGAGGGTCACTAAGGCATGGATAGTAGAAAATATTAAATATTAAATAGCTATTTCCATATAAAGTAACGAATTTTGTCAATTTATTTAGTCCAGCTGACAGCCTGACAGAGAAAGTGTGGAAACATCTTGTTTTGATGTATGACGAAATATCTATATTTGAAATCGCAAATCAAAGACAGGAAAAATTTATCCTAAAAAATAAGAATGCCACATGATGTGGAACAGTGAGTGAAACAAGACAAGACATACTTTGAATAGCAAACTATGCACTTTATGTCAACTTTGTATCCTTGAATAAGAAATATCTTTCAAGCCTCCATGTATGCGAATGTCTTAATGTCTGACTTCATTACATGATTCTTTTGAAATGGTTCACTTAAGGAGAGAAAGTACCTTAGCCAAGTTAACAGAATCCTGCTCATAGATGCACAAGGTGGAAATACTGTTATCATGACGGCGACTAGGTGGCACTGATTTACTATAGTCCAGCAGTTCTTGCAGATGAGATGAATTCTAGCAAAAAAGAAGGAAGAAGGAAGAAGTCAGAGTTGCATCCCTACAAGATCAGACCAATGCATATTTCTAGTCTAGCATATATAAAGCCTTACAAGTTACAATGGACAAAGAATCAGCTTTGCAGAATTATTTTCAGGTTGTTCTGTTGGTTTCCAATTTTCCATTCAGTTAGATAAAACTCAGAACATATAAGGATAGTGTTGATGACTCGTGTAATATTTTCAATATCTGTCATATGAAGTATTGAGGATCAATTGCATTGTCATATAGTTGTTCAAGACTTCTAGTTAGCCCCAAAGTTCACTGATTTGTTGTTGGTTCGATATATCGTTCATAGTCCTTATGATGTAGTCCTCCATCTTTCTAAGCAGCCTGGCTATAGACTATAGAGATAAAATGACCTTTGACAATAAATATTCAAGTTGCCTAAGGCATCAAAGCAGCTTAAGCTTCAAGCATTGGCATAATTAAGATGAAAAGCTGAATTTAAGTTCTTAACTACTAACCTTGGCACCATATGCTTCCCTGTTAAATACTTCATTCAAGTCAACCTGGCAATGGACAGACCGCACCACTGTAACCAGAGCATTCACATCATGAATATGTTTTTCCAAATCCTCAAGATTGTCTTCCACTAGGTCAATTTTGTTCAATATCACAAGATCCTGTTAAACAAATTCGACATTTAGTTATTTGAATACAGGATTTATGAATTATAACTGCAGTTGCAAGGATAAAAAAAAGGAAGCTCCAAATTCTAGAAGTCAATATATCCCAAAAATAAACCATGGAATGACAGAAACAAGAGAGACACAAAGGACAAGTTACCGCAAATGCAATTTGATGAAATGCTTCAGGGAATGAGGAAGAGTTTTTGTGCTCATCAATCTGAACCCTGAAGTTTTTTGCATCAATAACCTGCCAATAGATAGCTAAAATATATTAAAAAAAGGTCCACCATGTCATGATATTCTAAATTGTGATCTTAAGAGCAACTAAAGGAAGCCAAGAACAGATAGTTTGCGGAACTTTTAGAGTATTATAAGAATGGGAAGTGTAAAAAGGAAGCTGCAGAGCAAGGTTATGCATGTGATCAGCAATAGTGTTTTCTACATCTCACAAAATGATGGTTGACAACTAATCAAACAAAAGAAAAAGAAAACAAATGTCGCAAGGCTTAACTAACCGTAATAATAGAATCCAGTCTAATTGACGACTCCAATTGATCGTCTAGCCAGAGAACAGAAACAAGTGGAGCAGGATCGGTCAATCCAGTTGTCTCAAGTAATATATGATCCATTCTGCAGGATACCAACTCATTCCATCATGTTAGGACAATTTGCATCATCATAGTTCAAAAGGTGCTACCAATCCAACTTATAACATTAGACCAATGCAAGAGCATAACATAATATATCAAAAAAATGAATTGAACTCTACAGCTTTATGCAGACTAGATAAGGCAAGCAACCATCATTAGCAAAAGATAATTGGTCTCCTGTTCATGAATAGGAAGGGTGTTGTGAGCCAAAAACAGGATGTCAACAATTTAGAGCTACAGCGAGGATGTCAATATCAAATCAAATTATACCACCAAATAATTTGGCAATATCAACAGGTAGATACAGAAAGGAGGGCCCCAAATTCTGGAATCCTAGGCCACACATGAATCCAAAGTATCCTTGCGTAGATAGGAATAACTGTATTTTACCTATCCTTTCTCTGCACAAGCTGCTCAAGTGCTTGAACCAGACTGTGTTTTACAGAGCAACAGACACATCCATTGGCCAGTTCCACCCATTCCTCGACAAGTGCACCACCTTGCCCCTCGTTGATCATCGCCCTCTCAACCCCAATTTCCTCCCCGAACTCATTTAGTATCACGGCAATTCTCTTCCCATGTTGCCCATTCAAAATGTAGTTTAGTAACTGAAAGTTCCAAGTCCAAATAGAAACTGTCAAGTCATTAATCAGTTAATCAAGAAACTGGCTAAGAAACTTAATGTAACACACTAACACTTGATTAATAGATGCTTAAGTGCTACCATGAGAAAGCATAAGGTGGGCTACACCTATATAATTCAGTTATGTCAGAAAACACTGAACCGATTATGACAATTTTCAGAGAAGCTGTTGTGATAAACTAGCAATCCTATAGTTCGTAACCATGATAGGACACAAAATAGATTAAACCAGGATTCAATTTCGTGAGATTAGAAGCATATCACTTTATCAGCGAGATTTGTACAGTGAAGTGAATATTGGGTACCCAGCGATTTTGCCACTACTTCTATGAAACGCATGTATGCTGATGCGCCTACTTCACCAAACACACAGTGGGGGAGAGGCGGCGGTTACGCCGTTAGGGTACGGAACAAAATCTCACCGTCGACTTGCCGGCCCCGAGGTAGCCGGTGATGACGGTGACGCCTACTGACGAGGCGTCTGAGGGAGCTTGCGGCGGAGGGGACGACACCCGCGGCGGCAGCTCGACGGCGAGAGGAGGGCAGTCATCGTCGTCCTCCATGGCGACGGCGAAGGGCGCAGAGCGCAGACGGGAGCGAGGGAAAACTCGAGAGCTGCTACGTGTCTGTGCTTTTTTTCTTCTCTCTTTTCCTCGAAACGGTTCACCGTCCGATCAGCATCCGAAGGCTGTAAGAAAATATTATGTGCCCGGTTGTTTTTTTTTACAAAAATCAGGGTTTTATTTCTTAACAGCAAAAAGCTGTAACGATTTTTACATCACGAAGGTAGCAATTAATCAGTGTCATCAGAGTTAGACACTAAATTGCATGAGCATAGTAAGAGCATGGTGTCCGAGGGGGTGTGTGGAGATTTGTTGGATCGAAGCCGCCTGTTTAACAAGGCATCGGTTGTGAAGTTGTTAGATCTGTTAATCTTGTAGAGGTTGAATTCGTTATATAGCCCTGCAGTTAATAAATTATTGGGAGTAAATCTTTATTCTCTAATCTAGCGGGTTGATATGTTGTGCAGAATTGATAAAGTCAACAAGCTAACTATTGTTAGAAAGGAAAGAGACATCTGTGTAGTTAAGAGCTCCTACCATTTTAGCTCCAAGAGCTAACGCAGCAGCATCTGCCATAATGATTGAGGAAGACTGAGTCATGGTCGTATTGATGTAAACATTATTGCCCTGCATCGTTTCAAAGTAGATACGTGCGTCTATAAAAATTTAAGGGTATTTGGATAGTGAAAAGTTAGCCGGTCTCATATCAAATATTCGAATGCTAGGTAAAAGAACTAATATATACTATCTCCGTCCCTAAAAAATTTAATTCTCGCTAAAAGTCAAATAGTTTAAACTTTGATTAAATTTATATAAAAAAGTATTAAGATTCGTGATATGAAACTAGTATCATTAGATTAGTTATAGAATATATTTTTATAATAAAATTATTTAG
Source organism: Microstegium vimineum (assembly GCA_022036555.1). Lineage (NCBI taxonomy): Eukaryota > Viridiplantae > Streptophyta > Magnoliopsida > Poales > Poaceae > Microstegium > Microstegium vimineum. The sequence goes on from CM039141.1 coordinate 12,224,259, forward strand.
AAACATAAATGTTAATAATATTTAATATAAAGTTAGTCAAACATGAGCAACTTTAATCGATACAATTCCCATAATTGCTTTCTTTTAAGAACGGAGGTAGTACTAATTACATAAGCAAATTAATTTAATATTACAACAATTCCAACAGACTGTGATAAAATATATTCGTGGAACTATTATAGCTATTGTACTCAAAAAACACTCTAACAACTTGTCTTTATTATTTTATATTTTTCTCAGCTGGTTATCTCACCATTCTAGTTGTCCATATTTATCTAGCGAGACCTGTTTGCTATATGTATTTTTTTAATTTAGCTAGGTTGTTTTTAAACTCTGCATTTTAAATGGTTTCTATTTTACATAATGGTTATCGAGTCTCTTGGAGTTGCTCTTAGCACATGTTTACTGTAACATTGTCAAATCATGAACTAATTAGGCTTAATAGATTCATTCATCTCGTAAACTAGTACCGATTTCTGTAATTAGTTTTATAATTAATAATATATTTAATACTTTAAATTAGTATAAAAATTTGATGTGATATGGACTAAATTTTAGCATTGAGAACCAAACACCCCCTAAATCCAGGGGCACTTTTTCAACTTTAGCAAAAAAAAAAGATGGTGTGGTTTTTTTATATGGATGGTCGCCATGGCATCATTTTTCAAAAAATGATATCATTTCTCAAGCGGCTTCTTGAGGAACTATTTTTTAAGTTATATATACCGTCTATTTGGTAAGATTCCTTTTGAGAGGCTCCTTTGAAGGATAAGGAGTCGTTTTGAATTTGTGGCTACTCAAAACGGCTTCGGTTTCCATGCTTTTTTACTGAAAAATAATTTTTTGGTAGTCTCCTTCGGAGGAAGAAGAACCGAAACTAGAGAGAGTCTGCCAAACAAGTCCATAGTTTAGTACTCCCTTTCTCTTAGAATAAAAATTACGTAATATTTTATGCAGACCAACTAAGTTCGAATATGTTTATAAAAAATTTTAGTGACTCTAAATAAGCTTATCTTAAAAATATATTAATAACTAATATAATGATACTTATCCTATCATAATATTAATAATCTATTAGGAGGTCATTGGATCCTTTTATTTTAGAGGAATTTAAATTTACTCAATAGACTAGACTATTTGGTTTAGAATTTGATATTCCACAACTTTCTCAAACTCACATATAAGTCTACCTCAAGTTCCTAGGATAGAAGATGAAAATGGATTCTATAAATCACCATGCTATATTTTTTATTATGCAACTTATAGCACGTTGTTAAACTCACCTCTCTACATATAATGTTCTTTCTTGTATGGCTAATAATGGTATACAAATATATTTCATATATAACTATATTAACTTAATTAATTAATATGTGTCTTAATTATAATAACTAGAATGAATTCAATTTTAAGGATCCAAATAGGTGTTTTATATTTAGTTAAAGTTTAAACTGTTTGACTTTTAAAAAGAAATAATGATACTCTTTGTTGGACTTGGACAGAGGAGTTAGGCTTTACTCAAGAAGCTTTTTTTTTCGAGACTAGGGCATATAGCCTGTATTTCATTAAGCAGAAGGGAATGGTCAATAGACCTACACATAGTTGATACAAAAGGTTTCGCAGGTAATTCTTGGATTACCAACGAAGTCCTCAACACCAAACGAAAGCAAGAACATGAGGGGTGGGGACCCTCCACCCAACACCCCAGCAACTGAGCCTAAAACAAAGATATACGAAATCTCTCAAGAATTTTTGCGGGTCATGTTCTAATTAGTAATTCCTTCACATTTCGGTATTTTTCCACACCTCTAGTAGTTTTGCCCATTGGAAATGCTAACGCTTGATTGAGCATGTATTTAGGCGGCTCCCACACTCAAATTTATTAATGGCCATCTTATTCTGTTACTGAATACTGAAGTAACGAGGTTTTCTTTTCTGAATAGTTTCAGGACGGATTGTGTAGGTTAACAGTATTGCGTGTCAAATCTTATCGCGTTTTTATGCCCTTTTCTGTTGCAGTACTGGTTCGATGAGGAGACTCAGTCGGTTTGTTTGCTCCTATCATGCAATGCAATCAAGTGGCTGTGTTGATGGTTGCAAGCAAACGACTATTGTTCAAAGGAGCATTTCATTTGTCTTTCACAACTTTTCCTGCCAGTATATTTTGTTTGAAAGGAGAAACGTTGCTTTTCTACAAGCTGAAGACTCTGATTTCGCCACTTTCAATGTGGATACCCTACCAGTACCTAATTACCTTGGTCAGCTATTTTCATTGATTATTTTTGTATGTTTTGCATCACTCATCGCATTTTCTTATATCTTCTTAGGTAACCAAGCTTCTGGATATGCTAACCCCAACCAATTAAAGGGCTTTTATTTCTTTAACCACCCTGACAACAGTGCACTGAAAAGCAAGTAGCATATAGTACTTGTTGAGAGCAACATTTGCTACTGCAGTAGTACTGAAGTAGAGACACAGAGGCATGATTTGTCACACATTTCGGGGCATGTAAAAAAGCAGTAGGCTTTCTTTCCTTGAAGAGTGCAACCAAAGCTTTGGCTGGTGTGATCTTTTGCTCACTATCTAATCAACCCGGACAATTATTGCATTCTTGAATTCACTCGTATATAGGGAACACGAACTTTGCATCTGCCAGCAGTCCAGTATCATCCTCTAGCAGTCTAGCTAGTAATAATATGCCGAGTTAATGAGATAGTATTAGCGATCTTTGGCACCTCTGATGGCAGTAAAGAAGGAAGAAGAAGAAACAAATAAAGAAGATAGCCACAAAGTCAAAATGGTTAGCCAAAATTTATGGCATTTTTGCAGCTAGTGGTTGCCGACTAATCCGGTCACAAGCACTCAATTAGAGCTCATCTTTGACACCTCTCTCGCCTGGCTAATTTTAGTAGCATTGTACTGACCGCTGAAGCAGGCAGATCTGGATCTGTCCTAGCTGCTAAAGAAAGGTTGGTTTAAGTGGTTGCAAGGCAACAGAGCAATGGCTCCGCGTGCAGTGGTGAGAGGTGTCTGGTTTGGTTGGGCACACATTTGTGGGAACCACTAACAGAAGTTGCCTGCACACCATGACGTCTCATGGCTTTGTTTATGGATGAGTATATGTATATGTATATATATCCTCCCATTGTCTCTGCGAGGAATTCATTACCCAGAGATGATCAATAATCCTCTGCAAGTATATATATACATATGCATACCCTTCTCGTCGCAAGTTGGAGTGTGACCTGGGCCTTTGTCTAGATGCAAGAAGAGCTTGTGACAGCTCATTTCGTTCTAGGCTTTGGCTTGTGGGTTGTGGCACCTGCTATTCCAAGGATGCCACGCATGGACCGCTAGTTTTGAGGTTAAACAAACATCATTGCTGATCAAAGATCATACATTTTGTTTGTTCCGGAGCGAAATTGGAGTAAAAAGTAGTGCAATATAAAATGCCCTGTTGATTGGGTGTGACCAATTCATGTCAATGCTAATGGAGACTAAGAAATTGAACGGTTAAGAACTACTGTATATCTAACATCCCCTCTTACAACTAATTGTAAGACAAATGGAAGCTAACAAGGAAATCGATTAAATTATTATGCCCTTCTGCTCTTTTGATCGACAATGATATTCTGAAATTTATCTTCTGCAAGAAGCACCAGAAAAAAGATAGTCATGACCATGCATGGACCATTGCTAGAAATCACGATGCAGGCTCTTGCTTGAAGCACATCAGCTTGAGTCTGCACTATGCAGAATCAAAGCCATCAATCACAGACTGCACACCAATTGGCTCTGCTATATAGTAACTGTGGTCAAAATGAGGCCATCGCCCAATCTTTCGCGCCATAAAGAAAAGAGAAGCCTTGCTCGACTTGTGGGTTACCAACATCGAGAGCTCCACCTAAAAGGATAGGATGGGGAAGAAGACCGGCATATGGCCGTGCGTGGTCCCATCCGATTGGCACCCATAAAAGAGAGGTGCTTGGAGATTGCCATCGCATCTGCTCCTCAAAAAAACCGTAACCATCAAGCGTCACAAGAATTGCTTGCATAGATGCATCATATGCATGGTATTCATACAGTATATATACACACACAGGCTTCTGCGCAATGGTCCTATGGAACTTTGTTCTCTGAATCTCTGATGTGCTAGTTTACTGAACTGAAGCAAAGAACGTGCTACTAGCCTACTACACAGATGTGGCCTGAACAAACGCGCGATGAGCACAGCTGGTATTGGTAACACTAACACCTCTGGTCCAGACAAGAGAAGGATTAAACTCCTGCAGGCTGCATGCGAACTCTGTGCTCTGGAATTGTGGACTATAGAATTTGGGCAGCCGGCAGGAGTTGCAGCACTGAGCAAGTGTCCTGTGTTCCTCCTAAAGCAAAGCTAGTTCAACGAAGCCGAGAAAGAAAGAGACATGAGCAACACAACAATCGCGTGAGCTGTCTGCGCGTCTCTACTCTCTTATCTAGAGGGAGAAACAGAAGGGAGAGAAAGATGGCATGATTACGATTTTTAAATCTTTAGTGAGGGAAAACATAAACTATCTCGGAGCAGGCTTGCTAAAGCAACAAAGAAGACTAGAGGAGAGGGAGTGGGGGTGAGAGAGAGAGAGAGAGAGAGAGAGAGAGAGAGAGAGAGAGAGAGAGAGAGAGAGTGGAACGGTGAGTGAGAAGACTTGCTTGCCCAGTGTTCTGGTGGACAAGTGAACCACCCTCTGCACTGCACTGACTGATCCCACATGCCATGATACACATGCATGCCAAATCTCTTTCTTCAGCAGTACCTATTGTTGCATAAAGATTTGATGTTCCACTGTCCTAACCAATCATTTTGTCACTAAGACTACATAGTTTGCAGCTCCTGAGCTTCCATCACTGTACTCGTCGGCCCCCTATTGCTTGAAGCTGCTGCTCGGCTCCCCTGCTGTTCGTTTCAGTTGGCTCACATACTCGATACCTCCATCGATCTAGCTTGCACAACACAATGCCTTGTGCCTTCTTTATGCACAATTGCGTTGCTTTGCTGTCTGTCAGAGAGAGGTGCAGTACAGTACTCCTACTCCTGTTGCTTGCTTCTCTCTGGTATGAAGTGAACCGTAGCAATAGCAATAGCATGCAGAGCCACCAACCAGTAGCATGACAGTACCATAGTACACTGAGCTGAGCATGCCGCGGCTGAAGCAATTGGTTACTTTGAGGCAACTAATTGGCTCCAGCCCGACCTCAGGTTGGTGAGCAAAAGTAGGAGCAGAGCAAAGGCTAGCATTGACTCAGAAATTCACGGGGAATTGGTAATGGACTTGAGAAAGCAGATCAGATGGCAAAGTTAAAAATAACACAAACTGACCGAGTAAGCAGCAGATGGATAGCTTTCGAGCTAATCTTAGCATCCGCTAAACTGAACCAGATCGGCTACTCGAGCTCAGAATATCATCATAGGCAGGCAGGCTTATTGATATATCTAGTGACCTAAAGAACAGAAATGCTAAAGAAAAGAAAAAAACACTGAAGTAACCTGACAGAAAACTCGAACTCTTCTTCTTCTTAACCTTCCTCCTCCAAGATTCCCTTAAGCTTGGAAAAAAAATGAATTGAATTGAATCAATCTGTACAGACCCCCCATTGATCACTTGAGGATCAAGCTTGTTTCAGTACAGCCAGGCCAGCCGAGCTTCAAGCCTCCTCCTCCGGTGCAGCCGGTGGGAAGTTGAGATCAAGGAACCCGTCCGCGGCTGCTGCTGAATGCTGCTCCGCGCCGGCGCCGCAGCCGACGTGGTAGAGCTCGACGTCGTCGGACTCGGAGGGCATCAGATGCGACCGCTTGTGCCAGCCAAGAGCCTGCCCCGACGCGAACACCCTGAAGCAGACGGCGCACTCGAACTTGGTGTCGGCGTCCTTGGCTTGCCGAAGCCGATGGCCACCGAGTCCGGCGATGCGGAGGGGGACAGCGTGTTGAACGACGACGCGTACGTCTCGGTGCTTGGCTCCGGCGCGGCACTGGGGGTGACCTTGTCCTTGGGGGAGCTGCAGCTGGCGTTGATCCGCTTGTGGCTCGCGCGGTGGCCGCCCAGCGCCTGGTACGAGCTGAACGCTTTGCCGCACCCCGGGCACTCGTACCGGCCCCGCTTCGGCGCCACGGGAGGATCGCCATCGCCTCGCTTCTTCGGCTTCGGGGAGCCTCGCTTCTTGCTCTTGGCGACGCCGACGCGGCCCTTGATCTTGGACTGGAGCAGAGCTGAGTCGTCGTCGTCGCAATTGTAACCGCTCCTTGGGAGGCTCGCCTGCTTCTCTGCGCGCTCGAAAGGCTCCTCTTTGGCCGGCAACCTCCACATGCCGGTGTCGCGAGAGAGCATAAGCAGGCAGAGCGCGACGTCTTCAGGCTCCTTCTCGAACCCGCTCAGCATCGGCGGCGCGGGGGCCGGAGCGGCCACGCGCATCGTTCGGCGCCTCCGCCTAGGGGGCATGGACAGCACCGTCAGAGCCGCCGCCGGCGGCTGCGCCACCACAGGCGCCTCCATCGGCGTGACCATCTCTGTTTGTGTTTCCTCTGCTTCCGCCTCCTCTGGGAGGACTGGGACGAATTCCTCCTCTTGCACGTCCACGTCATCCTCGTCGTCGCGATACCTGCTGCCGGACGACGCATGGCTCCGCATGTGCTCGAACAGAGACCTCCACGACGAGAACAGCTTCCCGCACTCCCGGCACGCCTTGTGCTCTCCGTCGCCATCACCGTCGCCAACGCCGTCCAAGTCGGATAACCGCCGGGTCTTCCTGGGGTTCTCCCTCAGCCCGTACCCGACTACTCCTCCATTGCAGCTCCGGCCACCACCATTCAGCGAAGCACGCCTCAGCTCGTCGTCGGCGTCGGCGTGAACCTCCAGCGCCGCCGTCTCGCCGAGCGAGATGTGCGATCTCATGTGTCCTCCGAGCGACCGGCCACACAAGAAGCTTTTCCCGCAGACCTTGCATCCATGCGGCCTCGCCGCCGCAGCAAGCTCCACGACATCCATCACGAAGCAAGAAGCTGTGGGATTGATTCAGGATGGATCGAGGGATCAGGAAACCGACCTGGCGGCGGCCATCACATCAGGACGTACGCGATCGGGAGGAGATCCACGGCGCGTCGATCGAGCGTCGGAGATCTGGGAGAGAGAGAGAGAGAGAGGGAGAGAGGGGAAGAGCAAGCTTGAGGCTAGCAGAGTGCTGAAGGAGTAAGAGGGGAGGAAAGGTAGGGTGGTGGTGTGCGTGGTTAAGCGGGATGGCGAAGCTAGCGGAGGTCGTGATCTGCTTGCTCGGAGGTTTTGTTGGGGCGACGGGTGCGGTGCGGTTGGGGCCTTGGCCTTGGCCCTTGGGGTAGGGAGGAGAAATCCATGCATGGAAGCAAAGTTAAAACCCGATAGGAGAGAGAGAACAGAGAGAGAAGAGAAACCACATGGGCCCTGCAATGGAGACAGAAGGTAGGTTACTTTAGAAGAAGAGAAAGGGCCTCCGACGTGGAGGGCTGCCACATCATAATTTGATGACGTGTTAGATCTACAAGGAAGGCACGTGGCCTTGTGGCGGTATCACAGCGTTCAAAGTGTAGGTAAGCCACAGGTTTTTTCTTGGCATTAATTAGTAGCGGCACTGTTCGTGTATCTGAATTGTTAGGAACCATGGGGTTTTTTTCTTTTTGCATGACAACAGCTGTTGTGGTAACTCTTTACATGCCCAGTAAAAAATTTGGTCTATATAGATCGATCGACGAATAACTTTTAGAGACCATTAATTTCTATGAGGTACAATTTCTTCTCTAGAAATAGAATGGTGAAATAAGCTAAATTGTCATAGTCACATTATATTACAGATATATCCTATAATTTACAACATTTTTTAAATATAAAAAGTATAAATATCAAATATTGTATCATAACATTTTTGCCGGTGCCTACCCACCGAACTAACATTAAAGTATTTTCAAGATATTAACTAAATTATTTTCTAAAGATAAATTTGATTGACGAAAAATATCTCCAACAAACTCTGTAAATAATTTTTCAAATTTAGTGACTATCTATCTCACCTCATTCACTCTCTACTTTTCAGTAGCCTGTCTCATGCGTCTCAATTTAGATAGTCTCATGGAGCAATCTAGTTTTTTAAGTGAGATTCATTTTAGATAATAATTAAATCACTAAATTTAGATAATCATTTTGGCTAATCTATTGAAGATGCTCTTAGTATGATGTTCAGCAAAGGGATTCAAATGACGAGAGCTATATCAATTAGCTCAATCCATGTGAGAGATTACCAAATTGAGCCCCCTATTATCGAGGAAAAAAACATATGTCCAATGCGATCGTGAGCTCACTTCTTGTGCATCATGTTTTAAAGTTGGAAACCAAGGATCCAATCTCCCCTTAGGCCTTAGTTGGATATATAGTATCAATCAACACATGTTAAGGTCACATTTCATCATACATCTTAATACATGTGAATCAATGTAATTCGGCATCCAAATAAGACCTTATGTAAGATGAGAGAGAGAGTCCAATACAAAACGTCAGGGCTAGCCTTTTATATGTGAGATTTGGTGTGCATTTGAGTATGCTTGTACCATATATCATGGAACAGTAGTAGTGTTGGTATAATGCTATCAAATCGAACCTATCATGTGCTCTAGTACACTGCAATGCTCCCTAGTGTGTCGGTTCCCATGTCTCCGCTCCGATAGCACCACACCTCTCCGCCCCACCAATGGCTCCTCCTTGACGTGTCGTTCTCCTCGACACCCTCTTCCCTTAGGCCATCTATAATGAAGAGTGACGTCAAAAACTGTTGAAGGTTCACGTGAGAGAAGTTGACATCGATCACCTTTTTGACACTAACCATGGGATCACAGAGAAAATAAAAAAAAAGAAAAGCAGAAGCTAGCGGTGGTACCATGGATATGCTGGTTGAGCGCCTCTCTCTCTCCTCCCTCTTTGTATTTTATTCAGCTTGCACCACTCGAGGCAGCACAACTTGTACTTGTGCCGCTCCCATTCCTATTGTCATTGACATCGCCTACTGCAATGGCAGGAGCGGTGCCCGAAATTCTCTCTCCGTTTGAAGCAATACTTAAGCTATACATTGCGGAGGGCCTTAGGGGCTACCACCATGAGTATCCAAAAAGATCATAAATACTAAAAACAAAATGCAGGGAGAGCTTTTAAACTCCAAGTGAGGACCCAGGGTCGTCAGCAACGCTGGAGTCACCCATCCATCGCTCGCTAGTGTGAAGCGGGAGCAGGGACAGGAAGAAGAGCGTGCCCTGGCTCCTGCTTCGCTCGCTGGTGCCTCCACCAGGGCCGGTGCCGAGTGGCATGGGCGCTTCGCATGGCCAGCAGCGCTCGGCACAAACTGCGGCTGCGTCTTGTTCTCGAGGCCCAGATCGCCAAATCGTCTGGCCCCGTTCGTGCTTAGTTTGTGCAAGTTGTACGGTTGCATCCCGAGAGCCGCGAGCCCGCGACAACGGAGGCGGATCCGAGCGCGTCCACGGCCGCCGGGCCGTCCGGCGCGGGCTCGCTGTACCCGCGCGCTTTTTGCCTTCTTGACACGCACGGAACGCAACATGCTGCCGCCATACAAGCCTAAAGAAGCCCAGTAAGATGAATGGCCCAAGGGCAAGACAACCCTATAAAATGATTTCTAACCGGAACCTTTCTAACCCTAGGTCGGCCGCCGTCTTCGACGTTTCGGCGCCTTCTCTCCGGAGCTCCTACGACGCCCCGACCCAGCCGTCGCTCCAAGCCCTAGCGCCGCTCTCGCGCAGCAGCCATGGCTGTTGGCAAGAACAAGCGTATCTCCAAGAGCAAAAAAGGCGGCAAGAAAAAGACGTTAGTTATCGCGTTCCCCGACCTCATTCTTCCGTTCTGCGGAGTTGATTATTTGGCCTCCTCTGGCCGGCGCTGACCCGCCCGCGTCTCTTGCCTTGCAGCGTGGATCCCTTCAGCAAAAAGGATTGGTATGATATCAAGGCTCCGTCGGTCTTCAGCGTGCGCAACATCGGCAAGACTCTGGTGTCCAGGACACAGGGCACCAAGGTATGTCCGCTCCCGCTCCTCTTTTCCTGCTCGATCTGTTTGTGAATCTAATCTCTGCCTTCGTGTACTATGATAAACTAGTGCCTACTTAGTCCATGAGATGTAACCAATCCTTTTGTTCGGGCATTTGTTCAGTCAGGTTAGACCTTTTATTGGCTTGTGCAGTGCTGTATTCGGGTGAGAGATTAAATGGGGGCATTTGTAGGATTTTACAGTTGGTGCAGGTGCGAGTGATGTGGTCTATGTCCATGCATTTTATGGTTTGACTTTATGTCGACTCAATTCCTGTGAAATAATACCAGCTACCAAATTTATTTGGATTTTTATACAGTACGATACATTTGATTGATATATGTCGTTCCTATTTGCAGTAGTACCTCATGACCTTTGCTGTGTAGAATTTTGCCCTAGGATATGATTGTAGGTTTTCAGGTTTAGATATAGGTTGCAACTTGCAAGTACTAATAATTTGATATAGAATTATTTGGTGTTTATATAAGCACCAACTTCATGCCTGATGATCTGATGTGCTTTTTGATTAGCTCATCTTTTCTTTTTAAATGCTGCTGATTATTCACTGATTGGGTTGGTTTCTATATGCATCACTATACTTGTAGAGAATTGATACACATGCTATTATTTGGTTGCACAACTTTACCAAGCCTTTTTTTCTTGCCTTCTTAAGATGTAGATCATCTGTCATTTTTTTAACAGTGCCACCTTGGCGCAGCTTTCCATGGGAGCTTGCTAGTGTGCCACTGGTTCATCCAGATCATATGTCATTTGTCTAGGGATGTGTACTTAACTGAGGAACAATAATCCTATGAATCACTTTTGCTATAGTTCTATCAGAAATTTCAGTTTAAATTCAAATGTGATATTTTAGTTCCCTCTGTCTGAGATCTGTTTGTTTTCAGATTGCCTCTGAGGGTTTAAAGCACAGAGTATTTGAGGTCTCCTTGGCTGATCTTCAGAGTGATGAAGACCAGGCATACAGGAAGATCAGACTTCGTGCGGAAGATGTACAAGGGAGAAATGTTCTCACAAACTTTTGGGTATGATCTCTAGTTTGCTTCACAGTTCACACTGTTACGAGGCCTATGTTCTATATTATGACAAATCTTGTCATCTTGTTAGGGCATGTCATTCACCACGGACAAGCTCCGTTCTCTGGTGAAGAAGTGGCAGACACTTATTGAGGCTCACGTTGATGTCAAGACCACTGATAACTACATGCTGCGGCTGTTTTGCATTGGGTTCACCAAGAGGCGGCCCAATCAAGTGAAGCGCACTTGCTATGCTCAAGCAAGCCAAATCAGACAGGTAACAATTCTGGAGATACCTCATGTTTTAAAGAGGCTTGAATCTCTCTTAGCTTGTCAGTTGTCTTGTCATATTAACACCATGTCTGTTTGCAGATTCGTCGGAAGATGACTGAAATCATGAGCAACCAAGCTTCAACTTGTGATCTGAAAGAGCTGGTATCCAAGTTCATCCCTGAGGTCATTGGAAAGGAAATCGAGAAAGCCACCTCTAGCATATTCCCCTTGCAAAATGTCTTCATCCGCAAGGTGAAGATATTGAAAGCACCAAAGTTCGACATTGGAAAGCTCATGGAGGTAACTACTTGAGGCAAAGTTTTTGTCTGTTGATCTAGTTTAGCCAGTGTGGCCTTTTGAGCTAATGCTCTCTGTGATGCCCAGGTCCATGGTGACTATGCCAAGGAGGATGTTGGTGTCAAGTTGGACAGGCCTGCTGAAGGCGACGAGGCAATGGGAGGACAGGAGGTTGCTGCAGCTGAGTGATTAGTCTTATTGTGTTTATGTTTAGTATACGTTATGTCTGCTGAGTTGGTGTTAAGATGGAGAACTTCTGAGTCACAGCTGCCTTATTTCCTTAAAACACTTTTTTGAGTCTGGCGGCTTGATTCTTCTTGAAATTTTGAAGCATGGAAAATGTTATCTTGCTATGTCAGTTTGATCTGAGTTATCTGCGCAAGCTTCAGTTTTTGGAGCACGAGTGTTCTTAGGCTCCTTCGATGACATGTTCTTTGGCTCTGAAGGAGGTGAAGGCCATTTTGAGTGGTTTAACACCCGTGTCCCAAACCTCGTTCGTTTCGATCTCCACCGAAGCAAAAAAAAAAAAGTCTCACCACGTTACGCCGCCGACGCCACTGCCTCTCCCTCGTCGGAAGTCGAAGGGAAGGGGATCCATAAAGGGAAGGGGATCATCGGCTTTAATAAGGTTTCTGTTAGATTAGATTTATAGGGTTAGGGTTTCTTCATGTAAGTCTCTTGGTACTGGAGATTTATATGCTCGTGCTCCTCTTCGGCAACGGCGAGAGGTTAGGGTTTCTCCATGTAAGTCTCTTGGTACTGGAGATTTATATGCTCGTGCTCCTCTTCGACAACAACAAGAGAGAACAGTGGAATCGTTTTCTCAATGACAGATCCATTGAAGATTAGGGCCAGATCTATCGAAGATTAGGGCGACGTTTATGACGTCATCAACTTTATCAGCATAAAAACATGGAGACTTTTATTTCCTGGCGGCGACATCAAGGCGGAGATGGTGTCGTCCTCATGGAATAATTTTCTCCGGTCTCTTCTCCATTTTTTCTTGGTTAGATCTGGCCAAGGACTAGAGAGAATAAGTTTCAGATCCGAAAAAGGTTTGGTTTTGAGAATTGGAACTTTTTACGATGTGGGTATAATTTAGATAAAAATCAGTTTTTGAATGTATCTCTCGTAACATGTTGATGTACCCAGCTATTATATAATATAATTATTTTTTCGTCGAAAAAAAGAATTTCATGATGGTCATGTGATCCATATCGCCTTTGTTTGGCCTCAAGTATGATAAACTAAGGTCTTTGTTTGGTAGGGTTCCTACCAGCTCTAGTTTCTCTGATACATTTACGGTTCCTGTACTAGACATTTTTATCTTTCCTCTCACAGAGTTGTTGAGAGAAGGTGAAGCTGAGTTGTTGAGAGAATGTTAAGCTGAAGCTCTCCCATTGGCTCTATGTTAGAAGAGATAGAAATAACTGTGAATAGTGTAGGAATAGTGAATGCGTCAGATAAGGAATAGTGAATGCGTCAGCTCATGTGAATAGTGCAAGAATAATAAATGTGTCAGATAAGTTGAAGCCAATAGTAACCCTGCCAAACGGAATCTAAGGATCACCGAACCTCACTATCCAAGAATAGCAGCCTGTTTTCTTATGCAGTATCAAAGAATAGCAGCCTGTTTTCTCACGCAGTACCAAGAATAGCCGCCTGTTTTTTCATGGAAATCGGACCTACACTGTTGGTTTCCCTCCTCTGTAATAATTGCTTTTTGAGTAACATCCCTGAATTAAAACATTTTTGGATGAATGGTAGCATGTTGGGAATCATTGTGTGTTTAACCAATCTTAATTTTCTATTCGCTTAAACTTATCGGTCTGGGTTATCATTTATGGTATAGTGTTTTTATCTTGACAAAATAACATTAGTCGTTTCATGAGTCATAGAAACCATCAACCGAATAGAGAAAATGTTTTCTTGGCAGTTTTTTAAATCTCTTGTATTTTTATGCCATTTTGGAAAAATATTGTGCTTATTAGTTATGAATGTTTTATCTTATATACAACAAAATAACATTAGCCGGCTTAACCATCAGCCAAGAGAAAAGGTACTCTTGGATTTTTTTTTTGAAATACTCCCTCTGTCTCTTACTAAGTGTCGTTTTGGGTTTCCGTGTCACAACTTTGACTAGATTTATATAAAATTTATGCAACATTTATGTCTCTAATTAAATTTATTTAAAAACTAGATCAAAAGATCTATCTAATGATATTAATTATGTATCATAAATATTTATAGTTTTTATATAAAATTAATCAAAATTATTTCTCGAAAAGTGAGAAAAACAGTTGTTTAGGGACGGAGGGAATATGTTCTATTTGTTATGCCAATTCGGGAAAATGTTACGCTGCATTGACGTTTTCACACTCAAATGTGTTGCATTGTCTTACTCTTGTTACGCTGATAAGGACTTGTTTGGATCCTGGGACTAAAGTTTAGTCATTTGGTTCTGATGCTAAGTAGGATGACTAATGATGAGCAAATTATATAATCACAGAAGCTGTGGCCAATTATCTAGATGAATATATTAAACCTAAATAATCCATCATTAACATATGTTTAAGCAAACCATAAATTAGACCTAATAGATTCATGTCACAAATTAGTCTTAACATGTACAATTAGTTTTGCAATTAGTCTTTGTTTAATCCTTGAATTAGTGTCATGTTAAACTGCAGGTGGTGGAAAGCAAACACCCCTTACTGTTCGTTTATGACCTCGAGCATCGACTCCGACGTGCCCAGGTACGTTGCTTTTATTTGTTTTCATTCTTATATATCTTGTTCAGAAACCGTTTCAATCCTTATTTTTTTTCCAATTATTATGTTTCTTATTTGTTTACGTTTTTTTTCTACTTCTCTTTTCTTTTCTTTTTATTCTTTTCACATTATTTATACAAATTATTAATATTTTAATTTTAATTTATTTTATCCTTTTAAATTTCTTTTTTCTTCATCAATATTTTTAATTATTTATTTGATTTTTCATGTTTTAAATATTTTTAATAGTTTTAGGCACATGTAATATTCATATAGTACATATGTGATGTTCTATTATGAGCTTTTGGATATTTAGTTATAGTTTTATTTAATTTTTATTTTTGGAAAAGATATATTCGTGAGTTATTCTCTCTACACCTGTTTATTGTTCATATAATATTAATATCATGTGATGTTCTTTCTAATTTGTTTTCTATCTTTTTTCTTAATCAATTTACTTCAATTAATTAGCTTGTTTTTATTTTTTTACACTTTATATTTTTCACGATTCATGAGATATATGTCATGTTCATATTTTCTTTTTTCTCTTTATTTTTTCTCTTTTTTATTTTCCATAATTATTTTTTATTTTATTTTCTATTTTTATGGTTCAACCTTTTATTTGTCTTTCTTTTACTTCTATTTATTACTCCTCTTTTCTCTTTTTATGTTTCATGCGGATTTTTTTCATTTTGGTTTTCATTTATATTCTAATTATTTTCCAGTGAAATTCTCTATAATAGCATTTTATTGCCTTTAATATCTTAATTTTGTGATGTTCATATAGTATACATGTAATATTCTATAATACTTGAACATTTTTGTCATCTTTGGTACCAAATTTTAGCGTGTTTATACAATATATATATATATATATATATATATATATATATATATATATATATACACACACACACACACGATGTTCATATGGTATACAAATGATGTCTATTATGGTTACTAACTTCAAATATTGGCTCCTCTTTTAATGCTAGAGTGACAAACAATATATGTGATGTTTTATGGTATATTTTAAAATGTCTACGAGTACTATGATGTTCTTGTGATATTCGATATAAATTGATGTTCTAGGATATTATTTTGATGTTCTGAAGAGAGACAGAGGGAGGGGTCGAGGGGGCCTGGCCTCCCCCAATAACTTATTGATTCCCTATTAGCATATATAGATCTTATTAGCACTTATATAGGCTCTGACCCTCTAATTCTAAGCTCGTCCCTATATTGAATTCATGGCCTATATTATATTTATTTATTTATGTTTGTGTAGCGTTGATATTCTACGATGTATTTGTGATGTTCTTTAATATTCTTCTTTTTAACCGACTATCATTGATTTCTTCACTAATTATTTTTTATTTTTTATTTTATATGTGTTGGTCACGTAGTATATATATATATATATATATATATATATATATATATATATATATATATATATATATATATATAGAATCATGGACCCTTGTGTTTAGGCGATTAACGACAATACCAGGTCACTATGACTAACGTGTGTTTTGCAGAGGCAAAGTCATTTGTGTTAGGTCATTAGTGATGCAATGTGAATGGGCTTAATGGATATTCATGCCCCCAAGATGAAAATCATTTCGGTTGCAAAGGATGATGATACAAGTCGAAGACTAGGCTAGTTCTTAGTGCCATAAGGTTGAGAAGGGCACTAAGTATAGCTAGGGCTTTTGTTTTTCCTTTGACTGTACTATAAAGGGGGTATGAGATTAGTAGCTTGACCTAGGAGAGTTTAGGAGAGTGGGTATATGCACACTTGTCATAACTAGTCCTAGAGACCTTGCTTTCAGCCCTTGGTAAACCCTAGAAATGGTAGGAGCAAAATCCCTTGAGAAACCTCAGCGAAAAGAGTTGAAATAGGGGGAGAAAGAGGCTCCGGACCAGTCTACCAAGTGGGCGTCGGACCATAGGAGAGTGGTCCGATGGTCCCTGACTTAGGCAAAATCTCAGCTCGAGGAGCTCCGCACCACCTGTCTGGAAAGCATCGGACCATAGGAGAGTGGTCCGATGGCTTGGTTCAGAGAGAGAGAAGGCTCCGGACTAGTCCGACGGCTAGTCCGACGCTTCAAGACAGGAGGTTGAGTTTGTGCAGAGAGCACCCTGGCTCCGGACCAGAGCGTCGGACCAGGGCACCGGACCAAGGAGAGTGATCCGGTGGTTCGTAAAAGAGAAGAAGTTTTTCACTCAGAGAGCACCCTGGCTCCAGACCAGTGCGTCAGACCAGTACGTCGGACCAAGCAGAGTAGTCCGACGGTGCCTGAGTTTGAATCCAGAGTGAGCTCCGGACCAGTGTGCATGGTCCGGTGGTATGAGCTCCGGACTAGTCCGGTGGCTTCGCAGAGAGAAGAAAAAGTAAAAAACGACTAGTTTTGGAGGTGGGGACTATTTATAGTTGCCCCCTTCGTCCTTAGAGGCCTTCTTGGCCATTGTTTCAGCTGGTGACACCTTGAGAAATCCTTTGGAGAGTCAAGAGGCTAGTGAGTGAGAGATTAGAGAGAGTTCATCTTGTTCCTCCCTCCTAGAGTGATTAGGAGTGACTTGTGTGCATCCATCCACCTTTCTAGCCTTGAGTTGGTCAAGTGAAGGTCTTGTGCTTGTTACTCTTGGTGTTCGACAGCACCTAGACGGTTTGGTGGTGTTCGGAGGAAGTGATCGCCGGGAGATTGTTGGCGGCTCTTCTCCAAGCTTCTGTGATCGGTTGTGGGCGATTCACCGAGCCGGAGTGGCGAAGAATCAGCCCGTAGAGAGCATTCTACCCTTGCGCGGGTAGAGGGGGAGCGATACCTTGCGAGGTGCTCCAACGAGGACTAGGGGGGTGTGTCGACACCTCGATACCTCGGGAAAACATCGCTGCGTTCCTGAGAATTTCTTTTCCCTAGCTCTTTATATCTCCGCATTACATTCCGTCTTGTTTTTATCCTACCTACTAGAATTGCTTAGGTTGCTTTTAATTTCCATGAACTGCTACCGCTTTCTAGCTAGGACACACAGATCGTAGGCACTAGGGGGTGATTGGTATTTGATAGGTTTTCATATTTGCTTTAGAAATTTAAAACAAGCCCAATTCACCCCCCCCTCTTGGGCATCTTGATCCTTTCAATTGGTATTAGAGCCTGGTTGCTCTAATTTAGGCTTCACCGCCTAGAGCAAGATGTCCCATGGGGATGAACCGCCACCTATGTTCGATGGGGATGACTTTCCGTATTGGAAAGTGCGGATGGAGGCCTACCTTGAGGCCGTGGATGTCGGCGTTCACAAAGCCGCCACCCAAGGTGGATCGGTGTTCGCCGAGGACCCATACTTTGAGAAGAACAATGCTAAGGCAAAGAACATTCTTTTCTGTGGCATTTGCAAGGATGTGTTCAACCGTGTGCGGAATTGCAAAACCGCGCATGAAATTTGGACAAACATTTGTGCTCTTCACGAGGGCACTAAGTGTGAAAGAGAAGAGCGTTATCATCTTATCATTGCTAAGTTAAATGCTTTCACTATGCTATCTCATGAAAACCCTAATGAAATGTACTCTCGTTTGAATGTGCTTGTAGAGGAGTTGAATGGCCTTGGGCTCTCTCAAATGACACCGACCGATGTGGTGCGCAAGATACTTTGTGTCCTACCAATAGACAAGTATAGCCACATCGTCACGGTTCTTCATCAAGGCGATCTCTCCGCAACTACACCAACGCAAGTGTTGGGCAAGATCAATGCTCATAAGATGTGTCGGTGTTATGACCCGGGGGTCAAGACCACCAACGAGTAAATTTGTATATCGCGTGCTCCCTCTCTCAGACGTGATGCAAGATGGACACAAGATTTATCCTGGTTCGAGCAAAGAAGGCCCTACGTCCAGCGGGGGGACGATGACTTGTATTATCTCGCACCCAAAGCGTGCTCGTACAAGGGGGGTACAAGCTGTGTTACACGAAGTAGGCCACCCGAGGGGTCGATCGAGTGGCGGGGTGTATGGAGTGTGGAGTGTCAGAGTCTAAACTAGGGTCCCTGAGAACAAAAGTCCCAGAAGGAGCAGGAGCCGATCCCCAGAGTCCCCAGAAATCTTTTTATACTCTACCTCGGCGTCCCCTTTTATAGACCAAGGGGGGTCCGAGGGTACAGGGCCCTAACTATAGCAGTATGTGCGGCGTATCCGCAGCACAGTGTTGGTAGAGAGACGTTGAGCACTGTCGCGGCATGGTTTTCCCGTCCTTCAGGCGTCCCCGGTCGTGGCGGCAGTAGAAGTCGTCGCAGTGCAATGTCCGCAGGCGGGCACGAGTCCCACGGCCGAAGCGGGACGGGGCGGATGGGATGGCTTCCGTACCGGAGTTGTTGAAGAGGGGGGGTCGAGCCCTGTGTGACTCCGTCGCGTTCCCGAAGTCGTCGTCGAGGGTCGCACTGTTCACTTTCCGAGGGGTATTGTTGGAGTCCGTACTCGCGTAGTGGCAACAGTAGCGGCACAGTTGACGGGAACCGGGGACTAGACGGGGAGTTGGCGGATTTGACAGCGGACGCAGGCGCCCATGTCGTTAGGTGGGTTCACTTTAACCCATGCCGGAGCAGTTGGGTTAATTGAGCCCCTCGTCCGAGGGTCGTCCGCTCGACCCTTGGTCGAGGGGAGGTCGAGGCGTTGACGGGGTCGGAGAGGTCGAAGTCGAGGTAGAGGCCGGGGGGTCGTTCACTCGACCCCTCGTCCGTCGTCGAGGTGGAGCCGGGGGTCGTTCGCTCGACCCCTCGTCCATCGTCGAGGTGGAGCCGGGGGTCGTTCGCTCGTCCCCTCGTCCGTCGTCGAGGTGGAGTCGGGGGTCGTTCGCTCGCCCCCTCGTCCGTCATCGAGGTGGAGTCGGGCCGGGGCTTGTTGCCGCAGTTGGTGTAGAGGGGGCCCTCGATTGATGGGTCGCGTCTCACCGAGTAGTGGGCTGCTCCTTGCCTTAAAAATGGTTGCTATGTTTAGCGTTAATTTATCGAAGGGTTTAGGGTACCCCTTACCTTCGTACCCGACAGTAGCCCCCGAGGCCCCAGAGGAGTGATTTAGAACTCCTCTGGGGGCTATGATACGTGTTTCTCGGAGGGAGTAAGGATTGCCTGGAGGTTTTGTCCTTGGCCTGCAGGGTTAGTGAGAAATCCGATTCTCCGCGGGGTGCGCGCGAGCGCACCCCTCGGGGGTAGCCCCCGAGGCCCCAGAGGAGTGATTAAGAACTCCTCTGGGGGCTAAAATACGTTGTATAGTGGGGTGTTTTAAGGATACCTGGAGACGTGGCACCCTGTCGAGGGGTCGATTCCATTTCTTTTCCTAAAAAAGAGAAGTGTTCGAGGGCGGCTGTCGAACCCTACCGAGGGCCAACCTTCGCTCCCTCGAGCACCACTGGAGTCAGAGCGCCCCGCCCGAGAGGTCGACTCTGTCTGCCAGGTTATGAGTTTTTCGACCCTCTTTCGTCGAGGGGTGCCGTGCGTAGTCGGGCCCTCGAGCCCTCGAATGGCTAGGCCTTCACTACCTCATAGCGTCCTTCCCACGAATTCTTTCGTTCGGATTGTGGTGGAGAAGAGCATCGCGCTATCCTCGTTAGGACGAGCCCGAAGTCCTCGGTGAGCTGTCCTCGGGCATGAGTCCATTAGAAATGGTGCCCTGTGCGGGTAAAAATCCGAGTGAGAACTTGACCCCGTTCGATAGGGGTCGACTAGTGGCCCGGAGGCGTTTCATTGTTAAGCAAGCCGTACGGCTCGCTAAGCACGACCATGTGGACCACCAAGGTGCCAACCCCATTCGATAGGAGTTGGTGGCTCGATGCCTCCCAGCGTAGGGATCCTTAGGTGTTCCTAGGTATGCCTCGGATATGTCCCAGGGAGCCTCGAGAGTTCGTTCTCGAGCTACCGGGACATCCCTGACTCGTGTACTTGAGGGCGGATGTCGAACTCCGTTCGTGGAGCCAACCTTCGCTCCCTCAAGATTTGGGGGTGGACCGGAGTCCGTTAACCATGGGTCCTTCCTGACCTCAGGTACTCGAGGGCGGCTGTCGAACCCTATGTAAGGGCCAGCCTTCGCTCCCTCAAGATTTGACGGATGGTTCGTCATCCGACGCTATCCTCAGGAGGAGGAGTCCGACCTTGTGGACCGCCGAGGGGAAAAGCAGGTGGTTGTTGTATTGAACTTGGGGACATACCTGTGCCGGAGCTCTCGAGGGAGGCTGTCGAACCCCCGGACGGGCCAGCCTTTACCCCTTCGAGGCCATGGGATGAACTGCAGTTGACGACCCGAGGCCCCGTCAGGCCTCGGGTACTCGAGGGGGGTTATCGAGCCCGTTCGTAGGCCGGCCTTTGTCCCCTCGAGATTTTGGGGGTGGACCGAGGTCCTAACCCGAGGTCATTTCTGGCCTCGGGTACTCGAGGGTAGCTGTCGAACCCTCTTTCGAGGGTCAGCTCTCGCTGCCTCAAGATTCCTTACCCTCGAAGACGACGTTTCCGGCCGCGCGCCTTTTTAGGCGGTGTCCGTTCGGCGCAACAGTGCGGTTGCGGGGCGGAGTGCGGCGCGGAGCCCGAGGATGGGACGGGATGCCTTATCCTAGAGGGAATACGAGGAAGAGAGTACAGGCGAATTAAATGCGGAGATTCTCTTGCCTGTTGCCGGATCCGTCCGTTGGCCTCCCGCGTATAAGTAGCGAAGATGAGGGGTCTTGAGCTTTTTCCGCGCACTTGCCTTCCCCGCCTCCTCGCCTTCGCCTTCCTTGCCTTCTTCTCTCCGCCTCTGCCTTAGGCACCCCGCGAGCAGGAACTCTGCGCGAGTGAGAGAGAAAGGGAAAGATAGGAAACATACCATCTGCCTCCAAGTCCGAGCAAACCGCCGTCCCTATGGCCACTTTCCAGCTCGTCGGCGCCGATGACTGGCCTGCCTCCTCGATCCGTCAGTCGTATCTGATGGGGTTGGTGGAGAGTAGTCTTCTCCGGCCCGTTACCACGGCGGAGAGGCCGGAGTGGATAGCTCCGCCGCGGGACCACGCCGAGCCCAACCCGCCGGAGGGGTACATGGTATCGTTCGAGGTCTTCCATCGGGCGGGACTGGGGGCCCCACCCAGCCGTTTTCTGCGCGCGCTCCTCTACCACTATGAAGTGGAGCTCCAGCACCTCACCCCCAACGGCGTCAGCCAGGCGGCGGTCTTCGCCGCGGTGTGCGAAGGCTACCTGGGGATCGAGCCCCACTGGGAGCTGTGGCTTCACATCTTCAAGGCCAGCATCTTCCACGCCTCGGTCAACAAGGGCACCCGCCAGAAGGTCAGAGCCGGGTGCTGCAGCATCTCCGTCAAGCGGCCGAAGTTTTGGCTCCCGGCGAACTCGTCCTCGAGCCACTCCGGATGGCACTCTGGATGGTTCTACCTGAGGAACGACGACGATATGTTCCCGGCGTACACCGGGAGGACACTCGATGCCGAGCCCGACCGCTGGGGATATGGCGTCCCGACGGACAAGCAGAAGCGCCTCGACGACTTGCTGGACGCGCTCAAGCGCTTGAAGGAGAAGGGGCTTACCGCGGAGATCGTCGCGTCGGCGTTCCACCGACGGCGGGTTCTGCCGCTGATGGCTCGACCCCTCCGCATTGACGAGATGGGTCCGGGGGTCGATCTCTCGGGCTGCCGCTTCGTCGAAGAAGAACTGGCCCCGGACCGGGTGGTCGGCCCCGTCCGCCGTTTCTTTGCGGGGGGGGGGGGGGGGGTTCGACCCCAAGAACGTCGCGAAGATCCCCATGAAGCCGGACGAGGGCTTCTTTGAGCTGGTAAGGTCCTTTCCTCCGGCAAGAGTCCTCGTTCTCGTCCCTTCCGTCCTCTCCGCCCGTGCTCTAACTGCCTTTCGTTCTGCAGGGGAGGGTGTCTTACAAACCCTTGCCTCCGTCGGTGAAGGAGGGCCGGGCCACGAAGGAGGCAAACCGCCTCCGCGCGTAGAAGCAGAAGTCCGACAAGGACAAGGCCAAGGTGAAGATGGCCAAGAAGGCTCGGGAGAAAGAGCTAAGAGATCAGCGCCGGGCCCAACAGAGGCGGTTGGGCATCGAGGAGGAGTTGTCGCCCTCGGAAGAGGAGGACGAGGAGGAGGAAGATACAAACTGGAGCGATCTGGAGGAGGAGGAGGAGGAGACGGCGCCTGAGCAGGCGACCGTTGCTGCTGGTGGAGAGGAGGGGTCGACCTTGACGTCGGCCCCTTCCGTCGAAGCTGGGCCACGGGCGGAGCGCCCCGTGGCTTCGCAAGAAGTCGCGCCGCGGCAGACGCGGTCGCAGACGCCGCGGTCCTTGTCGGGGGGTCGACCGAGCGAGCCCGCGACGCCCGCCGCGTCGGGCGTACGGGTGCCGGGCCCGCCGGCGCAGGTGGGGACCGGCAAGGGGACGATGGTGGCGCCGCCGTCGAGGGGTCGATCGAGCGAGCCCCCGAAGCCTGCCGCGTCGAGCGCATGGGCGCCGGGCCCATTGGCGCAGGTGGGGGCCGGCAAAAAGTCGACAGTGGCGTCGCCGGCCCCTGCCCAGGAGAAGGTGCCGAGAGCCGCCTCAACCCCCACTCCCCAGGCGGTGGCGCTCAAGAGCTCGACCAGCCCGATGGCCACCGGGCCGAAGCGCCGGGCTCTAAGGGGGTAAGTAGCTTTGATAGGCGTTGTCTGTATTTTCCTTTTGTTGATAACGACCCGTGCTTATCGTTGCACACATGTCTCTTTTTCAGGTCGAAGCGCCGGCAGGGAGCCGCGCCCCCCGCCCCTGCCAAGAAGCTGAAGACGGGGGCTGCGGTCCAAGCAGCCGCCGAGGTCGGTCCGACCGCCCCCCCCCTTCGACGGTTACCCCCGAGGCGGCATGGGTAGCCACGGCCCAGGAGGTGATGGCGCGGGGGAAGGCGCAGGGGGCCTCGGCATCTGCTCCGACGACGGAGGAGGCGAGCTCGCCGGCGGTGGTCGCCGAAGCGACGGTCGCGGCGTCCGCGCGGCCGTCAGAAGAAGTCGCGTCTGGCGCCCCAGGGGGCGCGGAGCTTCTGCCGACAGCGGTCGCGGTTGAGGTGATGGAGGTGGCCAGGCCCCAGGCCCCTGCGAACGAGGGGGAGGCTCTGGCTCACCCAACGCCGGGGCGTTGGCTCGAGGGCCTGGCTGCGCTGGAGGTTCGACTCCAGCTCGAGCGCGGGGGTACGACAACCGCCGCGCCCGAGGGCCCCTCGACGACGCCGGGGCTTGAGGAGGGAGGTCCGGTCGAGCGCGCCGAGGGAACGCCCGCGCCGGTACAGGGCGGGATGTTGATGGAGTCCACCCCCGCCCAGGTGGACGAGATGGTGGCCGAGCTGGTGGACCCGGCGGAAATGGCCATCATCGCGGCTCCGCGGGCGGAGCCGAAGGTGGCTCAGCCTCCCCTCGAGGTTGGGGGGCCGCTGTCTCGAGGTAAGTTACGCTTCGACTCGCTCGAGATGCGGTGGGTTCGCCTTGCTGGGTATTTACTTCTTCGAGTCCTTCGTCGCGCAGGGCCATCCTATTGGCCGGGATCTTCTTCTACCGGTGGCGACAGCTTGGTGGGGCCGTCGACGTCCTCGCGAGGTGGCCCAGAGGAAGAAGCCTCGCCCCTTTCCGCTTATCGAGGAGGGGGGGACCTGCGCGATGGCGTCACGGGGACGATGGAGCAGAGGATTGCCGCCCACAGCGCGGCCTGGGGCCAGGAGGTTCTCGAGGTGGCGGACCCTCGAGACCCCGAGCGGGTTTTCCTCACGCTCGACGACCAGTCCGAGCTCCGACGGTGGGAGAACGTCGAGGAGTATCGGGCCTTGTTCGAACACTCGGTACGTCGTGCTGCGGAGGTCGCCGCCGCGGACATACGCGAGGGAATGGAGGTAGGTTCTGTTCTACCTTAGATTGTACTTTGAACTGTCTGGTTGCCGTTTGTTGATGGTCTTCGTCTTTATCTTCGTCAGTCGCTGCGGGTGAGGTCCTACGAGAAGTCCCAGTACATTCTCCAGGTACAGGGACAACTCTCGACCCTCCACGCCTCCCTGGATAAGGCAAGGGATGAGATCGCCCGCACGAAGGCGGAGGCGGTGACTATCCAGAAGGATGCCGAGTCGAAGATCGCCCACGCGAAGGCCGGCTACGAGGCCATCCATAAGGAAGCCTGGGAGGCCTTGTCGTCGGCGCAAGCGAAGCTCGACGACGCCCTTCGGTCGACCATCACCGTCGGGCGGGAGCGGGATGCTGCCCTCGAGGCCCAGCGCAAGGCCGAGGAGGAGGCCGCCCGGCTGAGGGAAGGCATCCGAGGGCTCCGGGGAGACCTCGACGCCGTCTCCCGCGAGCGCGACGCTCTGGCCACCTCGGAGGAGAAGGCTCGGACCCGCACGACCTCCTTGGGCGTGGTGGCGATGAACCAGAGGAGGGCCCTCGAGGACGCAGGCAAGACCATCGAGGGCCTCGAGGCCAAGGTTAAGGACCAGTCCTCCGACCTCGATGACATCCGCCGCCAGCTCGAGGATACCGAGCAGGCCTACTCCACCCTGGACGTGCAGGCCCAAGGTGAGTGCTTTGGGTGTTGCAGAGTCTGTCCTGCCTCGACCCTTTTTCTCCTTTTTTGTTGGGTTTTGACTGTTGCGTGCTTGTTTCGGCAGAGCTTGTGAAGGAGAATGCCCGCGCCCACAAGGACCTGGACAATCTTCAGGGCCTCCTTGGCACCGAGGCGAACCTCAACGCGACGCTCGCGGCCGCCATCAACACCTTCTGCAACGACCTCTCGGTCAAGCCGGAGCCGGAGGTTGAGGGGGATGCTCGAGGGGACTCCTTGCTGCGCCGCTTCTACTCCATGACGCGGGGGGTGACGGAGAACGTCCGAGCTGCCCTGCATGTGGGCGTGAAGCGGGCCCTCGCGGTCGTCAACTCACTTTACGACATGGACCTCAACCTCGTTCGCCACCGACCCGGATCTGACCGAGGAAGAGAACGACGCGAAGTGCCAGGAGTTGATGGATCACGCAGAGGTGCCTGGAGGCCTGCTGGCGTCGCTCTTCGAGCCCGAGGTGATCCCCTCGGCGGATGAGTAGCCCTCGGAAGGTGTCGACGGGTAGTCCCGGGCTTGCGAGCCATATCTGGACAAAAAGGTCCATGTAATAGTTAGGCCATTGTACTGATACAATGCCAAGCCCCCGAGGGCTTTTTGTGTTATAATGTGTTTTGATCGATATGCACGAAGTTAATTTTGTTTTTTCTGAGCTTTCCCTGCTTTTCTTTGCCTGAGTCGACGCTTGTGAACTAAGTGTTCGACGCACGCTCTTATCCCTGAAAGGGGGGTGGCGATTGGGGATACCGTAGCCCTGGGGCGTAGGTGGGTCCCTGGCTCGACGACACCCTCGACCCTTTGGGAGCTCGAGGCGCCTTTACTTAGTTAAGAAGCGTACTTGAGGGAAAGAATGAGAGGGAGAGTCGAATTTCAAAAAAAACGTTCGAGTTTTTCAGAGACGTAGGAGGGGGGTGCCCCCCTGTTAGCCCCCGAGGGAGGCTCGACTTTGCTGAGACAAAGTCGAGGCTACCTTAGTGCTATAGACGGGTTCGTCTCGTTATTTCTACTTCTTGAGCTCTCTCTGCTTTTCTTTGCCTAGGTCGACGCTTGTGAACTAAGTATTCGACGCACGCTCTTATCCCTGGAAGGGGGGTGGCGAGCGGGGATACCGTAGCCCTGGGGCGTGGGTGAGTCCCTGGCTCAACGACACCCTCGACCCTTAGGGGGTTCGAGGCGCCTTTACTTAGTTATGAAGCGTACTCGAGGCGAAGATCGAGAGGGAGGGTCGAGTTTCGAAAAAGCGTACGGGTTTTTCGGGGGCTTAGGAGGGGGGTGCCCTCCTGTCAGCCCCCGAGGGGAGGTCGACTTCGCCCGGGCAAAGTCGAGGCTACCTTCGAGCTTACGAACGAACGTGAAATGTGTTTCGAGAACATTTATTCATTCGAGAATTTGTACATAAATGCGAAAATGTACAAGGCCCTAGGGCCTCAGGGATAGAAGCGACGTAGCTGTTCGATGTTCCACGCGTTGGTGAAGATCTCGCCCTTCTCGTTCTTCAGTTTGTAAGTGCCGGGCTTCAGCACCTCTGCCACGATGAAGGGTCCCTCCCAAGGTGGTGTCAACTTATGACGCCCCTTGTTGCTCTGTCGACGGCGCAGAACGAGGTCGCCGACGTTGAGGTCCCTTTTGCGCACGTTTTTGTCGTGGTAGCGCGGCAACGTCTGCTGGTAACGTGCCGACTTGAAGAGGGCCATGTCACGAGCTTCCTCGAGCTGGTCGAGGGAGTCCTCTCGGGCTACCGTGTTGGCTTGCTTGCTGTAAGCTTTTAGTCGAGGGGACCCGTACTCGAGGTCAGTGGGGAGGACGGCCTCGGACCCATAGACCAAGAAGAACGGAGAGAACCCCGTGGCTCGACTTGGTGTCGTTCGGAGACTCCATAGCACAGCGGGAAGCTCGTCGACCCATCTCCTTCCATGTTTGTTCAGCCGGTCGAAGATCCTTGGCTTGAGGCCCTGCAAAACCATACGTTGGCACGCTCGACCTGACCGTTAGTTCGAGGGTGGGCAACTGCGGACCAATTCACCCTGATGTGGTGATCGTCACAGAAGTCCAGGAACTTTTGGCCGGTGAACTGCGTGCCATTGTCGGTGATGATGACGTTGGGACCCCGAAGCGGTGGATTATGTCGGTGAAGAATAGCACGGCTTGCCGAGACTGGATGTTGGCGATGGGTCGAGCCTCGATCCACTTCGAGAACTTGTCAATAGCCACGAGAAGGAGAGTGTGCCCACCCTTGGTTCTTTTCAGGGGGCCGACCATGTCGAGCCCCCATACTGCGAACGGCCAAGTTATGGGTATCATCTGAAGAGCTTGGGCAGGTAGGTGGGTCCGCCTGGCGTAGAATTGGCATCCCTGGCAGGATCGAACGAGTTTGGTGGCGTCATTGACAGCCGTCGGCCAGTAGAAGCCCTGTCGAAAGGCACTTCCTACCAGCGTTCTCGGCGCCGCGTGGTGGCCACAAGCCCCCGAGTGTAGGTCCTTCAGCAATGCCCTCCCCTCCTCGAGGGTGAGGCAGCGTTGAAGTACACCCGACGGGCTACGTCGATATAGTTCGCGGCCATCCCTGTACAAGACGTAGGTTTTGGCGCGTCGAGCTACTCGACGGGCTTCCGTACGGTCTTCCGGGAGTTCGCCTCACGTCAGGTACTCGAGGTAAGGCGCGCGCCAATCCGTCGGAGGGGTTGGCGCCGCAGCGGCCCCGTCGATCTTCATGACCTCTCCCCCACTCGAGGGGGGATCGGTCGAGGGGGGTGGGTCGACCCCTTGCTCGAGGGCAGAAGCCCCCGAGCCTAGGTCGACGGACGGTGTGTGCAGATCCCTCGAGAAGATGTCGGGGGGGGGGGGACCGTCCCTCGAGTAGACGCGATTTTGGCCAGCTCGTCGGCAGCTTCGTTGTACCGACGGGCTACGTGGTTGAGCTCGAGGCCATAGAACTTGTCCTCGAGCCTTCGGACCTCCTTGCAGTAGGCTTCCATCTTAGGATCGTGGCAGCTCGAGTCTTTCATCACTTGGTCGATCACCAACTGAGAGTCCCCTCGCACGTCGAGGCGTCGAACCCCGAGCTCGATGGCGATGCGCAGGCCGTTGACGAGGGCCTCGTACTCGGCGACGTTGTTGGAGGCGGGGAAGTGGAGGCGGATGACATATCGCATATGGACCCCTGAGGGTGATGTGAATAGCAATCCTGCGCCTGCTCCCGTCTTCATCAACGATCCGTCGAAGTACATGGTCCAGAGCTCGCTCTGAACCTGCGCTGGGGGTAGTTGTGTGTCGGTCCATTCTGCAACGAAATCTGCCAGTACCTGAGACTTGATGGCCTTCCGAGGGGCGTAGGAGAGGGTCTCCCCCATGAGCTCGGTGGACCACTTGGCGATCCTTCCCGATGCCTCCCGGTTCTGGATTATCTCTCCGAGGGGGAAAGATGATACCACAGTGACCGGATGACCCAGGAAATAGTGTTTGAGCTTACGCCGAGTGAGGACGATCGCGTACAGCAGCTTCTGGATGTGGGGTACCTCGTCTTGGTCTCGGAATGGACCTCGCTCACGAAGTAGACAGGCCTCTGAACCGGCAGGGCGTGTCCTTCCTCCTCCCTCTCGACCACTATGACCGCGCTGACTACCTGGGTAGTCGCTGCGACATAGAGCAAGAGGGGCTCGGCCGGGCTCGGGGGGACCAAGACCGGGGGCGAGGTGAGCAAGGCCTTGAGCCTCGAGAGCGATTCCTCGGCTTCGGTGGTCCACGCGAAGTGTTCCGTCTTCTTCAGGAGGCGGTAAAGGGGTAGGGCATTCTCTCCGAGCCTCGAGATGAAGCGACTGAGGGCGGCGAGGCACCCAGTAAACCTTTGCACGCTCTTGAGGTTGTTGATCGGGCCCATCCTCGTGATGGCGGTTACCTTCTCGGGATTGGCCTCGATGCCGCGCTGGGAAACTAAGTACCCTAAGAGCATGCCTCGAGGGACCCCGAAGACACACTTCTCAGGGTTCAGTTTTATGCGATTAGCCCTGAGGCACCCAAACGCGATCTCGAGGTCTCCGACCAGGTTTCCGACGGTTTGGACTTGACCACGATGTCATCGACGTAGGCCTCAATGGTCGGCCCTATGTGTTTCCCGAAGACGTGGAGCATGCATCGCTGGTAGGTGGCCCCGGCGTTCCGCAAGCCGAAGGGCATGGTGAGGTAGCAAAACATGCCGAAGGGAGTGATGAAGGAGGTCGCGAGCTGATCGGACTCCTTCATCTTTATTTGGTGGTAGCCGGAATACGCATCAAGGAAGCAAAGGGTTTCACATCCCGAAGTGGAATCTACTATTTGGTCGATGTGTGGTAAAGGAAAAGGAACTTTAGGACATGCTTTATTCAAACTGGTGTAGTCTACACACATCCTATCCTTCCCATTCTTTTTCTTTACAAGCACGGGATTAGCTAACCACTCGGGAACTTGTACCTCCTTGACGAATCCGGCCTTCAAAAGCTTGTCGACCTCCTCCCCGATGATCCTGCGCTTCTCTTCGTCGAAGCGGCGCAGGCGTTGCTTCACCGGTTTGGACCCGGCTCGGATGTCCAAGGAGTGCTCGGCGACTTCCCTCGGGATGCCCGGCATGTCCGAGGGCTCCATGCGAACACGTCGGCATTCGCACGGAGAAAGTCGACGAGCATGGCTTCCTATTTGGGCTCGAGGGTGGCACTGATCGTCAGCACCTTCCCATCCGCGAGGCCGGGGTCGAGCGGGACGGTCTTCGTGTCTTCCGCCGACTTGAAGTTGCCAGCATGGCGCTTGGGGTCGGGGATCTCTCCGGACAGGTCGTCGAGGGCCGCGAGGATAGCTGACTCCTCACAGGTCTTGGCTTTTTCCACGCACTCGACATCGCAGTCGTATGCGTGCTCGTAGGAGGTGTCGACGGTGATGACCCCCGAGGGTCCCGGCATCTTGAGCTTGAGGTAGGTGTAGTTCGGGACCGCCATGAACTTGGCGTACCCCGGTCTACCGATGATGGCGTGGTAGGTGCCTCGCCATGCGACCACCTCGAAGGTCAACTCTTCCTTTCAGAAGTTCGAGGGGACGCCGAAGCAGACCGGCAGCTTGATACGGCAGATCGGGAGTGCCTTCTTCCCCGGAACGATCCCGTGGAATCCCCCCGTGCTGGGTAGGAGCATGGTCCTCGGGATCCCCAGGAGGTCGAGGGTCTCGACGTAGATGATGTTGAGGCTGCTCCCCCCATCCATGAGCACCTTGGTGAGGCGGGTGTTGAGGATGATCGGGCCGACGACGAGCGGGTAAGCCCCCGCGTTGGGGACGTGCTCGGGGTGGTCGTCCTGATCGAAGGTGATCGGCGTGTGGGACCAGTCGAGGTACCGCGGGGCCTGGGCCCGTACGGAAAAAACTTCTCGACGCTCCCTCTTGCGCTGGCGCGTGGTGAGGCGAGTCGAGGGTCCCCCGTAGATCATGTAGCAGTCGTGGATCTCGGGGAAGCCTCCTTTTTTGACATCACCCCTGACGTGGGCGTCACAGGGCGGGTCTTCCTTGCCGTCGTCTCTCCTGGAGCCAGGAGGGACGAAGTGCTTTCGGAGCATGCGGCAATCCTTGAGGCGGTGGTTGGCCGGCCCCATATGATAGGGGCAAGGCTCCTTCAGCATCTTATCGAAGACGCCCCCGTCGGGAGGGGGCCCTCGAGGCTTCCGCTTGTCCGCTGCAGCGACAAGGTCGTCGGGCTCGTCGTGGTGCTCGACGTTGGGCTCGACGTTGCGCCAGCCCGGTTGGTTCTTCTTCTTCTTCTTCCGGCCACCGTTGCCGTCGTTATTCCTCCTGGGCCCCTTGTTTCTCTTGGGCCCATCGTCCGAGCCCCCGGGTTCATCCGCGTCGCCCTTCCCCTTCCCTGGGGGAAATCTGGAAGAATGCACCAACGGCCTCTTCGCCAGCCGCGTAGTTGGCGATGACATCCATGAGCTCGTTGGCGGTCTTAGGGATGTTTCGCCCCAGCTCCGCACCAACTCCTTGCAGGTTGTCCCGGCGATGAACGTCGTGATGACCTCGTGGTCGGAGATGTGGGTCAGTGCGGTACGCTGCTTCGAGAATCGGCGGGTGAAGGCGCGGAGGGTCTCCCCTGGTTTCTGCTTGCAGCTGCGAAGGTCCCAGGAGTTGCCCGGCCGCTCGTAGGTGCCCTTGAAGTTGCCCTCGAAGATCCGAACCAGGTCGGACCAGTCCTGGATCAGGTCCGGGGGTAGCTCCTCGAGCCACCTTCGAGCGGTGTCGGAGAGGAACAATGGGAGTTGCCAGATGATGACGAGGTCATCTTTGGCTCCACCCAGCTGGCATGCCAGCCTGAAGTCGGCAAGCCAGAGCTCTGGCTTGGTTTCACCGTTGTATTTGATCAGGCTGGTGGGTGGACGGAAACGTACGGGCAGGGAGGCCCGCCGGATAGTTCTTCCGAAGACTCGGGGCCCCGGCGGCTCCGGAGACCAGCATCGGTCTTCGTCGCTGTCATAGCGCCCACCTCGGTGAGCGCTGTAGCCTCGAGCCTCGGCGTCGCCGTATCGACGTCGGTTGTTCACTCGAGGGGGGAGGTCATCGACGAGGCATTCCTGAACCGGTCGTCGCTCGACCTGGCCCTGGGGCGCCTTGTTTTGGTGGACAGAGACCTCCCGATTCTGTCGAGGGGGCGCTGCTTGTCGCTCGGAGGCAGCCCCTCGACGCCTCGAGGCCGAGCTCCTCCGCCTGCTGCACGGCCGCAGTTTGGAGCAGCCCCTGGATCTCGTCCCTGATACGTCGTGCCTGGGGGGTCAATGGTGCCGGCATGTCGCGGAGCAGCATCGCGGCTGCTACGACATTCTGGCTGGCGCAGTTGAAGACTCGGGGTTCGGCGTTCCCCTCCTCGATGATCTGCCGGTGGACCTCCCGGGCCCGCTCGCGAGCTCCTCCGCCCTGAGGACGCCCTCGATCCCGTTCAAGGGCGTGCTCGAGTTGCTGAAGATGCAGGCGCTCCTCCTTGAGCTTGCTGAGAAGCTCTCGGACCTGCATAATCTGGACATCGGGGGGTGGATCGGCTCTATCAGGACTTGGGGGAACGGCATCTCGAGGTGGGGTGGCATTGGCCCCTCCCCCTTCTTCAGTGGCCGCGGTATCGTCGACGTCGTCCTGGAGGACGGTTTGCTCGTCGAGGTGGAAGCACTCCCCGAGTGGAGTCGTAGCTCTCGTCGGGAGAGTCCGAGTCGAAGTCGGCGTGGTAGAAGTGGGGGAAGAGCCTACCCCTTTCTTCCTCCTCCAGGCGCCGCCGTAACGTGCCCCACATACGGGGCAGCTCTGGCTCGCCCGGTGAAGTGGTGGTGACGGGATCAGCCGTCGCCCACGACGGAGTCCATGGAGGCTCGTCGTATGTATGTACCCGCAGCCTGCGAAAACAGAGTAGAGTCCGGCACTGTTGCGGAGCCCATACGGGAACGGGTCACGCGGTGGTGACGGGATCGAGGGTGTCGGAGAGGCCACAGGAGCCTCCGGAGACGACGACGTGGCAGAGCCGAAGTCTCGCTCGGGGAGACGCCCGCCCTCGACCCACAAGCGTGGGTCAAGCGGACCCCTAGGAGAAGGGGCCGTGTCGCCAGCTGGGACTGGGGGAACGGCATTCGGCGCCCCAGAGCTCGCACGACGGCGAGCGCGTCGGAGCCGCTCGCGCCTCCCCCTGATCGCAGGCCAGAGGCGCAAGCGGAGCGACCGTCGCCTGATCCTTGCTGGCTTCGGCGCAGCGGAGCTGTTGACGTCTAGGCCACGGGCGGAGGGGAAGACTATGAAGTCGCCCTGGTCCGTGGAAACGAACCCTAGACTGCCGAACCAGATGACGGTGGTGACGGGAACGGTGGGATGGTGGAATCCATCTGAGAGAGTAGTTCGGAGTTGATCGTCACGCGAATCCCCCTACCTGGCGCGCCAACTGTCGGTGTTATGACCCGGGGGTCAAGACCACCAACGAGTAAATTTGTATATCGCGTGCTCCCTCTCTCAGACGTGATGCAAGATGGACACAAGATTTATCCTGGTTCGGGCAAAGAAGGCCCTACGTCCAGCGGGGGAGGATGACTTGTATTATCTCGCACCCAAAGCGTGCTCGTACAGGGGGGTACAAGCTGTGTTACACGAAGTAGGCCACCCGAGGGGTCGATCGAGTGGCGGGGTGTGTGGAGTGTGGAGTGTCAGAGTCTAAACTAGGGTCCCTGAGAACGAAAGTCCCAGAAGGAGCAGGAGCCGATCCCCAGAGTCCCCAGAAATCTTTTTATACTCTACCTCGGCGTCCCCTTTTATAGACCAAGGGGAGGTCCGAGGGTACAAGGCCCTAACTGTAGCAGTATGGGCGGCGTATCCGCAGCACAGTGTTGGTAGAGAGACGTTGAGCACTGTCGCGGCATGGTTTTCCCGTCCTTCAGGCGTCCCCGGTCGTGGCGGCAGTAGAAGTCGTCGCAGTGCAATGTCCGCAGGCGGGCACGAGTCCCATGGCCGAAGCGGGACGGGGCGGATGGGATGGCTTCCGTACCGGAGTTGTTGAAGAGGGGGGGTCGAGCCCCCGGTCGAGGGAGGGGTCGAGCCCTGTGTGACTCCGTCGCGTTCCCGAAGTCGTCGTCGAGGGTCGCACTGTTCACTTTCCGAGGGGTATTGTTGGAGTCCGTACTCGCGTAGTGGCAACAGTAGCGGCACAGTTGACGGGAACCGGGGACTGGACGGGGAGTTGGCGGATTTGACAGTGGACGCGGGCACCCATGTCGTTAGGTGGGTTCACTTTAACCCATGCCGGAGCAGTTGGGTTAATCGAGCCCCTCGTCCGAGGGTCGTTCCGCTCGACCCTTGGTCGAGGGGGAGGTCGAGGCGTCGACGGGGTCGGAGAGGTCGAAGTCGAGGTAGAGGCCGGGGGGTCATTCGCTCGACCCCTCGTCCGTCGTCGAGGTGGAGCCGGGGGTCGTTCGCTCGACCCCTCGTCCGTCGTCGAGGTGGAGCCGGGGGTCGTTCGCTCGCCCCCTCGTCCGTCGTCGAGGTGGAGCCGGGCCGGGGCTTGTTGCCGCAGTTGGTGTAGAGGGGGCCCTCGATTGATGGGCCGCGTCTCACCGAGTAGTGGGCTGCTCCTTGCCTTAAAAATGGTTGCTATGTTTAGCGTTAATTTATCGAAGGGTTTAGGGTACCCCTTACCTTCGTACCCGACAAGATGTACATGAAGATCAATGATGGAACTTCATCATCCTCCAAGAAGAAAGAGAAGGAGGAGAAGAAGGACTTGGCTCTCAAGGCATCTTCCAAGGAGAAGTGCAAGATTCAATATGTCGTTGAGAGTACAAGTGATGATGATGATGAAGACAACATCGCTCTCATGGTGAAGAAGACCGCCAAGATGTTGAAGAGGCTAAACAAGAATGCAGTCAAGT
The DNA here is from genome assembly GCA_022036555.1 of Microstegium vimineum. Lineage (NCBI taxonomy): Eukaryota > Viridiplantae > Streptophyta > Magnoliopsida > Poales > Poaceae > Microstegium > Microstegium vimineum. Next base: position 12,258,707 of record CM039141.1, read on the forward strand.
TTGACTCAAAGAAGAAAATTCTTCACAAGCTCCTCAAGGAAGCCAATCTCCCAAATGAAGTGCTACAATTGCGGCACTCTTGGTCATCTAGCCCATGCGTGTCCCGAAGAGAAGAAAGACAAGTTCAAGAACAACAAGTTCAAGAACAACAACTTCAAGAACTTCAAGAAGAACAAGGGCGGCAATGATGACTCAAGTGATGATGACAAGAAGCAAGACAAGCCATACAAGAAGAAGAAGAACTTCAACTTCCACAAGAAGAAGAAGGATAGCAAGGCTTATATTGTGGGTGATTGGCTCACCGACATTGATGATTCAAGTGACTCCTCCGATGATGAGAGTGAAGAAGAGAAGGTGGCTGCTTTGGTGATTGGTTCTTCGATTCCATCGCCACCTCCTCCTTCATCGCCGGGCTCATCCTCTACACTCCTATGCCTTATGGCTAAAGGTGACAAGAAGGTACAAAAAGAGGATGATGGTGATGACCTCTCTAGTGATGATAGTGATGATGAAGAAGCACCTTCCTATGATGAGCTAATTAGAATTTGCAACAAGTACGTTAGCATCATAAGGATAGTACAAGAGTAAAAATGACAAACTTCTTGAAATCAAAGAAAACTTGCATGATAAGCTTGACAACTTGTCTAGTGCTAATGATGATTTGAAGCTTGAGATTAAACTCTCTCACATCTAGCACTAGGGAGCTCAAAGCCTCTCTTAAGCAAGCAATGAGAAACATGATAAGCTTGAGAGGTCATCCCAAGAGCTCCTCACAAGGTTTAACTTGCTAAAAGATGACTACAACCAAGTGAAAAGTGATCATGGCACACTAGTGGTAGCAAATGAATTGCTTACTCAAGATCTTACACATGTTGCTACTAAACCGGTGCTAAGTGTGCAAGTGCTACCTCTTGTGATATCGAGCTTGATGATGTGGCTCTTGAGCAAAGTGCCAAGTGCAAGGGCAAGAGAGTTGTAGAAGCCGACAAGTATGATGATTATATGAAGATGAGTGAAGAGAACTCAAATCTCAAGGAAGAGCTAATCAACCTCAAGGCAAACAAGCCCTTCACCATCAAGCCGGCTCAAGAATAAGACAAAGATGCTATCACTTTGATCAACTCTCTTTGAGAAGAAATTGCCAAGCTCAAGAATGACAAGACCAAGCTTACAAGTGGCCCTGAAAAGTTCACCAAGGGCCATAATCTCCAAAGTGAGCTTCTAATGAGCACCGTTATGAAGAATGACAAGACCGGTATTGGGTACAAGGAAAACCAAGTGATGAAGGCCAAGGTCAAGATTGAAGCCAAGAACTACTACAAGAACAAGTACAATGGCTACAATCAAGAGAACCAAAGCCCAAGCCTAAGAGGTGTTTTGGATGTGGACAAATTGGTCATCTCTCATTTCAATGCAAGACTCCACTTCCAAGACCTTGCCCAAGCACACTAGGCCATTTGCTCATGATGCTCACTATGCCATCAACAAAGATTCCAAGGGTAGACCACTTGTGGTGTTTCTTGGACCACCAATGAAGAACAAGCCTAGGGTTCTTTGGGGTTTCTAAGGAGTTGGTTGACAAGGCAATGGGGCCCCGCACTAAGGGGGTTCCCAAACAACAGCTTAACTCAAAGTTGCTTGTGTGTAGGTGAACTACAAGACCGGTGGGAGCCATTGGGTAATTGATAGTTGGTTGCACTCAACACATGACCGGCGACCCCCGGATGTTACCACACTTGATGAGGATTGTGCAAATCAAGACAAGATTACTTTTGGGGATAATTCAAAGGGCAAAGTTCAAGGCTTAGGCAAAGTGGCTATCTCCCAAGATCAATAATTTCAAAAGTCTTGCTAGTACAATCATTGAGCTTCAACTTGCTATCGGTTGGTCAACTTTGTAATCTGGGTTTCATTGTCTCTTCACTCGAAATGAGGTGATTGTGACCAAGATTGAAGATTCATTAATGAATTCAAAGGGTTCCGGCCACAACACCTCTACTTAGTGGACTTCACTTCAAATGAAGCGAACTTACAAGCGTGTCTATTCTCCAAGAATTCTTTGGGTTGGCTATGGCATAGAAGATTAGCATATGTGGGCATGTCAACCTTGAAGAAGCTTGTCAAGAAGGAAATGGTTAGATGAATCAAGGATGTGGTGTTTGAGAAGGACAAACTTTGTAGTGCATGTCAAGCCGGCAAGCAAGTGGCAAACACTCATCCAACCAAAGCTTTCATGTCAACCTCAAGAGTTCTAGAGTTGCTACACATGGATCTATTTGGCCCTACCACCTATGCAGTCTTGGAGGAAATCTCTATTGCTTTGGTGGTGAGGATGACTACTCTCGATACACTTGGGTATTCTTTATTCAAGACAAGGGAGAGACACAAGGATCTTCAAGAAGTTTGCTACAAGAGCTCAAAATGAATTTGATGTGAAGATCAAGAAGATTAGAAGTGACAATGGCACCGAATTTGTGAACACAAAGATGAAGATTATTGTGATGAAGTTGGGATCAAGCATGAGGTGTCCGCTAAAAATATCTACAACAAAATGGTGTCATAGAGAGGAAGAACCGGACGCTCATAACTCTAGCAAGGTCTATGCTTGATGAGTACAAACACTCCGGAGAAGTTTTGGGCGGGGACAATCAACACCGCTTGCTAAAAAGGCAAACCGTCTCTTCGTCCAAAGGCTATTAAAGAAGACCCCCCATGAGCTTGTCAATGGGAAGAGCCCGGTATTTCATT
>CM039141.1:12261554-12286901 GCA_022036555.1 Microstegium vimineum
CGGACGCTCATAACTCTAGCAAGGTCTATGCTTGATGAGTACAACACTCCGGAGAAGTTTTGGGCGGAGACAATCAACACCGCTTGCTATACGGCAAACCGTCTCTTCGTCCAAAGGCTATTAAAGAAGACCCCCTATGAGCTTGTCAATGGGAAGAAGCCGGATATTTCATTCTTCCGTGTGTTTGGTTGCAAGGTGTACATCTACAAGAAGTGCCAACACTTGGGTAAATTCCAACGGCGGTGTGACATTGGTTTCCTTGTTGGATATTCACTTAAATCCAAGGCATACCGTGTATTTAACAAAGCCACCGGCTTAGTTGAAGAAATGTATGACTTGGAGTTTGATGAAACTAATGGCTCCCAAGGAGCGCTTGAGGACATTGATGTAGGTGATGAACCCCTGAGGGAGGCAATGAAGAATATGCCAATTGGTGCTATCAACCCGCAAGAGGTGGAAGAAGTTGAAGATGAAGCAAATCAAGATCCTTCTCCACCCCACACGCCTCAAGTTGATGAAGGAGATCAAGTGAGAGAAGCTCAAGAAGACACTCACATTCCTCAAGATCAAGCCGAGGCCAAAGCAAGCAATGTTGAAGCACCGCATCCTCCTCCTCAAGAGACAAATAGAAGATCAACATCTATCCTTCAAGCTCACCCCCATGATCAAATCATAGGGAGTCCATCAAAAGGAGTAATGACTCACTCTAGACTTGCATCTTATGTTGAACATCACTCATTTGTTTCCTTTGTTGAGCCTACTAGTGTAGAAAAAGTACTTGCGGATCCGGATTGGGTGAATGCCATGCATGAAGAACTCAACAACTTCACCCGGAACCAAGTGTGGACACTTGAAGAGAAGCCAAAGGATGCAAGAATCATTGGCACCAAATGGGTGTTTAGGAACAAGCAAGATGATCAAGGCGTGGTTGTGAGGAACAAAGCAAGATTAGTGGCAAAGGGGTTCTCTCAAGTAGAAGGACTCGATTTTGGAGAGACCTTTGCACCGGTTGCAAGACTTGAAGCCATCCGTATCCTTTTGGCGTATGCTTCACATCACAAAATGAAACCTTTTCAAATGGATGTGAAGAGCGCTTTCTTAAATGGTTTCATAAATGAACTTGTCTATGTCTCACAACCTCCCGGGTTTGAAGACCCAAACTTGCCTAATCATGTGTATAGGTTGTCCAAGGCACTCTACGGATTGAAGCAAACTCCAAGATCTTGGTATGAGAGGCTAAGGGACTTCCTAATCAAGAAGGGCTTCAAGATCGGGATCGTCGACACCACACTATTCACCAAGAAGCTTAATGGAGAGATCTTCGTTTGCCAAGTATATGTCGATGACATTATATTTGGATCAACAAACCAAGACCATTGCAAGGAGTTTGGTGACTTGATGTCCAAGGAGTTCGAGATGTCAATGATTGGCGAGCTAACCTTCTTCCTTGGCTTTCAAGTGAAGCAAATGAGAGAAGGGACCTTCATCTCCCAAGAAAAGTACACTTATGATCTACTTAAGAAGTTCAAGATGGAGGATTGCAAGCCAATCAAGACCCTAATGCCTACTAATGGGCATCTCGATCTCGATGAAGGAGGTAAACTGATTGACCAAACTCTTTATCGCTCTATGATCGGTAGTTTACTTTACCTCACCGCATCTAGGCCGGATATCATGTTTAGTGTGTGCATGTGTGCTAGGTTTCAAGCAAGCCCTAAGGAGTCACATCTTTGTGCGGTTAAAAGAATCCTTAGGTACATAAGGCACACCCCTAGCATGGGTCTTTGGTATTCCAAAGGAGCTCCCTTCCAACTAGTTGGCTATTCCGATTCGGATTATGTCGGGTGTAAGGTTGATAGGAAGAGTACCTCCGGCGGGTGCCACATGCTAGGAAGATCACTTGTTTCTTGGTCCTTAAAGAAGCAAAACAGTGTGACATTGTCAACTGCCGAGGCGGAATATATTGCCATGGGAGCAAGTTGTGCACAAATCTTATACATGACCCAAACACTCTTTGATTACAGCGTGTTTTTAAAAGAAGTTCCACTTTTGTGTGATAATGAAAGCGCCATAAAGCTTGCTAACAACCCGGTTCAACACTCTCGCACCAAGCACATTGATATTCGCCATCACTTTCTTAGAGATCATGTGGCTAGGAAAGACATCACACTAGTTGGAGTTAAGAGCGAAGATCAATTGACGGATATCTTCACTAAACCACTCGATGAAACAACCTTTTGTAGGTTGAGAAGCGAGTTGAATGTGCTTGATCACTCTAACTTCACTAAAAGATGAGTTTGTGTGAACCATGCATTCATTTGTAATATAACCTGTTTAATTTGGTAATGCACATAGGCTTGGCTAACGCGGTTAAGATAACCGCCCTCAAAGCGTGTGACAAAGCTTAACCGCGGTTTAAACTTGCAAGCAACCTAGATTCAAATTCCATTTTGCATTGCATATGCTTGAGTGTTGCTTCTTCGTTTCTTTTCGGTTAAGTTTTTTGGTCATCATTAGGTTCAACACTTAGGGGGGGGGGCAATTCAACGCTCTAGCTTCAGCTAATACCCCTCTTGTGCCCCTATGGTGACCCTTGGAGCTTTATTGAACTATTTTCTTATGAAAACTAATCCTAGCCTATGGCAAACTATTTCTAAAATTGAGGGTTTGAGAGATGGTTCTTATGTTAAGTCCAACAAGTGTTCCTCTTTGCTCTTTTGTGTTGGTACTTGGCTAAGAGAAAAGATTGGAGAGAAAAATAGGAAAATTCAGAGCAAAATTAAGCACCGGACCACCCTCCGGACCACTCTGCAATGGTCCAACGCAGTGGTCCGATGCCCTGTCCCTCAGTGCATAAAACTTTTCCAGTCACAAAATCCGTCGGACCAGTGTCCGACGCTCCTCCGGACCATTGGCGAGTTGTCCGGTGCCTCTGTCAGTTATCTCTAAGCACCGTCAGACCAATCTGGTGAGTAGTCCGACGCACCAGTCTGGTGGTCGGGTGCTCTCTGTTTTCCTCTCTCTGGTACCAAGCATAGTGGTCCGACGCTTCAAAAATTTGCGGATAACCCCCGCGAACGGCTCTGTTTCTTCACTGCCTGTCTCATCCGCCGTCCGTACGCCGCCCTGCTCTCCGCCGCCGTTCCGCCTGAGCGCCCACGCAACTGTCCTCGCCGCCGGTGATTCCTCCACCAGTGCTCAGTCGCCACTCCTCCTCCACGCGCCTGCTTCTCCTCTCTTCACCGCCACCATCACCGCCGCCTGCGCCCAGCGCCGCCCTGCCTCCTCGTCCACCCACCTCGCCGCCGTCAAACCTCCCTGCCGAGCTCATGGACACCTAGGGGTTCACCCCTCTCCACTGGCTCTACTTGCAAAGACCAAGACAGCACTCCCTTCCCCTTAGGGTTTGCCCTAACCCTAAAGTTTCTGATTTCGACGTGTTCGTCCTCGACCGAACTCGTTTCGTCATCGTCGACTCCGCCGCTTCGCTTCTAGGGTATGGTTTTCATCTTCGATATCACGTTTTGTCGAGTCGAGATAGAGTCATGTCCTTGATTATTCCTTGCAAATCCTTAATCATATCGACTCCATTTCACTAAACCAACTGTCAATTGTAATTCGCAGCTGGCACATCTCTTTCGAGCGTGGTTTGGAACTTAAATTGCTCTGATTAGATACGCTTTCTTACCTTAGGTATCATGTCAGCTTTTCATTCTATTACTTATCTAGATGCTTGCTTCTATACGGATTCTTATCTCTAGATTTTATATATGCTTATGTATACCCTGTCTATTCTATCTAGCAGCAGTCAGTGGCAGTTTCAACTCGGGGCAAAGCTCGCGAGTACGGATTAAGGCAAAGCCTCAGAGGTTTAGTCCAGTGGCTTGGAGGCCCCTCTATCAGTTGTGCTTTGTTTGATCAGTTGACAGTTGATACTTACAGAGATCAGTGGTTCTTATGGTAGTGGTTCTGATAGTTGGCAGTGGCTCTTGTGTTTATCAGTGGTTAGTGCTTCTTTGTTTGATCAAGTGATGACTCGCAACTCTCGTGCTCGTGTTACTGGGTCAAGTGATGATACTCCGCCTCCTCCACGTCCTTCCAGAGATAAGGGCAAGAAGCAAGTGGTTGAGAAGCCAAAGAAGAAGAAGCGTAAGCTCAAAGAGGCTGAGAAAGCCGAAGCAGTGGCCGATGCAGCAAACCGCGCTAAGCGAGGCGGTCGCCGAGGTTCCGTACGACTTGGCACCCCTCCGCGGGATCTACCTTCTACTCCTCCTGCTGGGTCACATACAGAGGATACTGCAGAGGAGCCGGAGCTTGTCACGGAGGCCCTGGGTACACCGTTGGCACCTCGTTCCTAGGGGCGATCTACTCGTTCCCAGTCAGCTCAGTCACCTCAGTCAGCAGCCCCCACAGCAGCTTCAGCTTCAGTTCACCTCGATCTGAGGAATCTTACAGCGAAGCAGGTGAAGAAGCTACGGTTTGTTGTTCTAGAGAAGTGGTGCCCGGATCAGCGTGACTCCAGAGCCTCACCAGGTTGGCACACACCTCTCATGGAGGATTTCTATAGAGCAGCTCAGCTTACCAGCATTCAGATTCGACCACACAGGGTTTGCTCCTTAGAGAGCATAGTTGAGCTAGCTGGTGAGGAGATCAGACCGTTCCTTACTTACCTTCTGGGACTCGTCGATTTACTTGGGCGTTCCGGAAACTATATTGAGAGATGGGTCAGAGAGTTCTATGCCTCAGTATGGGTGGATCCAGAGCATAAGTTTGTGCAGTATACTTTCAGAGCCGAGCGATACAGGCTATACTTGACTAGGCTCAGAGAGATCTTTCACCTCCGTCAGAAAGGTGGAGAGCTCGACCTTCACTACGACTGCTACCGAGGAGCCTCAGTGCCTCGCCGTGCTCGAGGTGGTCATACACTGACAGTTCAGGAGGTGGCTCCTCTCTTCAAGCCACCTTTCTCAGAGGGCTCCCGACGTAGCCCAGCCGAGCTGCGACCCACCGTTCACAGGTTGAACGAGGTCCTCCGTCATACTTTGCTGCCTCGCACGGGCTACAAGGAAGGTTTGACCAACATGCAATAGCTACTCCTTCAGGCCCTAGTATCTCAGACACCGTTCGACGTCACAGACTTTCTTGTGTCAGAGATTGAGGACGTAATAGCAGATGGTATGAGGGCCCGTCGTCAGTTTCCCTATGCTCATTGGATTTCATCGATCATAGCTATTGAGCTCGAGGGAGCCAACCCTGGACTCCGCGCCCTGCTGGACCAGTCACCGACCTCTTTCCCAGCTTACAGAGTCCTTGGGTTGTTTGACAGCCGGTTTAGGAACCGTGTCCTTCGTCTGGTCAGAGAGAGGACTGCTCCAGCTGACAGAGCTGAGGTTGATGCTCAGGATGAGGCGATCCGCAGTGTTGAGCAGCAGGAGCTCCATGGACTAGATACTGGAGCTGATGTGACTCCTGAGGACACTACTTCAGACAACTCAGACGCTGACTTCCAGCCAGTTCCACAGATGCCCCCACGGGCTCACGACACTGAGGCTGGCGGCTCTGCCTCTGCCACGGAGACGATGATGTTGAATATCCTTGACCGTCTCAACGAGCAGCAGAGTTCCCTAGTCACTGCCGTTACTCAGGTTCAGCAGCGACAGGATGAGATGCAGCGACAGTCTGAGGAGCGCCATTTTGAGATGCAGCGACAGATGCTAGCTATGCAGCTAGAGTCCCAGCGCCTACAGCTACAGTCTCAGCAGCTTCAGCAGCAGAACATGGCCTTTATGGCTCATATGATGAAGTGGACTGGCGCTCCTCCTCTTGAGTTTCCTGCCGCTCCTCAGATACAGATGATGAGTACCTCACAGCCCTCTCAGTCAGTTGGGCAGATAGGAGGACCTCAGTTTTCAGTTGGCCCCTCAGTGGCCCCTGCGAGTTCTGCCGGTCAGACAGTCTCTCCCACCCTAGCTGTACAGTCCAGTGGACTTCAGAGTGCCGGATTGACCACCCCGTTCCAGTCACTGGCGACTCAGATGACACAGTGGTTGGACACTTTTGGTCCCACTCAGCAGTTCACCCCTCTCACTACTGGTTTCACTCCACTCACTGTTACGATGGGTGCCACTGCTAGAGATCTATCTGCTTCGTTCAGCGACATTACCGGGCAGCCGTCCCTCACTGGTCCACATATAGCAGCAGAGGTTGAGGCAGAGGTTGTTGCGCCGACAGCTGATCAGCACCGTTCCTCAGTAGCTTCCTCAGAGGCTACACACGACAGTCGGGCTCCAGCCGTATCTACTCCACCTACAGCTGCAGTTGCTACTGATGCTACAGTGGTCACTTCCACTCCAGTACAACCTCCGCAGTCTCCGGTTCTTCAGACTCCAGTCGAGTCCGTGCATGAGGCACAACCGGACACCGCCGTTCCTAAGGCTCCCGCAGAGACACTGGCACCGGTTACTGATCCTACTGCTTCTCCAGCTACTGTTCCAGAGTCAGGCCCGTCAGCTACCGACCCCCAGACCGCTTTACTTCCAGCGTCAGATGCTCAGGGGGAGGACTCGGATGATGAGACATATCTGGCAGCTTTCAGGGTGCTCGACCGCTCCATGGCTGCTTCCACTCCGCCTCCAGATGCCTAGTTTTGGTGCTTCGACGCCAAAGGGGGAGAGGAAGAGTCGAGTAGATGGGCTAACTTTAGGGGGAGCTAGTAGGATTCGTTCTTTTGATGTATATAAACTCTATTGCATCATGCATCACGTTTACCGTCTTTATGCATTGTATGATATGTGTGATGGTTGAGACTTGATGGTTGTGTGACATGTGTGGACATTCTTCTATAAATATCATGTCACTTGGTTATGCTATATTGCTTCCGCACTAATCTCTGATCTTTTGGCTATAGCATATCCTGTATGAAATCAAATACTATGCTCATTTCATATCTCTTGTGCTTGTCATGGCTTGAATGGTTAGGCATGTTGTTATCTTTCTTATTACTAACCCATGCCTATCTCATGTCAAGTCATGATTTCTCTTATCAAAATTCACTCATTATTCTCTACTCGAGCTTGTATTGTCATCAATCACCTAAAAGGGGGAGATTGTAGAATCATGGACCCTTGTGTTTAGGCGATTAACAACAATACCAGGTCACTATGACTAACGTGTGTTTTGCAGAGGCAAAGTCATTTGTGTTAGGTCATTAGTGATGCAATGTGAATGGGCTTAATGGATATTCATGCCCCAAGATGGAAATCGTTTCGGTTGCAAAGGATGATGATACAAGTCGAAGACTAGGTTAGTTCTTAGTGCCATAAGGTTGAGAAGGGCACTAAGTATAGCTAGGGCTTTTGTTTTTCCTTTGACCGTACTATAAAGGGGGTATGAGATTAGTATCTTGACCTAGGAGAGTTTAGGAGAGTGGGTATATGCACACTTATCATAACTAGTCCTAGAGACCTTGCTTTCAGCCCTTGGTAAACCCTAGAAATGGTAGGAGCAAAATCCCTTGAGAAACCTCAGCGAAAACAGTTGAAATAGGGGGAGAAAGAGGCTCCGGACCAGTCTACCAAGTGGGCGTCGGACCATAGGAGAGTGGTCCGACGGTCCCTGACTTAGGCAAAATCTCAGCTCGAGGAGCTCCGGACCACCTGTCTGGAAAGCGTCGGACCATAGGAGAGTGGTCCGATGGCTTGGTTCAGAGAGAGAGAAGGCTCCGGACTAGTCCAACGGTTAGTCCGACGGCTAGTCCAACGGTTCAAGACAGGAGGTTGAGTTTGTGCAGAGAGCACCCTGGCTCCGGACCAGAGCGTCGGACCAGGGCACCGGACCAAGGAGAGTGGTCTGGTGGTTCGTAAAAGAGAAGAAGTTTTTCACTCAGAGAGCACCCTGGCTCCGGACCAGTGCGTCGGACCAGTACGTCGGACCAAGCAGAGTAGTCCGACGGTGCCTGAGTTTGAATCCAGAGTGAGCTCTGGACCAGTGTGCATGGTCCAGTGGTATGAGCTCCGGACTAGTCCGGTGACTTCGCAGAGAGAAGAAAAAGTAAAAAAACGGCTAGTTTTGGAGGTGTGGACTATTTATAGTTGCCCCCTTCGTCCTTAGAGACCTTCTTGGGCATTGTTTTAGCTGGTGACACCTAGAGAAATCCTTTGGAGAGTCAAGAGGCTAGTGAGGGAGAGATTAGAGAGAGTTCATCTTGTTCCTCCCTCCTAGAGTGATTAGGAGTGACTTGTGTGCATCCATCCACCTTTCTAGCCTTGAGTTGGTCAAGTGAAGGTCTTGTGCTTGTTACTCTTGGTGTTCGACAGCACCTAGACGGTTTGGTGGTGTTCGGAGGAAGTGATCGCCGGGAGATTGTTGGCGGCTCTTCTCCAAGCTTCTGTGATCGGTTGTGGGCGATTCACCGAGCCGGAGTGGCGAAGAATCAGCCCGTAGAGAGCATTCTACCCTTGCGCGGGTAGAGGGGGAGCGATACCTTGCGAGGTGCTCCAACGAGGACTAGGGGGGTGTGTCGATACCTCGATACCTCGGAAAAACATCGCCGCGTCCCTGAGAATTTCTTTTCCCTAACTCTTTATATCTCCGCATTACATTCCGTCTTGTTTTTATCCTACCTACTAGAATTGCTTAGGTTGCTTTTAATTTCCATGAACTGTTACCGCTTTCTAGCTAGGACACACGGATCGTAGGCACTAGGGGGTGATTGACATTTGATAGGTTTTCATATTTGCTTTAGAAATTTAAAACAAGCCCAATTCACCCCCTCTTGGACATCTTGATCCTTTCAATATGATGTCCTATGCTATTTGTGATGTCCGTACAATGTTAATGTAGTGTTCGACGATTATCTTTAGATACATATTCAACATGAGATAATGTACTATTGATGTTCACTTAGCATATACGTGATGTTCTATAATATATTTTAAAGTATTCACGTAGTACACATTTGTTCCATAATGTGTTTTATTTTTTCTTTTACTATCTTTTGATTTTATTGTTACAGTATTTTTTTTTTATTTTCTCTGTTAAGTAACTTTTTATATTCTATGAGATTTTTCATGGTAGATTTTGGTCTAGAGTATTATTCGCTTGAGGGAGGAATGCCTTTACTTTTAAATGAAATGGTCTGATATAATTTAATAATATATTGTTTTATAACTTAGACAAAATAATTACCTGATGTGGTGGTGGAGATTGGAGAATGAATATTTTATGTCATAAATCTTTGTGTCCAATTCAATACACCGTACACCCTATTTTTTCACCTCTTTACGTATTTCTGTTCTTTTCTTTTCCATCTGGAAGACTGGAACGCACAATGTCCTCGGAAATCTTCCGGTCTGACCAGTCGGATGGAAGCCTCCGGCCGACCTCCCCTCCCTCACCAGTGACTATGGGCTGATTCTGTGTTTGTGAGATGGCCCAGGCAGAGGCCCACTATAGCGCACCATCCACTGTCGGCTTGTTTGCTGCCCGCGGGATGATGTGGTCTTTTTTTTTCTCCGGTTGATAACACTCAGCAATTCACGGTGCTCCTCCGTATGTATCTTTTCTTTTTACCTTTTCCTTTTCTCCGTGTACTTTTTTATTGTCCTTTTTATATGAGTCTGTATTTTTCAGCTCTCGTAGCGTCCACGCACGTATGTTTCCTGTTTCCTGTTTCCTTTTCTCTTTTCTATTTCTTTCTTTCTTTCCTGTTTGGTAGATATGTTTCTCTTTTCTTTTCTTTTTTCTATTTACTTATTTCTTCTTTCTATGCTGTTTTGTTTGTATTTGTATTGTTTTATTTTTATTTTTATTTGTTTGTTCTTTTTTATTTATTTTTTTAGCAATGTGTACTTTTATTCTTCTAATCACTTTTTAATTTTAATATTTATTTTCCCTAATTAATTTATTTTATTTAGTTTTTCTGTGTTCAAATCTGGCCTTGTATTATTTTCTTTTTTTACTATAATTAATTACTTTATTATTTCTATTATTTATTTTTATTATATTTGTAATGTTCACATAGTATACATATGATGTTATATGATATATATATAGTGATGTTCGTCTAGTTTTAATATGATGTTCTATGATATATTTGTGATGTTCGATATCTTTTTTTTTTCTTTTTATTTGAGCATAATTAATTACTTCACTAATTTTATTATCTATTTATTTTTGTATTTTATATTTTTAGTATACATGTGATGTTCACGCAGTATAAGTACGATGTTCTATGCTATTTTTTCTGATGTTCATACAGTGTTAATGTGATGTTCGACGATTATACGTAAATCGAAATATATCTATGTGTTGTCTTGTTTTGGAGAGTTTATTGCAAGGAACACGATGGTGCAATCGGATTTTAATTATGATACTTAGTTTATCCACTATGACTTTTTTACTTTGAAAAAACATTAGAATGTGCTGACATCAGCTATTTTGAATCTACTGCATGCTGTTGCTTTAAATTGCTACGCGGCACGTGGAAATAGTCCGTCCCAAGAATTAAATTAGCCCAATTACGAAAGCTCGCTGGTAACAAATTATCTGGTCTGGGGGGTCGGCGGCGTGCTGCTGGCCACCCGGGTCGGCAGCTAGCGTCCCCCCCAATGTCCTGGCCTGGGCAGACCGGAAAGCCGGAACGTGAGCAGACAGGTGGGGACGCGTCGCTTGCCCGCACGAGTTGGGCCGACTGGCACAGTTGGAATGTGAGCAGGGCGGGCGGGAATGCACGAGCTGGGCTGGGCGCCTGGGCCGCGGGACGCAATCGCGGGTTGTTGCGTGAGAAGCTTTCCTGGTGCCGACCCAATCAGCGGGTGTTCCATTCTCGTCGTCTCCGCCGGCCTTCTTCCGCATCCCTCTTCTCGCCTCCTCCGGTCGTCTCCGGCGGCCCTCCCTGCGGAGTAGACCAAGCATCTCGCTCGCCTCGCACTCCCTCTGCTCTCTCCTCAGGCTCGTCCTGCTGCTGGATGCCACCTCGTGTCCCGCGCTGACGCCAGTGCCTGTCCTCGGAGCCGCGCCGACGCCAGTGCCCAGGCGATCTCCGGAGACGGATACGGCCGGAGACATCACTATAGGCCACGCTCGTGTACGGTAGCAGGTCAGCTCCCGAAACCCGCTGACTTCCCTACCTTCTCTTGTGGATTTTGGTCGACCTATTGCGGGAATCTTGTGAGATGACTGTGCTTGGTAGGGAATCAGTTAGAAACTATTACATAGGAGGGTATTTGTCGGGTAGACCTTTGCAAGTTTAGGATTGGAGCAAGCGGGTGTTCTCAAGTTTGGGATATGTCTTTCTTCCACCTTCTGTTCTTCAAATCCCTTCCTTTATGAATGAGATATCGAGCTTACTACGTATTAAGCTGGTGGAGATGCTCTTAGTAGTACATATTAAGCTGGAGAAGCTTAAGCTGCCCGTTTATTTTTAGCTGGATGCTTAACAGTTGCGGTAGGTATGATTTCAGTGAGCCATGAAAGGTTCATTCTCTAGCTTGTTCTCTCTCTGTTTCTACGAAAAGGTCTAATGATATGCTGCTCCGAAATCTGCAATTTGAGGTGCTTTTTTTGATTTGTTCTGGCAATTTCTCTCCTGATCACAAAGATTATCCGCCCACATCTTTGAATCTGACAAAGGGTTATAGAGTAGTGTAGTGTGTCCATTATTGTATCTGAATCTATTTAAGGTCAGGTTTTCCTATGTTCTAGTAAATCTCCAATTCCTCTTTTCAGTTTATAATGGCAGTGGTGCTCTAGTGACATGTGCTATAACTTAGATACTAGATGTCATTTTAGCTTAGCATCATCTTTGTGTATAATTCTCAGTGGCTTTGTGTTTTTTTGCTGCTTCAGATGCCTAATAGCTTCAACGGTCACTAGCCTGCTAATGGTCTAGATGTCATTTTAGCTTAGCCATGCCATTTTTGTGTATATACTTCTCAGGGGCTTGCGGTTTTTTGCTGCTGCAGATCAGCAGATGTCTAGTAGCTCCAACAGCCATTATCCTGTTAATGGTGCAAAGATTCTTCGTAGAAAAGAAAAGAATAAAGAGGTACCCATGATCTTGTTGTTCCTGTATGTATAATATTATAAGGTGTTTCACATTTGAATAATGTATAAGACAATGGTACAATTGTATCATCAATTTGTTCAACTGTTTGGTTGAGTTCATAATATTGTTAATGCAGAAAGTACAGCTCCACAAAAATGCAGCCTCTTCAGCCTGCCAGAAGGACAGGCATTATATTGAGAAATTAGAAACAGAATTGATGAACTGCTATCAGGAAATTGGTATGCACTAGTAATTGTTCTGTTTCTCATTGGTCTGGCTACTCTATATCTGTTACTTTGGCAGTCTTTACTGACTGCAATTGCAGACTATTTGCAGGATCAGCTAAATATACGGAACGTTGAAGCAAACATCATGGGGGAACATATTCACAGTCTTGAACTGAAGCTGACTGAACTTGAAAAGTTCCCAGAAAGAGTGAGAGTGATGGACAATGAGCTGATGCAATCTGATTCTCAGTGCTGGCTTCTGATGGAAGAAGTCAGATGTAAAGAAGAGGAGTTGCAGAAGGCAGCCGCACAGATAGAGAAGCTTGAAAGTACAGCTTTAGATTCACAATGCGAAATTGAGAGCTTGAAACTTGATTTGACAAATCTTGAGCAGAGACTACTTGATGCCGAAAGCTTTACCCAACATGCTGCTGAGCACAAAACTCAAATTGACAAACAACTGGGAGAACATGAGCTCCAGCTGCAAGAGGCACAGAAAATTATTGATCAACTTGTACTGGAGAATAAGCAACTGAAAGAGTTGTTGCCTCTACGAGCTACTAAACAATCCCCTTCTAGATCTGGGCAGCAAGTTGACAAAACATTGGAGAACGGTGTTCATGCAGAATGTGAAAGTGGTGATGTAATTCTTGAAAAGATGGAAAAACGGAATGAAGAGTCTGAACTTCTAATTGAGCAGCTCAAGGTAATTAGTTGTTTACAAAATCAACATCAACATCAACATCAACAAAGCCTGTAGTCCCAAGCAAGTTGGGGTAGGCTAGAGTTGAAACCCAACAAGATACCCAACTCATGGTTCCGGCACTTCAATAGCTGCTTTCCAGGCAATCCTATCCAAACATAGATCTCTAGATATATCCCAAGCTTTTAAATCCCTATTCACCGCCTCCGCCCATGTCAACTTCGGCCTTCCTCTGCCTCTCCTTATATTATTAGCTTGGCTTGGGACTCCACAACGCACTGGTGCATCTGGCGGTCTCCTCTGGACATGGCCAAACCATCTCAACTGATGTTGGACAAGCTTTTCTTCAATTGGTGCCACCCCTAGGCGATCACGTATATCATCATTCCGAACTCGGTCCATTCTTGTGTGACCACAGATCCAACGCAACATGCGCATTTCTGCAACACTCATTTGTTGAACATGTCGAGCCTTTGTGGGCCAACATTCGGCTCCATACAACATCGCAGGTCTAATAGCTGTCCTATAGAACTTGCCTTTTAGCTTTTGGGGTACCCTCTTGTCACATAGAATGCCAGAAGCTTGACGCCACTTGATCCATCCTGCTTTGATTCTATGGCTAACGTCTGCATCAATATCTCCATCCCTGTGTAGCATCGATCCCAGATATCGGAAGGTGTCCTTTTTAGGCACGACTTGACCTTCCAAACTCACATCTCCCTCATCCTGAGCCGTTGTGCCAAAGTCGCATTTCATATACTCGGTTTTAGTCCGACTTAGTCTAAAACCTTTAGACTCAAGGGTCTGCCGCCACAGCTCAAGTTTTCTATTTACTCCCGCCAAGCTTTCATCAACTAACACTACATCATCGGCAAAGAGCATGCACCAAGGGATGTCCCCTTGAATGTCCCTTGTAATCTCGTCCATTACCAAGGCAAAGAGATACGGGCTCAAGGCTGACCCTTGATGAAGCCCAATTCTAATTGGGAAGTAATCAGTATTACCATCGTTGGTTCGAACGCTAGTCACAACATTGTTGTACATGTCCTTGATGAGGGCCACGTACTTTGTTGGGACTTTATGTCTATCCAAAGCCCACCACATAACATTTCTTGGTATCTTGTCATAAGCCTTCTCCAAGTCAATGAAAACCATATGTAGGTCCTTCTTCTGCTCTCTAAATCGCTCCATAACTTGTCTTAACAAGAAGATTGCTTCTGTGGTTGACCTTCCAGGCATGAAACCAAATTGGTTGGTAGATACTCGTGTCCTTCTTCGCAGGCGGTGCTCGATGACTCTCTCCCATAGCTTCATAGTGTGGCTCATCAACTTAATCCCACGGTAGTTATTACAACTCTGGATGTCACCCTTGTTCTTGTAGATTGGTACCAAAGTGCTTCTTCTCCACTCCTCAGGCATCTTGTTCGATCGGAAGATATTATTGAACATCTTGGTTAGCCAGACTATAGCTATATCCCCAAGGCATCTCCACACCTTGATTGGGATACCATCCGGGCCCATCGCTTTGCTCCCTTTCATCCTTTTCAACGCTTCTCTGACCTCCGATTCTTGAATCCTCCGCTCAAAGCGCCTATTGTTGTCATCAAACGAGTCGTCCAACTGAACAGGGGAGTTCTCGTTCTCCCCATTGAACAATTTGTCAAAATACTCTTGCCATCTTTGTCTGATCTCATCCTCTTTCACCAAGAGTTGCTCCCTCTCATCCTTAATGCACTTGACTTGAGTAAAGTCCCTCATCTTCCTTTCACGAGTCCTAGCCATCCTATAGATGTCCTTTTCTCCTTCCTTCGTATCAAGACGCTTGTACAAATCTTCATAAGCCCGTCCCTTTGCCTCCGCCACTGCCCGTTTTGCAGCCTTCTTTGCCACCTTATACTTCTCTTTGTTATCTGCACTCCGGTCCTGGAACAAGCTCTTATAGCCTTCCTTCTTCTCCTTAATTGCCTTTTGAACATCCTCATTCCACCACCAAGTGTCTTTCATAGCGCATCCACTTCCTTTGGTCACACCTAGCACCTCTGCAGCAACCTTTCGAACGTATGTCGCCATCTTCTCCCACATATTGTTGGCGTCACCTTCGTCCTTCCATGGGCCCTCTTCAATAACTCTTGCCTTGAAGATCTTTGATGTCTCCCCTTCTAAATTCCACCACTTTGTTCTTGCAATCTTGGCTTGTTTAGCCCTACAAGTTTGCATCAGAAAGCGGAAGTCAGCCACCACTAGCTTGTGCTGAGACACCACACATTCCCCAGGTATCACCTTACAATCCACGCAAGCACGTTTATCTCTCCTTCTTGCAAGGACGAAGTCAATCTGACTGCAGGACAAGCCACTACTAAAGGTCACTAAGTGGGACTCTCGCTTTTGGAAGAAAGTGTTTGTTACCATCATATCAAAAGCTGTAGCAAAGTCTAGGATATCCTCTCCCTCCTGGTTCCTTCTTCCGGAACCAAAACCTCCATGTGCTGCCTCGTAACCTGTACTAGATGCTCCTACATGGCCATTAAGGTCCCCTCCAATGAAGAGCTTCTCGCTACTTGGTACAGCCCTGACTATGCCATCCAAATCCTCCCAAAATTGCCTCTTAGCACACTCATCAAGGCCTACTTGGGGAGCATACGCACTAATAACGTTTAAGACTAAATCACTAATGACAAGTTTAACTAAGATAATCCTATCTCCTTGCCTTTTCACCTCCACCACACCACCTTGGAGGCTCTTATCGATCAAAACTCCGACTCCATTTCTACTCGAAGTTGTCCCTGTGTACCATAGCTTGAAGCCTGTATTGTCCACCTCCTTCGCCTTTTGACCCTTCCATTTGGTCTCTTGAACGCACAAGATATTTACACGCCTCCTAACCATAGTGTCAACTAGCTCTCTTAACCTACCCGTGAGGGACCCAACATTCCAGCTACCTAAACGGATCTTGGTTGGTTCGACTAGCTTCCTTACCCTTCGCACCCGCCGAGGGAGGTGTGAAGACCCTTGCTCATTTTGCACCACATCCGGGCGCCGATGTGGCGCGCCACTAAGGATGCGACGACCCGATCCTTGCTCACTTGACACCGTGCCCAGATCAAGACACGGCGCGCCACGGGGGTGACGACCCGGCCCTTGCTCATTTAACACCATACCCGGGTTCCGGCATGACGCGTCGCTAAGAGGGTTACGCCCCAACGGGAATCTTTTGGGTCTCATTTCCATGAAAGTGGCTAAGTTTTGATGTTGGCTCGCCAAGCCTATCACACCCTCCTCCTTTACCAGGGCTTGGGACCTGCTATGCTGGAACACCAAAGGCACTCCAACCTACAAAATGTAATAAGAAATAAATTGGTATAAGCTCTAAATTTGGTCAAGTGCCATCCTCGCTCCCAAACATCTTCCAAAAACAAATTGTTCTAAATATATTTTGCTATAGTGCATGCCTTAATTAATACTCGGATAAATTGAAGTAGCTATCTATTTTTTCTGGTTCATACTTGAATACAACTTTCCCTTTGATTGTGTAATGTAATTTGTTTGTTTGTTAGGAAGAGCTTCAAGAACAAAAGTTAAAGGCAAAAGAGGATGCGGAAGATCTCACCCAAGAAATGGCTGAACTAAGATACCAGATAACAGGCATGCTTGAAGAAGAATACAAGCGTCGATCTTGCATTGAGCAGGCAGCTATTCAACATATTCAGGAGCTGGAGACTCAGGTAGTGATATAGAAAATTTTCACATCTTGTGATTGCACCTGGAATTATAGCTGCAGATGTTTCTGATTTTTTTGTTCTATCATATCAAACTTGAAGTTACTGGCATAACTAGTAACGGAATGGACATGTTGCCTTGGTCCTGTTATATTAGCGACTTTTGTCCGGTGTCTCTTACATCTCTGTTCTGTTCATGATGTTTGAAGCAGGTCTCCAGAGAGAAGACAAAGTTGAGTGGGGCACTTAGGCGATTGCAGGAATCACATGAACTAGCTCAAACACAAGCTATGGAGATTAAGAAGTTGAAGGCTGCTTTAGAGGTATGTGCATGTAGATGAATGTGATACATGTACATGACATCCAAGATGACTAGATGAGTACTCTTTACAGTATTCTGTACTTTGAGGTTGGCCACTTCATCATGGTACTAATGCGCCCCTATTTCTTTCACTGTAGAGATTTAACCCCGTGAAGAATCTGGGTACAGTTTGCAAATCTTGCTCTTGCGGGTTCTCTGCAATGTTGATAGAAGTCTAATTGCTCTATCGAAGGACCATCAGGCGGTGCTAGATCTCCCAGTTCCAACCACATTGGTGAAGCTTTAATAGAGTGTCGTCCTGGTGAAACTTCAAATGGCGACGGCGGGTAGGAAGGTAGATCGCCAAATAGCATGTACATTTGAGTGTGCAATTGACCAACTGTTGTAGATAAATTCCTTGTATTCACCATTGTTGCCTGTAAATGCATATGCATTTGTTGCCTTAGCAAAATTTCACATTGTAAGCTTTCAATGGGAGTTAAGCTTCCCTGGCAGTGAAATGAAAGTGTTACCTTAAGATTTCACGTCTGCCATGAAATTTACCTGCAAGGATCTGCCATCACGGTTTTTGAAGCAAAGACAGGATTTTCTACTCTTCAATTCACCGATGCCCAAAAAAGAAATTGCACAGATTAAATCAAACTTGTTCTTCCAGGAAATGCGAAGTTAGGTCTGTTTGCTACATTAAAATGTCATATAAGAAAGTGTACATCTTGCTGCTGATGGGTTCAGATTGGAGTCATCTTGTGCTGAAATTTGAGTGTGTCTCCATTTTCGGTGTCTATTTATCCTTTGAATGAAAAATCTCCCTTCATATATTCAAAGTGTGGCTGCGAATTAGCATCTCCTAAGTCCATGAGGCACAATGATTTTTCTTTTGTATAAAAAAAGGTCGCATTTACGTTTAGGATGCCGACGCAATCTACAAAAGTAACACTTTAATTAGCAATTTCATAGAAAAAGACAGCATTTTAAATAAAAAAACAATCGTACGTTACGAATTTTTCTCCCGTGAATCTGACAATACTCATGGCCAACTATTGATTTCTTTAAATGTATCAACCGATCAGGTAACGATTTGGAACAACTAGAGCAAACAAAAGGCGATGTAGTGCAGGACGCGCTAACATGCAATTATTTACTCCAATTAATTAATTGCAGCTATTAGAAGCTAAATGCACATCAGGGTCTTCCTTGGGATTTGGGAAAGCCCCACCAACTTCCCCACTACTCCCAGCCCCATCTCAGAGCACACAGGGAGGGTACGGACGGAGGCCACGAGCACATAGCAGAGCACAGGGAGAAAGAATGGCCCGGCCGGGGCCGTGAGGACGAAGGGAGCATCGCCGGAGACGGAGAGCGCCGCCGCGGTCGACCCAGGGAGGAATTTTTCACTGCGCAATTGACTCCTGTGGTGTTGTTGGGCCTCACTGGGCCTGGCGAGCTACGAAGCAGGCGTCGGTGAGGGTCGTTCGATTGCGCTGAGGGACAGGGCGTTAACCCCAATAGGCCCAGCGTCTCGCCGCCGCCAAGCGCAGAGCAGCGCCGCCGCCGCTACCTCCATTCCCGTCAGATCCTCGGCCTGCCGCTGCCCCTCTCTCTGTCGGGGTGCGGTGAAGACGTGTTCCTTCTCGTGTCGGTGAGTGATCCTCGCTCCATCTTCTGCTCCGTCCCCAACTCGCGCTCGGCACGCAGGCGACGGAGGCGGCGCTCAGGCTCGGGCTCTCAACGACGGCGGGGCAGTCCCAGGTTCGGCGGCGGCGTCAGCGGCTCCCCCTCCCGCCCTCGCCTCCGTCCTCCGACACACCGGCCGGCGACCCTGCGTACGCACCTCCCTCTCCACTCCTGCCTCCACTGGACCGTCTACGGCGCCCGGCCCCTGTGGCTTCCCGGGAGCGGGAACCAGCAGACGCTGCACCACCAACGCGGTCGCGCCGCTTTGGGAGCGCTTATACCCCATAGCGAAGCGCTACCCGTCCGCTTAGCGCTTCAGCGCGCTGAAGCTTGCGATTAGTGCCGCTTTTTGGAACCCTGCGGGGATTAACTGGTTATGGATAATGACAGTGGCGATGTGGATGACCTGGGATCAGGGTGGTTTGAGGTGAAAAAGGTAATTTTATTCTTTACATGTCTTATTTTCTCTTATTTTGCTCTGATCATTATTTTCTCGTATGTTTCTGCACTAGACTGGGCCTGTCGGTGTTAACTCACTATACATCCATTTTACAGAAGCACCGGTCCAGCTCAAAATACACATTGCAGAGGTCTTCCGGTGGCTGCAGCCATAAAATTCCTAACTTACCATCACGGTCACGGGCTAACTGTAACAGTGACAGTTCAAGGTGGCATGACAAGCTGCAACACCCACCTCCGAGCATAAATACTAATGCTGGTGTTGATGAATCTGGTAGTGGAGAAACTACAGATGTTCATGGTGAAGGATGCAATGATGTAGGCACCAGCGCTAGTAGCCTGAATAGTGGCGTAAATGCTTCAGCCTCAGAGGATATAGTCGAAAGACCTGAAGAACTGGTGGTGGCTGAAGAAACAATTGAACCTCCCAAAACTGATCTGGCTGATCATGTAGATCCTTCACTGCCTCATGAACTTTCCGCCTGTTCAGACAGTCCTCCAAAACGTGCAGATCTTTCTCAGCATGTAAAGTGTTCTCCAAAAACAGAGTCAGTAGGTGTTTTGTCCAATACTCCTGTCAAGTTTGGAGACTTTGATGAAGCTCCAGGTCTATCATTACCTTCAGATTCATACAGAGATAATAATTCTTCTAGAGGCCACAGACATAATGAAGATGTTGCAGAATTCAAAAATGTGAAAAAAGATGCAAGTGAACTCAAAGCGGAGATGGGTACTTGTACTACAATTGATGAGGCATCTCCAATTATGGTACAGGGAACAGAGACACCCAATGATGATAAGAGTATTTCAAATGTTAGTGGGTCAATAGCCTCAGCTGACTCTGTTTCCCTATCCTGCTCCAATAATGATCATGAAGTTCCAGTTACATCTTCATCTGTTGCTTCCAATGAAGGTAGAACGTTACTTCATGACCAAGCACCAGCTTCTGCAGATTTTGGATCTGAAACTGCTGAGAGCAAAGAAAGATTCAGGCAGAGGCTATGGTGTTTTCTTTTTGAGAATCTGAATAGGGCTGTTGATGAACTTTACCTCCTCTGTGAACTAGAATGTGACATGGAACAGATTAATGAATCCATACTTGTCCTTGAAGAAGCTATTTCTGATTTTCAAGAACTTAAATCCAGAGCAGAGCATTTTGATAATACCAAAAAATCTCCTGGTGTACCAAAGGAGGGAATGCCAATGGCTGTGAAAGCTGACCATAGGAGACCTCATGCCTTGTCCTGGGAGGTCTGTTTTCTCACTAGGCATCCTGATTTCTTGTGTTTTATTTTCACTTCTGTCTATTATGATTCATTGACAGTTTGACATACTACATCAGCATAGCATCTTGCAGCAACATGTGTATGTGTATGAATATTGAATGGTACCTTCACTGTGATGAGTTGATAGATTGAGAACTCTTACACAATTAACAGCTGCATGTTTTCCTTTCCTTCCGCTATAAATTTTTCCAGCTGTATTTCAGTGTTCTAAAGTCATGTTTGGTACTTATAAGCAGGTCAGAAGGATGACAAGTTCTCCACACAGGCAGGAAATACTGTCTTCATCTCTAGAGGCCTTCCAGAGAATCCAATTGGAACTGGCATGCAAGCAGGCTGGTATAACAGCAGAGAGATTTACATCCAGCTCTTCTGAAGAAGTTTTGGGTAGCTCGTCAAAGCTGACCACAGCATCGGCAACTGTTAGGAATATAAGTTTGAAAGTTGAGAGTCAGGTGAAACTTCCTGATACTAGCGAGAAAAAGATTGCTGGTGAGAAGCTAATTAGGGATGCATTCAAGTCTGGTAAATCGTATCCACAAAGTATGCTTTCATATTCTGCAAGGAGTAGAAGAGGTTCACTAGAACCAATCTCTGAAATAGAGAAATACACCTTTAAGAAGGACAGGGAATTGCCAGAAAACAAATTTGACAGGCTCAAGTCAACCGATGTTGTTAAAAAGGGTACAACTCATCTTGAAAAGGAAAAGCACATTGCAGCACCTTGGAAGTCCATGGATGCCTGGAAGGAGAAAAGAAACTGGGAAGATATACTGAAATCTCCTGTACGAAGTTCTCGTGTTTCTCATTCTCCTGGTGTTGGAAGAAAAGTTACAGACCGTGCTCGTGTTCTACATGACAAGTTGATGTCTCCTGAAAAGAAAAAAAGAAGTGCTTTGGATATGAAAAAAGAAGCAGAAGAAAAGCATGCACGAGCGCTGCGAATCAGGAGTCAACTAGAGAGCGAGAGGGTTCAGAGGCTACAACGTACCTCTGAAAAGTTGCATCGTGTCAATGAGTGGCAGGCTGTGCGCAGCTCAAAACTGCGAGAAGTAATGAATGCACGCCATCAACGTGGCGAATCTCGTCACGAAGCATATCTTGCTCAGGTTGCAAAAAGAGCTGGCGATGAGAGTACTAAGGTCAATGAGGTTCGTTTTATTACATCACTAAATGAAGAAAACAAGAAATTCTTGCTGAGGCAGAAACTTCATGATTCTGAAATGCGGAGAGCTGAAAAGCTACAGGTGATCAAAACAAAGCAAAAGGAGGACACTGCAAGGGAAGAAGCAGTTTTGGAACGAAGAAAGTTCATTGAAGCTGAGAAGATGCAGCGCCTTGCTGAAATACAGCGCAAGAAAGAAGAAGCTATTTTCAGAAGAGAAGAGGAGCGCAAAGCATCTAGTGCTGCACGAGAAGCAAGGGCTGCAGAACAACAACGTCGAAAAGAGATAAGAGCAAAAGCGCAACAAGAGGAAGCTGAACTTTTAGCCCAAAAGTTGGCTGAAAAGCTTCGTGAAAGTGAGCAGCGGCGCAAGTATTACTTAGAACAAATACGAGAGCGAGCCTCAATGGATCTTAGGGATCAGCCTTCACCTTTTCAGCGCCGCTTTCCAAGTAAAGATGGCCAAAACCGTTCTAGTTCTGCTAACAGTGGAGAAGATTCACAGACAACTGGCAATTCCAGCGCTGCAGCTTCTATGGCTAAGTCATCAAATAATGTGCAGACAAAACGAAGGATTAAAAAGATTCGCCAGAGATTAATGGCACTAAAGCATGAGTTTATTGAACCATCCATAGGTGAAAGTACAGGAATCACACACAGGACTGTTCTTGGAGCTGCCAAAGCTAAGTTAAGCAGATGGCTTCAAGATCTTCAGAGACTTCGTCAAGCTAGAAAAGAAGGTGCTGCCAGTATTGGTTTGATTGTCAGTGACATAACAAAGGTACTTCTCATTCCTCATGTATTGTTTGTACTATATACCTATAGTTCTAACTATGTTTACTAATACCGTTTTCTCTTTATTTTGGTTTAGTATTTAGAAGGGAAGGATCTTGAGCTGCATGCATCAAGACAAGTTGGTTTGCTTGACTTCATTGCGTCCGCATTACCTGCATCACATACTTCAAAGCCTGGAGCTTGTCAAGTCACTGTCTACCTTTTACGCCTGTTGAGAGTGTTGCTCTCACTTCCAGCTAATCGAACTTATTTTCTAGTACAAAATCTTTTACCCCCAATTATTCCCATGCTATCAGCATCACTGGAGAATTATATTAAGGTGGCAGCATCCAACTCTGGAAATTCAAATCTTCTGTCTAATAAAACATCAACTGAGAATACAGAGTCATCAGGTGAAGTGTTAGATGGCTTTTTATGGACTGTGACTATGATCGTTGGCCATATACACATCAATGATGAACAACTTCAAATGCAGGGAGGTTTGATAGAACTGATTGTAGCTTATCAAATAATACATCGTCTGCGAGATCTGTTTGCCCTTTATGATAGGCCACAGGTGGAAGGATCCCCACTCCCATCATCTATACTGTTTGGTCTCAACCTTTTGTCTGTCTTAACATCAAAACTCGGAAATTTCTCTACTATTGATTGGGAGTCCTGCAAATGCAGGACACTAGGTGGAAATATAGTGCAAGAATATGAATATCTGAGTTCACAGGACAGTGTGGGGTGCCAATCAATGACACTTGATCAGTCTGGTGATGCCAAATCGCCAACCATATACAGTGAACTGGCTGAAGATAGCAAATCCTGTAAACAACATGACTTGAGCATTCCAGTGGACAGAAAATTGGTTGATGAAGCTAGCAAAGACTTATTAGTGATCTCTGCTGGCCTGAACAACTTAGCAACACAATTGTCTGATTTGGGTGTTACTACAGAGAAGCATTCTGAAAGTCCTATCCAGGGAGATGAAAACAGCACAGTGGACAGTTTTCTTGAAGGAAGAAAGGTGAATACTGTATGTGCATTGTATAATAGTCCTGGAAAAGGCAATGAGACAAATCTTAAGCAGCCTGTAATGCTCTTGCTTTCTGCACTGGCTGAGACTGGCCTTGTTAGTCTACCATCACTTTTGACTGCTGTGTTGCTCCAGGCAAACAACAACAGGTCATCATCGGAACAGGTTTGTCCACCTGCTGTATTGATGTGCAATGTTGTTTTTTTAGTAATTTTGTTATGCTGTCTCCAAACTAAGATCTTATGTTTTTCACACACATTTTGATTAGTTGATATGCCTATGCCTAGCAATGGGTATACCACATCATCAAAATAGGTACTTAGTGTTCTTGTAACAAAAATGTTAAAATGGTGTGTACACATTTTCGCGTATTTTTATTTCTTAGGCTTTAGTTACAACATAAGCAGAAACATGAGTTTTGATGCCATGGGAATCTATCTTCTGTAGTTAAATCTTGCATGTTTATTGCATTTTATGGATCTTGCTGGAAAATTAAATAACTAATTTTTCAGACATTGGCGATTCTTCCGTCAAATTTTGAAGAAGTAGCCACTGGCGTATTGAAAGTTTTGAATAATATGGCGCGTTTGGATATAACCCTTTTGCAGCACATGCTGGTAAGTGCTCTTCATGAAAAGGACAGATGCTATCAGTGACTGAAATCAATGTAGTCTCAGGTTCACTTACACTAATCATTACCTGCTTTCTTACACTAATCATTACCTGCTTTCTTACACTAATCATTGACCATGATAACATTATACAATTAGTTATAGACAGGTTCCAGGCATAATTTGTCTGTCTGGAAAACCCCACAATATGCCTATGGGAATCTTTAAAATATCACATATGTTTTTTATTTACCTCCATAAGTTTGTTTTCTTACTGGTTATGCATTATTTTCAGGCTAGATCAGATCTAAAGATGGAGTTCTTCCATTTAATCAGCTTCCTTCTGAGTCATTGCATGAACAAATGGAGAGTGCCAAATGATCAGGTGTCTTCATCGATTCCCAACATGAGTTCTTTAGTGGTCCTTTTTAAGTTTAAAATATCCATTTTTTCAATTACTTTCCATTTGTTTTGCACATTCAGTTACTTTCAACCTGTTTTTGTGCAATACTTTCTACTAGTTTTTGCACATTCAGTTCTTCCTTGTCTATAATGATAGCAAAGTTTCAACAATTACTTTTAACTTGTTTAGTTGTTTTGCACATTCAGTTACTTTCAACTTGTTTTTGTTCATTACTTTCTACTTGTTTTGCACATTCAGTTCTTCCTTCTCTATAATGATAGCATCTGTGTAGTTTGCTGTATGTCAGTTTTTACGTCACTGGAGGAGGCATTAAAATATAGTTACCAGCTCTTTTTATTAACTATGATCTTAATACTAGCTGTACTTCTTGAACAAATGTTTTTTTAATCAACTATGGTCTTAGTACTATCTGTACATCTTGAACAGAAGTTTTACATTAGATATGACTCAAATAGTGTGCGTATTTGTTATAAAAAATTAGCGTGCGTATAAATTGTTGCACCTTGTAATGTCCATTATGAATGCATGTTGTGGAAAGTTGATGACTTGGGGTACTGGATCATGTTATAGTTTGTGTCAGGCTTGACCATTTGTGACCCTTGTGGATATTATTACCAAGAAATTTGGACATACTGCCATTTCCTGTTCTCAGGTTTAAGGATTTGTGCTATCTTTTTAGGTTGGTTTGCTGCTTCTAGAGTCGCTGCTACTTCTTGGTTACTTTTCTTTGTTCCATGCTGGAAACCAAGCTGTTCTTCGGTGGGGAAAGAGTCCCACCATACTTCACAAGGTAAAAATTGTTTCTGTAGCCATGTCCCTTTCAGTTCCTATGAGTCGTGCAAAAAATCTGATGAGTTAGAAAACAGGTGTGCGACCTGCCATTTGTTTTCTTCAGTGACCC
>CM039141.1:12287001-12377425 GCA_022036555.1 Microstegium vimineum
TGCATGATCCTCGCGAGCCGCACCTCACTGCTCTCAAGCGGCTCCTCCGCTACCTCCGCGGCACCGTCGACTACGGTCTTCTACTCCACCGATCCTCCTCCGCCGAGCTCGTGGTCTACACTGACGCAGACTGGGCTGGGTGTCCAGACACTCGGCGCTCCACTTCCGGCTACGCCGTCTTCTTAGGCGGCAACCTTGTGTCTTGGTCGTCCAAGCGGCAACCGGTGGTCTCCCGCTCCAGTGCCGAGGCGGAGTACCGCGCTGTGGCTAACGGCGTGGCCGAGGCGTCTTGGCTCCGCCAGCTTCTTGCCGAGCTCCACAGTCCCCTCTCTCGGAGCACGCTTGTCTACTGCGACAACGTCAGTGCAGTCTACCTCCCACCAACCCTGTGCAGCACCAGCGGACCAAGCATGTGGAGATCGACCTCCACTTTGTTCGTGATCGGGTTGTCATCGGCGATGTTCGGGTCCTCCACGTCCCGACCACCTCGCAGTTTGCCGACATCTTCACCAAAGGCCTCCCGTCCTCCACCTTCTCCGAGTTTCGCTCCAGCCTCAACATCAGCAGTGGCTAGTTGCGTCTGTGGGGGGGCTCATGTGTTGTGTGCTCTTGTTTTCTTTCATGTCCAGTCTGCAACTCCGCTGCGCCGGTAGTTGAGATTGCGGGAGGGTGTTGGAGTATATGTAGTCAGGCCCATGAGGCCCATGTATGCTACTACTATATAGCTACCCTTCTAGGGTTAGCCCATTAATCCATTTAGGCTATTCAGCACATTCTACTCATGCTATTAGCTTTCACAGAGAAGTACGTTGCTGAAAGAACATTTGCTCTTTTTTATTAGCAAAAATGATCCAAAGATAATTAAAGTCTAGAGGAGAGACCACTAACTTTATCCTTTTGTTTATTCAAGGCGTTTTTCAGGTGCTCCTTAGCCTTCTTTCTTATTTCTTTTAGTTCCTTGTGCTGGGATCTGGTGACTTCATAATGACAAGCCACACACAGTGTTCTCATGTTCTCAAGTTTACATTCCCCTGACAGAGAAACAGAAAAATTATCATGCAGTTCAAGAGTAAACTGCACAAAACTTTTGCACATATATACCATACCTCCTCCTTTATAGACAGGTATTATGTGATCTGCATGCCAAGCATGTCCATCAATTGGCTCATGGACAAGCTTATCTAGGCTGTGGTAGATGCAGGGAATTAGCGTCCAAGCAAACAAATTAACAGGATAATTATCCATATCTGATAATACTTAAAGAGTTTAAACCACACGACTCTGCTAGCCCCCTAGATATGCAAAAGAATATAGAAAAGCATGATATCAATGTGCAGCTCTTACAGTTTTTTTCTACTTGCAATGTTTGGAGCAACATTTCTGATGTATTCTTCTCGCTTTTCCAAGGGTAAGGGTTTAATGTGTTTGACAAGCTTGCAACAATCAAGCTTGCATTGGGAGCACTTGCCACGTTCTATTTGAAACAGTGCCTGCAGATAATTACCAAGAATCTTTATTACATATATATGAATTAATTTGCAACTTTCTTTGATTTTATATAACTGGAAATTAGTCCTGACTATTCGACACCTACAAAAATTGATCACTTATGTGGATGACAGTAAGAAGACTCACCTGCCGCAGGGCCCTGCCACTGGTTCTCAACCTGTATTCCTGGAAACAAGCTAGACCACAGAATAGATCTTCAAAATATTCTGGTGACTTTGCAAGCCTTCCACTGAACCAAGTAAAACAACATTATTATGAGCGAATTATTTATTTATAATAACAAAACAGGATTTACTTCTAAACATAAGTTAAGGAGTCGTTACTTGCAAAATCCTTGACAGAGTTTGCAGAGAGGTTCATCATCAATGGTCCAGCCCTGAGTGTACTGTCTCTCTTTGCAGGTGCCATTACGCAACACTATCTGTCTCCATTCAGCATTTTCTGGCAAAGGATTACTGACACCATTCAATGGTGCAGCACGCCTCTTACTTCCCCCTTTAAGTATCCCCTAAGAAGAAAGCAGACCAGAACAAGGAAAAAGTGACAGAGATATTCATCAAGCTGAGGAACACCAAAATAAAATACTTGTGCATTTCATGCAAAGCTCTAAAATAGGTAAACACTCCAGTGGCAGAGCCACCACCCAGCCACCCAGGCGTTAGGCAACAAAAGAGCACAAAGAGTTCAAAAGGAAATTGTCTATACATCAAAGAAGAACACCGTAATTTGCTAGCAAAATACTTTTGCATACTAAGGATCTCTCTGTCTCCTAAAAGCTTCTGGCTCTGCTACTGATTAATGCAGCTGGCAAAAGGTGACATGCATGGAATGCTGCTTCTGGTATATGTACCGATACTGTTTTAGCACGATGATTTTGTGTGCTCTTGTGCTTTGGACATAATGAGCTTTTAGTGTGTAGCAAAACTAATAACATTTCAAGAGGTAAAAACATTGCAGTAGCCATATGCGAAAAACCAGCATTGAGTGCTAACTAAGGCCTGAGCAACTGTAATAGGCTTTACACTCATATGAATCTTCTTTTACACTGAATACTAATTGAACCCTTAATTGAATTAAGTAGCTTGATCTATAATAACAGCATCAGGCGACATAAGTGGGCTATAAACAATTATGATCTATACTCAAATGTGCCATGATACAGAATACATATAGTTAAAAACTTAAAATAGCATGTACCAGTTCCAGCATTCCTACCTAAAGTATAATATGGTAGTAGTTACCATATCCAAAATAATTTCGGTTGCCAGAAGGGGATTTTTGGTGGTGCTAATATTTTGACATCCAAAATAGCATGTTGTATCATTTGAACAGAGACATGTATCATTTATATATGTAGAATTTCTTTGAAAAAGAAAAATGAACAGAACTGTTATTGAACATGGCGTGCAATGTTTATAAGCAAAGCTGGATTGAGTGTGTAAAGAGAAGAATCAAATGAAGTCAACAGGTCCATACTTCTGTGCTATGGTTGATGCTATCTTTCAGAAAACACAACTCAAGGCTCAAGGGAAGTTGTAATGGCTTTCCAAGCAATTTAGTCTGATCAATTGGTCTTAGTGCCAACCATTCTTTGATGAATGCCTTGAACACATTGCAAAATGCAGGAATCTTTTTCAAGAGCAGAGTTCTTGTTTTAACATCACTGAGAGAACATAAAGGTGAATTCAATTCTTCTGGCAGAAAATTTTCACAAAGTGGTTTGGGTCTTGAATCATGTCCAGGAACACAACTGTACAAGTGGATTCGGCCTGTGTGACGGCTAACCTGCAAAAGATGATGATACTTCAGACGAATTTATTGAAGAAAATATCATCTTCAACTATGAAACAGCATGCTTTACAACACTCGCTATCAAGAAAAGATAAAATCCACCTTTCTCGACCTAAATCACTGTGATTTTAGCTCATGGGACAGCTACATGTTCAAGCTTCACTGACATGGCCATCCAGCACACATGCATAGTCGAGTCAGGAACAGGATGGTTCACAAGCCCAACACCTTCAACAGTCTCTATCTCCACTATTCTTTCCCCCCATTCCCATTCTCCTCTCTAAGCTAGCCACGTCAATATCCTACAGAAAAATAAATCGACTAGCTCCCTAACTACAACTGTCGTATTTTTATCGAATACAAGAACAAAAAAAGCCTCTTAGTCCCATTAACGATAATGCATGCATAGCACATGCAATCATATTCTTTTCACCTAACTACCTAAGATAACATGAAACGCAGCTGTGCATTCTCCCAAAACGAGTGCAGATTACGGAAAGGATGACATTGAAGTAGTTATCCCTTCCTCTCCCCACAGCATAATAACATCATAGAAAAAACCAATATTCCTAGGTCTCAGAGTGCTTTAACCTCGAAAAATAGAAAATGCAGTCACAATAACAGGCAAAAGATAGAATAAACAAGTAGGTAAAAAAGTTTTTTAACCTCAAAACGCAGAGACTCCACTTGAATTGGATAATCTGGAACAGGTGCAGCTTGACTTAAGGACCCAGAATTTCCAGAAAGCCTCTTACGAGCCTAACATTTTTCAGCAATTAGATTGTTATGTATAAACGTCATATGATTAAAGAAAGCAAAGAAAGTTTATCACCTTTACTGATTTACAACTAGATATTACAGAGCAAAAGGCTGCAGCTGGTGAAAGTGAAACATCAATACAAGATATGTCTTCAAGTACTGTTGGAATTGGATTATTTTTCAAGGATGTGTCAGGTCTTTCATCCTAATAGGGAAATAAGCACAGGCAGAATCATTTGTTAATCAATAATAAAAATGAATTAACAAGTGGCAAGTAGGAAGTAATTGACAAATATTAAATGGAGCATCTCCTTTTTACCTCAAAATCAAGAGGAATAGTCCTAATGGTGAAATCCGAGTCAAATTCCAAATCTTCGATGCCAAGAAAACCATCGATGGACAAATCATCACTTTCCAAAAGGTATTTTGGTCCATGGGTCAAATCTGCATGAACCTCAAACAACTCAGCATTTGTTTTAGAAAAATCAGATAGTTATCGACATGGATTCAGCATTTGTTTTACCTGCATTATGATTCTCCGAAGGATGAAGTTTGCGTTGTGTTTCCTCCTTGGTGTTCTTGACTTCCTCAAGTTGGCACACTTGATCAACCTTACAAAGAAAGAACGAAGAATAGATAAAAGAGGAACAATCCTTATCTTACAAACTATTCAGACACCCTGTTCCTCAGCAGATTTTTTAAGGGGGTAATATTCCAATTCGTGTACTCTGTCAGATATTTTAAGGCACTGAATATTGCCTGTTAGGCGGTTACATATACCAGGTTAACTAATAGACACTGGCTACACACAACATGCTTAGATCTCACAGCAGCTCTTCCAATCTACCAAACGATAATATAACATGGCAATTTACAAACGATTAACATTCTGAACTTTGTGAAAAAAAAACAGGTTCTAATGTGTGACCTACCTCAATCTCCCTTACAGCATCTTTTTTTCCATTCATCAAAGACGAGACACGGAACAGACTCTGGTTTAACTGGAGCCAGTGTGATTCATCCAATGTGTTCTGCAAGACCAACATTATTCTGTTTGCTATTACATGACAGAGTTACAGAACAAATTGCAAAGGAAAACAAACAAACTGACCTTTCCACAGAATATATATATGTTGACTGCATTTGTTTGGCCACGCCTATGAGCTCTATCCTCAGCCTAATAGCAACAGAGTAAAAGATATTCTCAGCAACCTCTTAATTACTCCCTTCATTCCAAAATTTTAAAAGTCACTTTGGCTTTGTCTTAAGTCAAACTTTTCTAACTTCGGCAGTTTGACATCTACAATACCAAATAAGTGCACTCTCAAGATATATTGCATGGTGGATTCAATGAAACTAATTTGGTGTTTAAAATGCCGTTACATTTTTCTATAGACTTGGTCAAAATTAGATAAGTTTGACATAGGAGAAAACCAAAACAGACTTTAAATTGGGAATGGATGTTTACACAAATTAACAACCAGGATCGCATTGCCATTTGAATTCTAATTCTACCAGAATAACTATGAAAGTAACCAAATATTGTTCCACCACTTTGGCTGCATTCTGTAATGGTTGAAAAGAAATTGCAACAGTAAACAGAGAAAAAAAAAGCTACTGACCTGAAGCAATTCTGAGGCTGATTTTGGGAGCTCCACAAAAATAACATTCTGAGCAGACGAGAAGTCTAAGCCAACACCTCCAGCAGTAATTCCAATTATTGCAACCTTCACCTTTTTTGAAAATAAAAAGTATAAGATGCGTAAATGTTAAACCAAATTTGGGGGTTATTGGACATATGGAATAGGAAAAGTGGGGAAAACACAACAAAAAAGTAAGGGTGGGTGGGTGGGGGTTGGGGGCAGCACCTCTGGATCCAAACGGAAAGAATCAACAGCTTCTTTCCTTTCCCTTTGAAGTGTGCTTCCATCAATGCGAACAAATTTGATCCCATTCTCAGAGATAAACACCTATGTGAAAACAGTCAAATGTATAAAATTGCCTCATCGTGGATTCAGGTGGTCAAGAAACTCAATAAAAAGAATCTGAATAATACCTAAGCATGAACGCAATAAATCTCAAATGTTCTTGAGAAGTACTGAGGTTTATACATTTCAAACTACAGAAGTAAATAACCATCATAATTTTGATTCGAACCCTTGTCCATAGTTCATGATGCTATCGTCTAATATGTGAATGGGATCGAATAACATTAATATATTGACGATCAAAATACATCATTAGTGAGGAGAAACCAGCTAATAGCATGATGACAGATAAGGCACATATCAGAAACATGAAACAGTTTACCTGTATTCCATCAAGAACCTTTAGGTGATGTGCAAATATTATTGTTTTCTGACAGCTAGACTGGGGATCCAGGTTATGGTTAGCACCAAATCCATCCATGATGAAATGATTTGAGAACCATTCACTAAAACCAGATAATTTTGCGATACCAATCTCTTGTGGGGTGAGATTCCTTGGAGATTTCTTGCAATCATCATCTGCATAAAAAATAAAGATAACCAAATTTATGCAGAACTACCAGAACCATCATACTAGTCATGGACACAGAAGAGAGAAAAATCACAGGTTGGTATTAAAATTCATTAATATATGTAACTGAACACTCATGTTTGCAGTTAGCACAATGGATATACCTTCTTCCTCTTTTGTATTTTCATCATCGTTGCATTTGCTGGGCAATTCAACTGTAAGAGTTCCATTACAACTGCTAGAGTTCACCTTTTTGACGCATGAAGATGTGGCTGCCCTGATATCTGGTGCCTTTAGCTTCAACCTTATAATCTGTCGCCGCTTGGGGGGTAGTTCATTCAACAAATGCTCCTTCAGGCGCCTAATCTATAACACAGAAGCAAGCAGACGAAGCAGCTAACTTTAGCTGTGATAGAGCAGACATTAATAAGCAATCAAATCTCAACATAACATATCATGTGATTGCATGGCTTGTGACATACAATGCAACAGTATTTCATAATGGCAAGCCTATTATTAGGAAATGAGCACTTCATTTCTTTATAAATCAGGTTATAGAACAGAAACCTTTTTTTGCTAGATTATTTTCCAACAGTAACACTTCTCTGCCAAATGTCTTTGAACCAATAAAAAAATTCAATTAAGAGGGCTAAAGAATTGCTTCAGCAACAAAAAATAAAAATACTGTGCAATTGGTGGCTAAGAGAACCCAAGGGCTAGTGTTGTTAAATAATTAATGAATTGTGTAGATACATGAGTTAGCAACTTAGCATAACAGACAAACAGACAGTATGAATTGAACTACCACAATGGAGCAGAGGTAATAGATCATAGTATGCTATGAATTGAAGCTTAAGCGGTTGAAAGAGCAAGAACAAACCATGACAGTTTGACTGAGCAAAACATTTAACTCTGTCAACCGCGTACCCTTAGAGAAGTCCTGCATATGAAACAAATTACACCTTTAATGACCTAAGAAAATGTTTCCACAAAGATACTAATGGCTAAATTCATTTCTCTTTCGTAGCATTTTTTTTCCTTGAACTACGCAGGAGAGTGGTGTATCATTTCATTTCATTAAGAAGAAGAATAAAAAGATACAGAAGGGAAGGAAGTAAGAAACCCCCTCCCAGGCACCCCCCATGGGGTTTAGTCAATACAGCATACTATAATAAGAAACTAGGGAAACACGATGAGCTGCCTCAAACGACCAAGGACCTTAGGGATCCAAGACCAACGACCTAGCAAGGAAACTCATGTAAGGCTGAAGTTCCCGCCATACACCAAGATTACTCTCATTGGCCACAAACAGCACCTCTATGCTAGGCCTAGCACCTTCAAAAACACAAGCATTTCGGTGCTTCCATAATTCCCAAGCAACTAAGATGATCAGACTACTGAGGCCTTCGTGAGAACCCCATGGAACGCCTTTGATGGTGCCACACCACCAACTAGAAAAGCGAATATTAGATCCTTGAGGGGCAAAAGATAGCAGGTCCAGCTTTTGTAAAATCAGGGTCCAAATCTGTCGGCAAACACACATGAGAAAGGATGCATTGAATATTTTCCTCGGCCTGATCACAAAGCGGGCATGCTGGCGGGTGAGGAAGCCCACGTTTGGCCAGGCGATCAGCTGTCCAACACCGGTTGTTAATGGCTAACCAAACAAAAAATTTACACCATAAGGGCGCCCCCAGCTTCTCCAAATATGTTTCCAAGGCGCGAACCTGATGCTTCTGAGGAAAAAGGCATTGTATGCAGAACTGCTGCTGTATGTTCCAGTAATACTTAGCTTCGATTTATGCTGATCAGGAACTGTTGGCTGTAAAACCAGGTCACCAACCAGCCCCCAAATAAACATATACTGTCTTAAAAATTCTACAGTCAAAACCCCTCTAATATCTGCAACCCAGTGCCGACTGTCCAGGGCCTGAGCTACCGTGCATTGCTTTACCACTCTTTTGAAGATCAATTTGAATACATTGGGTGCGAGTTC
This sequence comes from Microstegium vimineum, assembly GCA_022036555.1. Classification (NCBI taxonomy): domain Eukaryota; kingdom Viridiplantae; phylum Streptophyta; class Magnoliopsida; order Poales; family Poaceae; genus Microstegium; species Microstegium vimineum. The sequence goes on from CM039141.1 coordinate 12,295,556, forward strand.
AGAGATTTCATGCCTTGCAACCATCTATCCAACAACTCTTTCGAAGCATTTAATTTATAATACCTGCTCTATAGGGTTTCTCTGCTATAAACCACTACAGTTATTAACTGGTTTGCAGAACTCTTGTTTCTTTAAGAGGGACAAGCTAGTTAAAAAGTTTTTCATGCATTATTTCATGGTTTGCTATATTTAGTTTCTACTTGCACAGCATAAATTTTACCTCACTTAGCGAACAACAGCTCTGCAGACACCCATAGAAGCCATAGCTTAGGGAATAGAACAAGTAAAACAGTGATATGCCTTTACAAACCAAGGAATCACATACCTTAATCATTTTCCCCTTAAAACTTCGTGCAGCATGCAGCAAGCAATATTTTTTCGCATAATCAAATTTATTAGTACCAAGCATGTGTGGCCTGAAAGCAGTGGGGGTAGGGTGATTAACAACAATATTGCAAAAAAAAAACAATGTAAAGAGCTTCATAAGACCAAAACTGGTACGGCTCGCTTTACTGCGGAGGAAGTACGTGGGGAAGAGGCGAGCCGAGGACGAACAGAATGGCGGCGTGCGGGCGCCGTGCTGCTCGGCAGAGAGAAGGTACGCCCGGGGGCCCTTAGGGAGATTAAATCTCAATCCCAGGCTGATCCTTTCTTATTCCCAAAGCTTGGTCTTTATAGACCGACTGTTTACAGCTTAATAACCAATTATCCTAGATGGACTCTAATTAACCAATTATCCTAGATGGACTCTGATTACCCGTATCCTAGATGGACTCTAATTAACCGAATCTCCTATAAACTCTCATATGCTAACAAACCAGACTTATGGGCCTAAAACTCCTCCTAGGCGCACGGTGCTCTAGCCACCGTGGCGACGCTTCCTGTGGTAGGTCTGCCCGACCATAACATCTCCCCCTCCCTCGGAGAACAGCTCGTCCTCGAGCTGAAATGAAGGGTACGCCTCGCGGAACTCGTCAGCTTGCTCCCAGGTGGCGTCCGCCGGGGGAGTATCGACCCATTGCACCAGCACATGCCACACGCCACGGCGCAGGCTGGCGCGCAGCACGCGTTCAGGCTGAAGTAGGGGACGGCCGTGGCGAAGAGGAGGCAGCGTCGGCGGAGCTGTTGTAGATGCCGGCGGTGGCCCGCGTAGGGGCTTAAGAACCCCCACGTGGAACACGTCGTGTATGCGAGCCCCCTCCGGCAGCTGTAGACGATAGGCCACCTCTCCGATGCGCTCGAGGACCTTGTACGGCCCAGCGTACTTGGGTCCCAGCTTGCTGCGGCTGAGCGGTTCCAGGGATTGGGCTGGCCGGTGGAGAAGACGAAGCCACACCCAATCGCCCACCGCGAAGGACAGTGCCCGATGCTTGGCGTCGTAGTGGCGGCGAGCATACTCCTGAGCTTGAAGAAGGCGTGCGCGCACCTCAGCCAGGAACTCGTCCCTGTCAGCGAGCAGGGTGTCGACGGCCTCTGTACGCGCCCATCCCGGCGCGTGCGGCAGTAACTCCGGGGGTTCCCGCCCGTAGACCACCGTGAAGGGCGACGTACGTAGGGCCGAGTGGTAGGACGTGTTGTAGCAGTACTCGGCCCACGGCAGCCACTCCAGCCAGTCGCGTGGACGATCGCCAGTGAGACACCGAAGATACACGGCAGCCACTCCGATTGTCCGTCCGTTTGCGGATGGCACGCGGTGCTCATTCGCAACTTCACACCGGCGTGGCGAAAGAGGTCGCGCCAGACGTGGCCCGTGAACATTGGGTCCCTATCACTGACGATAGACTCCGGGAAGCCATGCAGGCGGACCACCTCCGCGAAGAAGGCTCGAGCCACAGACGACGCCGTGTACGGGTGGCCCAACGGGATGAAGTGGGCGAACTTGGAGAACCTGTCAACCACAGTGAGGAGGACGGATTTGCCATGTACCTTAGGGAGTGCTTCCACGAAGTCCATGGAGATGTCCGCCCAAATGTGGGACGGTACCGGCAGGGGCCGGAGAAGACCGGCCGGGTGAAGTGTCTCCGTCTTGTTGCGCTGGCATGTCGCGCATGAGCGGACGAAATCCCGGACGACCTGCCGATCATGGGCGACGTAGAACTCCGAGCGCAGCCGCTGCAGAGTTTTCTGGATGCCTTCGTGGCCACCCGTGTGGGCCAGCTGTAGGACGTCGTCCAGGACGGGCGACGATGTGGGAATGAAGACGCGCTCGTCGCGGAGTAGCAGGCCATCGTGGACACGCCACTCGGCGCCCTGGTCCTCGGCCGCGAGCGCCTCCGGGTTGCCGGCAGCCACCGCGTCGCGGCGCGCACACAGCTCAGGTGAAGCGTTGATCTCCTGGCGTAGTTCGTCGAAGAGCTGGAAGGTCGGCCGGGCTACCTGCAAGGCCTGCGGGTCCGTCAACGCCAGCGGGGCCAGTAGCGGGGTGTCGCCGTCGCGCCGCGAGAGTGTGTCGGCGACGACGTTGAGGCGGCCCTGGCGATACTCCACCCGGAAGTCGAAGCCCATCAACTTGCTGACCCAGTGGTGCTGCGGGATGGTGGACAGCCGTTGATCAAGCATGAACTTCAAGGCGTAGTGGTCCGTCCGCACCACAAAGGCGCGACCCCAAAGATATGAGCACCAATGTCGGACAGCTTGGGCGAGGCCGATCAACTCGCGCTCGTACGCTGCGACCTTGAGGTGTCGGGCGGCGAACGGTCGGCTGAAGAACGCGATGGGGCCGGCTCCCTGGTGGAGGACTGCCCCGAATCCGGAGCCTGACGCGTCACAATCGACGACGAACTCTGCGGCGAAGTCGGGCAGGTGCAGTACGGGCGCTGCGGCCAGCGCCTTCTTGAGAGCTGCGAACGCCGTCGCGGCGGCCTCCGTCCAGGCAAAGGCCTCCTTGCGAAGCAGTTGAGTTAGCGGGGCCGCGATGGAGCCGTAGTTGTTGATGAAGCGGCGGTAGTACCCCGCGAGGCCGAGGAAACCGCGTAGCCCCCGCACCGACCGAGGTTGCGGCCAGGACTGCACGGCGGACACCTTGGAGTCATCCATGGCCACGCTGGCCGCCGTGATGACATGGCCCAAGTACTGGACGGCGGTCGCGGCGAAGGAGCACTTGGAGCGCTTGATGTGGAGGTTGTGCTCGCGAAGGACGCTGAGGACCGCCCGGAGCAGTTGCAGGTGCCCAGTCCATGAGTCGTTGTAGATGAGGATGTCGTCAAAGAACACCAAGACGCCCCTGCGGAGGAAAGGCTTAAGCACAAAGTTCATTAGTGCCTGAAAGGTCGACGGCGCGTTGGAGAGGCCGAACGGCATGACCAAGAACTCGAAGTGGCCATGATGGGTGCGGAACGCCGTCTTGGCCACGTCTTCCGGGTGGACCCGCACTTGATGATATCCCGACCGCAGGTCCAGTTTGGTGAATAGAGACGCGCCGTGGAGCTCGTCGAGAAGATCCTCGACCACCGGGATGGGGAACTTGTCCTTCACGGTGGCGGCATTGAGAGCCCGGTAGTCCACACAGAACCGCCATGTGTTGTCCTGCTTCTTGACGAGGAGGACGGGTGCTGAGAACGGCGATGTGCTGGGGCGAATGATCCCCTGCTGCAACATGTCGTCGCACTGCTTCTCGAGTTCATCTTTTTGCAATTGAGGGTAACGGTAAGGCCGGACAGCTATCGGATCAATGGCCGGCTTCAGGTGGATGCGGTGATCACATGGGCGGGCTGGCGGTAGACCGGTCGGAGTAGCGAAGACGTCCGCGTAGGTGTCCAGCAGGCGGTCCAGCAGCGCCGCCTCGCTGCCTTTGTCGCGGTAGATGTTGCCTGTATGCAGCCGACCCGTCAGAGGGGGTTCGGCGCGCCCTGCCTCGATGCCCTGCCACACGACCCGGCGGCCGTGTCGTGTGAACGCCATGCTGAGTGCTGCAAAGTCCCAGAGGACGGGGCCCAGGGTGCGCAACCAGGCAACCCCCAAGACCACGTCGTAGCACTCCAGCGGGATGGAGAAGCCGTCCACCGTGAACCGTTCCGTGCCGATCCGTAGGTCGATGTCGCAGGTGAGGCCCTGGCACGCGACGCGATCGCCGTTCGCCACGACGACATGGGCGCCCGCTGCGTCCACGGTGTGGAGACCCGCGCAGCGCGCTGCTGCGGTACTGACGAAGTTGTGGGTGGAGCCATTGTCGAGCAGTGCTGTGAACTCGTGCGCCCCAAGGTGGATGCGAAGTTGCATCGTGTCTTCTGTGCGGACCCCTGTGCGGACCCCCGTGATTGCTGAGAGGGAGATCAACAGGGCGTCCTGGTCATATGTCGCGGGCGTGGCCGCGGCGTTGGCAGCCGTATTGTCGGCGTCGTCTGGCTCGTCCACCGTGGAGTCGGCCACCTCCAGGAAAAACAGTCGTGCGCACTTGTGGCCGCGAACATATGGTTCGTCGCAATTATAACATAGCCCCTGCTGGCGGCGAGTCGCCATCTCATCCGGAGTGAGCTTCTTGAGGATGCGCGGCGTCGAGGTAGCTGCTGCCGGGGCTGCCTGTGGCGCGGGCGCGCCCCCGGTGGTGTTGGGAGTGCTCTACGAGGTGGTCGCGAGGGTGGTGCGGGCAGCGCCAACGTCGTGGTGGCGTGCCGGCGCTCGTACGCTCGGGCCAGCCGTACAGCGCGGTGTAGGTCCGTAGGGTCGTGTAGCTCCACGTCGACGCGGAGGGCTTCGGGCAGCCCCCCCATGAAGAGCTGTGCCTGTTGCAGGGGCGCCAGGGAGCCGGCGTGCGCGAGGCGAGCCTGGAACGCCTTCAGGTATGCCTCGACCGTCGAAGTGAACGGCAGGCGCGCCAAATCGGCAAGGTGATTGGTGCTGATGGGCGGCCCAAACCGCTGATGGCAGAGGGTCATGAACTCCGCCCATGACGGCTCGCCGGCATCACGTTCGTGGATGACGTACCACTGTCGTGTTGTTCCAGTCAGGTGATAGGATGCATACCAGACACGCTGGTCCTCCGGAGTACGTTGCGCGTGGAAGAACTGGTCGCATTTATTCAGCCACTCCAGTGGTTCCCCCTCGCCGTCATAGGTCGGGAACGTGAGCTTCTGGAATCGCGGCGCGGTGTGGCTGTCCGGCTGCGGTGGGGGTGGTGGGTGACTGGCTCTGGGATAGGTGGAATTGGGGGCTTGCATGATGGCGGAAAACGATGGGATTGGGGAAGGGGAGTGGGGAAAGCTGATTTGCGTGATAGGAATTGGGCGTGGTTTTATGGCGGCTGTGGGCGGCGGCACAGACGGGAATAGGGGCGGCTGCGGTGCAGGCTGCGTCGACACGATCGCGTCTGTGGCGTTGGCGATGGGGGCGCCGCTGGCCGTTGGGGCCATCAGCTGTGGAAGGCCGCCGTAGCCAGGGAGGCCGAACGGCAGCGACATGGGTGGTGGCAAGGAGGATTGACCCTCCAGGGACGCGAGGCGCGCGTTGATGGCGGTGAATTGGAGGGCATCTGCTGCTAGATGGAGTAGAGGGCAGCGGCGATTGCATCTGTGGAGGTGGGCGAGGGTGGGGAGGGTGGAAGCTTGGTGGTGTGGACAGCACAAGGGCGGTGGTGGTTGAGGTGGCCGCCGGCGCAGGACTGGTGGCCGCCGGCGCTGGACTGGAGGCGGACGGAGCGGAGGAGGCCAAGGGAGCGGTGACCACCGGAGTTCCAGGACCAGAGGACATCTCTGATACCAGGTTGGTACGGCTCGCTTTACTGCGGAGGAAGTACGGTGGGGAAGAGGCGAGCCGAGGACGAACAGAACGGCGGCGTGCGGGCGCCGTGCTGCTCGGCAGAGAGAAGGTACGCCCGGGGGCCCTTAGGGAGATTAAATCTCAATCCCAGGCTGATCCTTTCTTATTCCCAAAGCTTGGTCTTTATAGACCGACTGTTTACAGCTTAATAACCAATTATCCTAGATGGACTCTAATTAACCAATTATCCTAGATGGACTCTGATTACCCGTATCCTAGATGGACTCTAATTAACCGAATCTCCTATAAACTCTCATATGCTAACAAACCAGACTTATGGGCCTAAAACTCCTCCTAGGCGCACGGTGCTCTAGCCACCGTGGCGACGCTTCCTGTGGTAGGTCTGCCCGACCATAACAAAAACAGTAAGATACCTTTTCTTTTACTTACCATAGCATATTTATCTGGTGGTAGATATCAAAAGGTCTATTATCACCTAGGACAAAATAAATAGTAAGTGACAACTTCATTTTAGAAACATTTAAGTACAGCAGCATATAGTTAAATTGTGTAACAGATTTTATGCATCCCAGTCTACCATATTTTTAATGCTTCAAATAAAAAAATAATACAAATGAAATCACAATACAAAGCAGTAAAAAAATGCTTTTGAACAATTCAGGACATCCTCAGCATGCACAGGCATAAGCTTTGACATGGTAAAGTGAAGATATTACATTTCACTCCATAATATAATCAGTAAAGATGCTTAGCAGGTAATGCATTATTAGACAATAAGATCTATGCGCAATTATGCAATATCAACATGGATGTTCACAAATCACAAGGCCGCTACTCACAGAAATTAGTGCCACCAATACTATCAAAAGAGTAAGACAAAAAAAAAACATCAAGATCATTTTGCAGTTGCTGATATTTTGAAATCATCAGATGATCTCGACAAAACATCTCTCATATTACAACAACTATTTTCATGCATCACAGATGAAATACAAATAGTACAATTTCAATAGCACAAGGAACTCAAAGAGTATGATGGATATCTTTATAACCTTGAGAGAGAGGGTGTCCCCGAGAGCAATATGATGCGATCAGTTTTTGAAGCAAGATGTAGCACAGCTTTTGTCTATCACAAGGCGAGCAAGTCAATACAACAAGCAAGTGAAATATTGATATTTCAGACTAGTAGTATGGAAACTAAATGAATCAGATGTGGTAACTAGTTCCCTTTTTTTTATAGAAACGCATAGGCATGTGGAGAATCAAGCTGAGTGATGCTGTAATATAGAAAAGTAAGCCTAACAAAGTCATGACCTTAAAAATAATGACTGGATGTGTCAAATAACAGGGAACAGAATCTCCTTGTACTGAAACATGAGACTGTTTATTTTTTCATGATAACATCAATACCTCATATTTTTCTTCTCGATTCTGCGTGCAGCGTATGTTGTGCGATTCATCAACAATCATCAGTGCCCATGTTCTATTCACCATACTTTCCCTAAGGCGACTTAGCATCTGGTAAGAAATAATCACTGCCCTAGGAGTAGCATTTAGATGTTCAAGACTGTCTTGACGACCAAATACTGAAAATGAGAAAATAATTGATATAATTTAAACATCTAAGCATATGGTCCTTATACAAAATAGGAAATATCAGGTGCACAAGGGCATACTGGTGAAACATATGCAAGAACTCAATCCCATCCTTCGGATCCAAATAAATCTTAAAGGTTCAAGTTTGAGGTGGGAGTTCTCTCATCCCTTTTGGGTTGTCTAAGGTCCACGTCCACCTCACTTCAGCTATTCATATTAGACCCGTGCGGTGAGATTGAGTTGGTGCATATGTCCACCAATATACTATTGTGCACTTGATACTTCCTCTATATGAACTGGAAACAAAGATCAAAAGAATATATTCAGAAATAAAGTCAATCACAAAAGGGAGAAGTGATAAGACATTAGTCATGTTTTGTACAACAGTGGTCTTTCACTATACCAAAGTACAAATCTATAATTTGAAAGTTATTTTCTGAATAATAAACCCATTTAATTTGCACTTAAAGAACCAAAAGCATTCAGATTTGAACTTATGTTAGCGGCTAGCTTAGCTTTGGATTGAATATCACATCTTTTGATCTGAAAAGGTAAAACATACATAACTCATTAAAATATGTTCAAATGCTACTAGCTTCACCGGGGAAAAAAAATGTAACTCATGTGTGATCGGGGAAGCTTATCCGAAAGCTCCTAAAAATCCTAAAGACAAGTCAGAGATCAAGCAACCACTAGGTATCAGACATCTGAATGGTCTTGTCTTTGATAGTTCACAGGGGATGCTATGTGGGCTACAGCATTTCAATCAACTTATGAAAGCAAAAATTCATTAATTTTCACATTATGCACACAGAAGGTGAGATTGAAATAATAAAAATTAAAGGTTACAGGCTTTACTAGATGACCAGGTTGCTAACGGTATATTATAACTGAAAAGCATATAGTCCTTAGAGTTCAGCCTGAATCAAGAGCAAGCAAAGAACTTAGGGTTACAATACATAATGTGTGATCAAACAATGTCTTCATAATAATTCGGGGCTACATGAATTTGTATAGAAAGTGCGATAAAAACCAGTTTCACATCAACAAAAAGAAAAATGCCTCATACCAATATGAATATCTTTTGGCATAAATGAAGGATCCCAGCGTTCCAATTCCTCTGCCCAAGAATAACGCAATACGGCTGGACATACAATTAATATAGAGCCCTCATCCTTGAAGCAGCATGCTATTGCAATCGCCTGCATTAAAATGCATGGGAATATGCTCACTCACACCCATAATACAGGCAAATTGGTAAGCCTATTCTCATATATCATATAATCTAAAACAAGTCATCAAATCTGAAATAAATAACAAAGAACATATAGGCAGGTCTATTCATTTCATATAACAAGAAATTAATAAATTAAATTAAATTAAACAAATCATTGTTGAATTAATAGTACTGCAAACTTTTCATATTGATGTACTACATACTAACTTGCCACATCGTAGAACTTTGTTGCTTGCAAAAAGGTAAAACAATAATATTCTACACATACAGCACAAGAATATCTCGAAGTACTCATATACAAAACAGCAAGGATTGCACTATGCAAGAATTCATGCTATATGCCCACCTGTAGAGTCTTGCCAAGACCCATCTCATCTGCAATTAGGCAGCGTCCACGCCTTCGAAGCCCAAACATCACTCCTTCAAGTTGGAAGGGTAAAAGAGAATCTTTTATTTGCTGTGGCAGCTTCTTGAGAAGCACATCTACTTCTTCATCAGAAGCCCACTTTTGGCCAGGATTCTGAATAATTCTCTTTGTGCTAGAAGGTATTTCTTGCACAGAAGCTCCAGGTAATTTCTTAAGGCATTTCAACATCACATCATAGTCCACAAGCTTAAATACAGGGCGAAGATGAGTGTTTTGACTTAGCGACTGTGTTGCAGAGTATTGTACAACCTAACAGTGCCAACATTGAAGGAAAAATGAGTTCCAGTTCCATACCAAAATCTTCAAGAACATCCAAACACGTGGAGCCAAAGAAAAACCCAACATTAAAGGGAAAACGAGTTCCAGGTCTACACCAAAATCCTTATCAAGATTCAAGAACATCGAAACAGATGAAACCAAAGAAAAAAACCATTTATCAGTCCTTCAAAAAAAAAAAACTATTTACCAAGAAAAGCCCGCCGATGTCCACGAATTTGACAGACTGGTGTCAAGAGACACGAAAATCACCAAAATCTCCCAAATAAAAGCATAATGGTATCCAAGAAAATACCAAATTTCGGGAATAGCTCATGAACTGTACACATTCCGATCAAAGCAGAAACTGGAATAACGTCTATTCCTCAAAGGCAAGAACTGATGCAAACCGTACCGAAGCCGCAGCGAGGCAGTCCTGGACGGCGCCGAGGCACTCGGCCTCCCCGGGGTAGACCCTGCCTTCCACCGGCCCCACCGCCACCAAGAACTCGTCGGGGCCGCATATCTCCAGCACAACCTGGAACCCCACGGGCGGCTGAGGCGGAGTCGGCGGCGGCGGCGGCGGGGAAGGACGCGGGGGCAGCAGCGCAAATGGAGGCTGGGGCGCGGGCGGGGCGATTCTTGGGCATTTGGCGAGCCTCCACTCGGCGGCGGCGGCGGCGGCGGCGGCGGCGGCAGTGTGGTAAGCAGGGAGTGTGGGGGCGCCGGAGGCGGGAAAAGTGGTGGCAGCAGCGGCCGCGGCTGCGGCCTCCATGATGCGCTTCCGCTTCTCGAGGGCCGCGAGGCGGTTGGCCTCGGAGCGACGCCGCTGCTCCTCCGTGATCTCCATGGGTTCCGCCCACGGCTAGGCTCGTGGCGATTGCCCGGCGGTTTGAGGAAGGAAGGAAATGAGGAGCGGGAGCGGTTAGGACGACGGGAAGGGAGCGGAGAACAGAAGAGGCGGCTGGGGCTGGGCCCATTTAGCAGATTACGTTCGTCTGGACCCATTTTGTACGTAGGTTGTGTCAGGCCCATTTTGTGGATATGTTTTGAGCTAGGCTATCTCAATTATTCTTCCATTCTCAAGCAGGTCTGCAGGTGAAATGATGTCATGGCGACAATAAATCTGACGGCATAACAGTTAACAGACGATGACAAAAAGTATATGAGCAGAATCCGAAATATTTACATATGATGTGTATCAGTGACTCATGTGACAATGACACTATGCTGCCAATCCTTAGGTTGTTAAAAAATTAAATCTCCCCCAAAATCCGATCAAGCACAGCAGAATCGGTAGTCAGCAACAGAAACGGGGCACAGTAAGGACAACAGCACATGAATATCATTAGCACAAATTTAACATCACAAGTCTCATCTCACTAAATAAAACATCTCACTACACATGATGTGAACACGTCTAAACAGGCACGCGGGTAGCGTCCAGTGTCTTGATTCCAGTTACAAAAACAAGTAACGACATATCAATAAATAAAGGAGAGACACTATAAAATAGCTCTTCTTTTTTTTCAATCTGATCTGAAGCAAGACACCCCCTGAAGAACACAGCTGCAGTCCGATGCAGAGCCCATCATAGATTCTTGTTGTCCGACAGTTTGCTGAACCAATGCCATCCCACTCTCTGCGAGTCATAACCCCAAGATTCAGTACCATTTCACAAGCCCTGGGCTTCAATCTTCCAAATCTGTCAACAAAAGGGGGGTCAATTCAGAACACGTGTTTGATTCACTTTACCAGAACGAGAATTTCTGTTTGGACTACCTTTTACCCTACATAGAAGTTCTGTCACTACATTGCATTTTTTATCTATTATTAGTAAATACTAGATCACAGCTCTGACACCTTTTTGTTTGAGAAAGAATCTGCTACCTTACTTAAACTGGCGTACTTGTCGCCAATTGTTGTTAACTTGTTATAGTCTACGTAGATAAAGCAACGAAAACTAGAAAATCAAAATAAAACAGGATATTAGCGATGCAGGTTTTCATCGTAATATTTTCACAAAATGGCCAGGCAATATTTTCGTAGATATAAGAGAACAAAGTGGCCAGGGAATATGGCTCTCCTGAAACTAGATTTATATTAAGGAATGCTTACCATGTGGATATTTGATTAAAGAGAATTCAAAAAACCTGCATTATATCATCAATATAGATTTACTGCTCTCCTATTTTTCAAGTAGCAGTAGTGAGAATTGAAATTCTGAAAACAATTTGGGGTATTCATAAGCACTCTGAACTGCATCCTAAAACTTGTGTGCTGCCACACTTTGAAAATGAAGATAATTATCACTAATTGTGACTTACTGACTTGATGTACCATACAAATATCTAGTATATATAAACTTTAAAGTAGGGCCAAACAGAAGGGTGCCAGAAACAGACAATGACTGCATTAAAAATTTGGAATTCTAAGATCCGAATCAATAATTCTGATGCCATTACAAAACAGGCAAAGAAACCCTTGAGAATCGTTTTTCTAGTAATATTTTCTTTCTAAATGTCAAAAAATCCTAAGATAAAATCTCAAACAAGCATTATGTGATATGATAATGGTAAGTTCCTTAGAAGGGAGAAAATGTTGGTACATGGGATTAAGCATTGAGTGTATGCAAACACAAACTAATATTGAACGGCAATCAGTCTATGTATACTCAGACATGTCTGCACATGAAACTTAATGTGTACATAAAAGATTCAAGGAGAAATCTGCCATGGAAAAGGCCTACCTGTGCTTCAGTGTATATATTTTAATGCATCATATAAAGAATCTATCTATTCATCACAATAATTCAACAGAAAATATATGATACCTGATTCATGTTCTTGACGATTACTCATCTGCTGCCTCCTCCGAATCCGAGAGTGGTAGTAGGGTACCAAGTCCGATAACATGTCCATTCAAGCATACATAATACTCCACAGAATCATCGTAGGCACCCAGCCTAGAAGAAGCACTCCTTGGAATCATATTTTCCTGGAACATGTTCCATAGCTTGGCCTTACAATAAGGGCACAACTCCCTTGGATGGAACCTAGCCCGCTTCTCAATCAACATCTTCTTTACCCTTGAAGTGGCGAATGACTTAAAGATGCCTCGGAAGAAACCCAAGTCGCCTTCTTCCCCCTGATCAAGATGCTCGCATGGATCTGACACATACAAGACGTCTGACTTGCATGGCAGAGGCAGGAAACTCCTGCCCGCAGTCCTAGAAAAGCGTGTCCTGAACACAAAATGGCCTGGAACATGGATGTTACTAAACAGTCCCCCTTTTGTGCAGCCATTGCAATAGATGAGCAGCTTCCCCAGCGCTTTCCAGTTCCCATCCACAATGTGGCTGCCATCTGAATGCAAATCCAGCATCATCTTTGGAGCTCTTGCATGACAGAACTCCTTCCACAGCACCTGCTTGGCAACCTCGTCAAACCACTTGCACACACATGACAGGATAGCAATCAGCCTCGGGTTCCAGTTCATGTGGCGGAAAACGAGGAACAGAGCATCCTCACTGAGGTGTCCCTTGATGCAAACGCAGCTCGCAGAGTGTGTGCAGCGGTGCTGCTTCACCACCAACACCATTTCCTGTAATCAAATCACTAGAGCAACGATGTCCACCCTTCTCATGCCCCCTTCAATCCTGTTTTACAGAAGTGGCGAAGTTAAATTATTGCACAGTTATCATTGACAGATTACCAGTGCTGGCAGTCAAAGAAAATTCATAGGGATGGCATATGCGCAGGATAAAGCTCGAACCAACAGCACGAAATGCTTCCTAGGTGGAACGAATAAATCAAAACAGAACCTCAAATGTCGCCTAGGAAACCTAGAGGGGCAGACTGCATGTACTAGCTGCGTGCATCAAGCAACTACGGTCAATCAGACAGAGCAGGCAGCGCAGGCTCCCGCTTGCTCTGCATGCGGGATTCTCCCGACCAGCGTGGATCGGGAGCTCCTCGACACCCAGGTGCGATTCTTCGCAAGCGGCACGGCACAAGCGCTGCTCGAGCGCTAGCTCCTGTCATCTCGGCATTCTCCACTCGACAAGAGGAGGAGACGGGGCTCGCGGCCAAGTAGCATAGGGTGACGGTGACGCCATTGAACACGCGCTGCGCATCCATTCCCGCGGGAGATAAAGAGCGACGGCGAACGGAGGCTTACCTGGCGGGGCTGGCCGAAGCCGGAGCGAGGGGAAGGATTCGCCGTCTCCGTCGCCGTGGGCGTCGTCGCCCCTTCTCCGGTCGCCGGCGTGGAGGGCGAGACCGAGACGGGGATGGTGGACGGGAGGGGATCGGAATCGTCGGGGTCGGAGCCGGATCGAGCCGCACCAGATAGGCACCAGACGGATGCGTGCGCCGCGCCCGCGAGTGGGGCGGGGCCAGGGGCAGAACCGACCATCCACGCGGGGGGACCGTGACGGGGCATGGTCCAGCTGTCCGAAGCGCGATGCGGGAGACGGGATGGCGGAAGCGACCGGGCGGTGCTCGGGGTTCTTACGGAAACGCCCCTGGGCCAGTCGGCGTCCGACTTGTTGGCTCGGTGCGGTGAGGCCGACACCGGCGGGGCGCGGCCGGCAGGGGCATTTCGGGGAAGGTCGAGCTCGACTGAGGCGTCAAAAAAAAGAAGGAAAAGGCCATGGCCGCGCGTGGCCGCGAATAACTCCAGGTGGAGCCGCAGCCGCAGCCGCAGCCGCCTCGGGGCCGGGACACGGGGAGCCGCACAGCGTGACTGCTTTACATTAGCCGTTTTGTTACATTTGATTAATCGGTTGGACGGCGGGGTCGTACGGCGTGAGCGTGGACCGCAGGATCCGCTGGATATTTTCGGTTGCGCTGAAGAGAGGAAAGCCCGAACGTGTAGGGAAAATGAGGATGGGGTGAAAAATGAGTAGTGCGCTTGTGAGAAAAATGAGAACGTCTTTTAGCGTGGACTGAGACGGACATGTCGCTCTTGTGTTCCATTCATTCATGTTTCCCCCATGAGTTAATTGGTGTATTTTCTTCACCTTGAAATCTTGGATATTCATGTTCTTTTCCATCATACACACTGATATGCAACTACTGAATAATGTTTTTTTTTATCGAATTACAAGATCACGCTGTATATATTCCCTAAAAAAAGGGTGGCCATGAAATCGGTGCACTAATGCAAAATATCAAGGTTGTGTCTTTTACTGACAGTAGCTTTCACGGCTTTGATCTAAAGCCGTTCGAGCATCGTTCAGTGCTTGCATAAAACCACACAGGACCATGTCTTTTTCAGGCACTATTACTATGTACGGCCCGCACCAAATTTCCTGCCATGCCCACGGACAACTTGCTATCCTGCTGCGATCACCCCGGCCAAGCAGTCAGGCAAGCGAACAAATAGAGTACAAGCCCACTTGAGCCACTTGAGCCGTCAGCTTGGCAATTTGCACTCGACACCCAAGGAGCAAGGGGCCCTTGTCCGTAGCTTTCCCTAGCAGAGTTTGGTGGCGAGATTAAAGACGGCATTCCACCGTAACCAGTTGCACGCACAGCTTTGCGTTACAAACGCGCGCGTAGACAAAGTGGAGCTCTTTTACACGGCACCTTCATAGAAACATCGCAAGTTCTCAACCCTCCAGAGGGGCAAAAGGTTATACTGATACTATCATACCAGCTTCCGGTCCTAACCGTCAGTTGAACATGGAGCATTGCCAACATTTGTGGAAAAAAAAACAAGTGGAACATATTAAGCTTCCATCCTAACAAAAACTTACATAGTTAACGCCTAATTTGGGAACATAAGTCCACAGCGCTGAAAACCGTATGAGTAACCTTTAACAACTCTGCTGGATTGTTGGGTTTGGGACCTAGTATCGCCAGCAATCTAGTGGGTATCATCATCTCGTGTCGGTTGAAGACGCAGTCACCCAAGTAGCCCAACGGTACTCTCCAGAAAAATAGCCTTCATAAAATTCAGAAATTTGTAATTCAGAATTTCAGATTACTGTGTGCAAACATTTGCAACGATGACCACATAAGGTGGTATACAAAAAGTGAACACTGAAAGTATAAAAATTGATTAAACAAAATAAGCTGTCCTGAATGGTTTTTAA
Source organism: Microstegium vimineum (assembly GCA_022036555.1). Lineage (NCBI taxonomy): Eukaryota > Viridiplantae > Streptophyta > Magnoliopsida > Poales > Poaceae > Microstegium > Microstegium vimineum. The sequence continues at coordinate 12,310,886 of CM039141.1, forward strand.
AAAACTCACCACCTCGTTTTTTGCTAGAAACATGCACCAGATAATCCAACACTTAATTGCCAAACACATCACTCAGCTTCTTCGCCGACGCTATGCGTTAGTATGCATCAGTGTGTTCTCAAAGTCTGGCCATAAAATTCTCTGTCTTCCTTTTGGCGTATTCATGAACTATAGTAGCCGTGCTTTCTCTATGTCGCAGATAGAATTCAGCCAGCAATATTCTATTTTCTTCAGGTAAGAGATCACCGTGATGACCCTGAAAAAACACCAAACATAAGATGCTGGCAGTCAGTATTATTAAGTCATCACTCTGAAGCAACTAGTGCAATCTTAAATCTGATCGTCCGACTAATCACAATTAGTCATCCAGTTAGTTCATGGACTACTAGCCACAGAAAGAAGTTGTGAGCAACTCATATGGGCTGGGGGCACTTGGGCACTGGGCCTTCTGTTTTTAGCCCACAAGTGACGATGCTTGATGCTTGCTTTGTTTACAAATTCATGATAATGTCTTTGTGCACTATGCAGCGGCGCACTGGTGCTGTAGTCTAGTAGCAGTACTTCTAGGAGCTGTGCTAAACAGGCCCTTAACTACTTAAGTACATCATACTTATACAGACATTCTATTTATTTGTATACATTCGGTTCAAAAAATTTATTCGTATACATCTTTGGTAGCAAGGCAAGTAGGCAGGGCAACTATATTGCTGACTAGTCATTGAACAATCGGACCTGATTGATGACTAAAAACATGATTAATCGGCTGATCAGGACCATACGACTAGACGATTTGAAAACATTGCTAGCTTACAGCAAATATTAATCCACAATTGTCTCATTTGGAGGTGCATTTAGCATACAAAATATATGGATTGGAACATAAAATAAAGCTTTCCATTTTTGGAGGGGGAAAAGGTCCATTCAGATCACTTTAAAATCTATCAGTGAGTCAAAAGGTGACAATTTAAACAATCAAATACACAGACCAGATTTGCAAATCAGCTATTAAACTCCACAGTGGTTTCTATATGAATTGTTACAATCCAGGTCAAAAGTCACGTATATATATGCCAAATTTGGTAGTTTTAGTTTGTGTTAGTGATTCTTGTATAATAATTATAGAGCCAGGTTATTGAGTTTACACCCAGAAACATAACATAGCTTATGAGATAAGATCCACAATCAATATATTGCTCTGACAATATCTTAGAGGCTGCTCTCTGCAAGATTCAACATATCTTAAACAGCCTAATCAGTCATAGAATAGATTCAACAGCACAAATGACTGGCATAAATTTAAGCAAAGCTAAAGAGGCCTGTTGCTCCTAGCGAGGTGGAGGTGACTTATGTTGCTTCCAATAAAAGCAGGACCAGTAGGTCTTTGGTCTATAAACAGGCCTTTGGTAACAAAGGTTTGACACTATGAGCTCGATTTTTGTAAAGTTCAAAGATACGAGTTTTCTTTTTCTTGGCTGAAACCTGAAAGCCGAAGGTAGTATTACCATATGATGGTAGATAGAATTTTGCTAATAGTGGATTGAGGTTATGATGCCTTCTATAAGGTACAAATGTACAATGATAACTAGAATGAAGAAAGTGCACTTACCAGGCGGGAAACTCTATCACAAACAGCATGGTGCATGAGGAGTCCAGCTGCGACAGATACATTAAACGAATCCACCATGCCTTTCATTGGAACACTACAGTGCAAATCTGATAACTCTAGAGCATCCTCACTTATACCCCTGCCACCAAAGAAATAGTTCATAACCAACTTTCATTGTGTGGTGAAATATTAATGTATCAGCTAATCTATGTATCATGATGGAAAATAAATGACTATGCTACTACTCTCCACAATGAGGTACTTAAAATTTTCTAATGTAGCATATATGAAATCCTTGTTTGTGGATTCAAGACTTTAAGGACGGAATACAGAACATGTTTACATGATATACAATTATCTAATTCATGGCACTGCAGCTAGCCTATAAAGCGGGGAACATATGCTACTCCTTTTGCAAGAGGAGAGACTCAAATACTGCACTGCAAAGCTAGTAAGCAGATCTAAGAAATGTTTTCATAAAAAAATGTGCTTTGAAAAAAAAAGGGGTACAAAAATACAACGGAAAGCACAACCTAGTAATTGACTGCTTTGTTTAAGTATTTCTAAATGTAATGAAAACTCAACAAAAGATACATATCCAGATACAAGGAACAGCCCATACCTAAGCTCATTGCCCACAACAATAGCTGTTGGTTGAGACCAATCCATGTCATACACAGAAACCTAAAAAAATTTTGGAACATAATTATTCCTTCATATGTCATTGGTACTTATATCAGTGGATAATAGATCACCTCTAGTGAGAAAACTTAAATCCTGATGAATGGTGAACAACTGATACATATGTCATTGGTTTCACTTCAAAAATCCATTTGTGACACACATAATTTTATACGCTGGCGCTGGGTATCCTCAGACAGAACATAATGACCAAACACTATAACAAATTAACAATACGGTTTGACAGCATATATTTTCTTGATGTAACTTGTCTCTGCAAATCACTGGACATACTATTTTCACTGTTTGTACAAAATAACTGCAGCTTTTCACAGAAAAACAACAGATGATTGTGCATTCAATGACACAAGGCATCTGAAATCCATGTGGAATAGTAGATCATAGATTTCCAAGGAAACCGATAGATAAAAATGTAGAAGAGTGGAAAAAAAATACCAAATCACTAAAATGTTGGAGTGGGGGAAAAATACCGAATCAGCTCCCAAATAAGTGGTCGCAATGCGATAACCGCGCTTTTTTAATACACTGAAACATTCTGCAGGTGAGTTCCATATCTCAATGTCAAGCCATTTCTCAGCACCCATGCTCACATGTCTGTTGTCTCTATACCTGCAAAAGTGAAGAAGCATTTAAATAAGGAAGAACAGTTTACTTGAGTGGAACCTATCATTTCCAAAGGATGCAATGTCAAACTTGTGAATTTTCACCCTTAATGGATATGTAGTTTAACAACTCCTCGGTATACTCCTATATGCTAAAAATTCTAAGCAGAGCACAAGATCCTTGTGAAAACACTAGGATAATAGTAATCTGCCAAAAAAAAAGATCCTTATTCTCGTGCAATTTTTGTCAGTCATGATCCATCCAAGATGAGAATAAGAACTAATTAGCGAGAGTACAGATCCAGTGGTCAATCTGTCAACTTTAAGAATGCAGATCAATCTGTTTATGTAGGGACATTTTCACAGTTCTAAAATGCAACAGCAAAATGCACGTACCCAAACACAATACCTATCACCTATCTGGCACCTCTAAATAGAGCAGGCAATGTATTATGAAAACTACTCATTTTGGAGACAACGGAAAGTTAGTGGATAATACTCCCTCCGTCCCTGAAAGAATAGATTTATGGGTTTGTCCTAAGTCAAATTTTTTGAACTTTGACCAAATTTCTAGAATTAAATATTAAAAGTTATGATACCAAACTAGTATCATTAGATTTATCTAAGAATATATTTTTATATTATGCTCATTTTAAGTCATAGATGTTGTTATATTTTTCTATAAAGTTAGTCAAAGTTAAAAAAGTTTGACCGGCACGGATTCTAGGAATTGATTCTTTCAAGGACGAAGGGGGTAGTTTGGAAGTAACCTCTATGTGGAAAATGTACAGCTGTGCCGCGCTACAAGTCACCAGCCTAAACTCTTTTCATGGATTGCTGATTCTCGTCCCATCCAAACTAGGTTCTACAGTCACATCGATTCTCACAGGCCACTCACAGTTTTGAATTTGATCGACTAAGACCGAGCCTCCCCCCACCCCCACATGAGCAACACTGCAAGTGAAGTGACAGTGTTATGTAACATTTCAGTTTCACTCTTCACCTCTGCACCTTTTGCTGCTATCACAGGATATGACGTGCACGGACTGCACGCCGAGCGCGTCGGCGGAGCGGAACGCGGCCGAGACGTTGCCGAAGTCGGAGAGGCCTTCCACCACAAGGCAAACGGCGTAGCTCCGGTTACCAACGGCTCGCCGAATCCGGTCCCGGCGCGCCTCGAGGATGTACGGCTCCAGCACCTCGATGACCTCCCCACTGGACAGCTCCACGGCCCCGGCCGCGGGCCGGAACGCGTCCAGGTACGGGAACCACCTCCTCCGGCCCCCGGGCCCCGGCGCACCGGGCACGGTGTCGCCGTCGGCGCGACGCTGGAGCTTCATGAGGCGGTCAATCCGGCCGCGGGAGCCGGCCGGCGGGCTTGGGTGCAGGAGCTGCTCCACGGTGTCGACGCCGTCCTCGTCGGCCACGGCGGCGGCGGCGGAGGTGGAGAGAGAAGAGGCGCGGGGGCGCGGGCCGAGAAGGCGGAGGAGGGGAGGCGAAGGCGAGTAGGACCTGCGGGGTCGAGGCAAGGAGGCGAAGGCCGTGGAGGCTAGCGAGGAGACGGATAGCGCCTTGGTCGCCATTGCTGGGATCGTTTGTGGGGTTTGGGCACGACGAACGGAAGGCGCTGAGGCTGAAACGTACCTGCCGCTTTTGGAGCCGAAGCGTACAGCAGGATCCACTATAAGAGTCCTGGGCCTGATTGGGTAGAAGGCCAGTTTCCGGAGGTCGTTGTGCGCCTGGCCCAGCAACTACCACTGGGTTCGTTGTGCAGAAACGGCCTAGGTACACAAGACGCCGCTGGAAACCACAGTTGCTGCCACGCAACGCTTCGGCCCACCCATCGTCACCCGAACTGTTCCTAGCTAGGCCCACCCACCGCTCGCGCCTCCACTCCACAGTCCACTCCACTCCTGCACGCATGGCCAAAGCATGCCGAAAACATGCCGCACACGGCACACGTACCCTCCCTACGTAGCGTAGGCATGGCGGACGCGAGTTTAATTCACGTGTGCACGTCACGTACGACGGCTCCAGTCTCGCGGCACACCTGGATCGTTGACGATTGCCGCCAGGCGCCAGCCGCGCCCGCGCGGTCGATCACTCGATCCCATATGCTCAGTTGGCAGTTGCGCGTCCCTGCCGACCGCGGCGCCTTTCGCGGGTCCGCCACGCCCCCGCCCGGCGCGCCGGCGATGCCGATGCCGATGCCGATGCCAATGCGTGCGTGCGCTAGCCGCTAGCTAAAGGAGAGCGGCAGCCAGAGGCAACGCGCGCACGTACGCATGTGCATGCCGCTGATCGCGACGACAGTGGGGGAGCAGGCCTGGAACAGACAGGAACAGGAGCGATTGGCCAAAGTCAGGTCGAGGTCGCGGGCGGACGCCGACGATCGCGACTCCGAACCTTACTCGCCGGTCTCGCTCGCTACGCACATATGCATGTGCCCGTATGCATGGAGACAAGCGCGGCGGCCGGCGCCTAGCTCGGGGCCAGCCAGCCAAGACCAAGAGCCAACCACCTCCCGCCGGCCGGCGCCGATCGGTCCAACAATCATAATTCCGACTCGATTCCCCTGGATCTGAACGAAACGGACATAAAGTACTACGAATGAATGATCACGCCAATCATATATACGCTCCAGAGACCGCTGCCTGTGCCTGATTGCGATGGTTACACACGATTACGTATTTACGTATAGTTTATCCATCCAAGATGCTGCGTCGTCCAAGTATCTTGTGCCGGGCACAAACACCAAGATCGCACGTGCTGACATGTTACACGTAGCCGAACACCCAGCTGTGAGCTCTGCGACGATGTGTACATATAGAGTAGTACGTAGTATAGAATTAATCGTCACCGAATTTCGTCCAGTTCCGATCCACAGCCGAGAACATCACACTCAACTCGATCAGCTGGTCACGTAGACTGACCTGTAGTTTAGTCCGTACGCTCACCAACCCTGGAGTGGAGAGGTGAAGGCGTGTCCAGGTGCAGCGCAGTGCAAGGCTAGCAAGTCAAAGCACGGGTTTGAAGTTGTGCTCCATGCCTCCATATATAGGGACCTACCGTCGACCCCAAGAACGAAGTTGCTGGACAAATGCAGCAGCACGCGAATGTTCACATCATAGTTTTTCGTTTTGCGCGTGACAAGTTTCCTTCCGGAACGATGTGTTTTCCGACCATATATGTCAGCCTGGCTCAAAACAAGAACAGTTGCCAAATAAGATGCGTATTTATTTTGAAGCGAAAAGAACACACTTATTATCTATGCAGTACATACGTTTCCCCATGTTTCAATTTAAATTTAGCATTTTTTTCAAAATATTCATAACTTAATCTTATGAACTGGGATACTGGAATAGACAGTTAATATGAAAATTATATTGTAGATTTGGAAGGGACTGTAACTTTGTTAACTAAAATGTTTTGGACCACAAAACCAAAAGGGAAAACTAGGTGAGATGGTAGGGACGGATCGTAAAATACATCAGACATATTTTTTTTCTCGAATACGCAAAAGACTTGCGCATCTTTGTATTTAAGTAGAAGAGAGTTTTTACATATGCTCCGAAGCGTCGGCCGGGGGTTTATAAACATCCAAGAGTCCCCCCCCCCCCCCCCCCGTTCTAGACATATCGCGTAATAGACAACCTAAATTGTCGGCTCCGGCCTCGATCCATTGATCAGTCGTGTGCTTGATGGTGGCGAGCAAATGGCCGGTGGAGCTCGCGTCGCCTCGGTGAGCATTTTTTTCTTTCCAAATTTCCCAAGTCACTAGCGTAAACAATGTGTCCGCCTCTTTCCTCTTCACGCCGTGCCACCTCAAGCGCCAGCGCTCCCACCATGATAGCAGCGTCCCTCCTCCCACTTGGGATGTGTCGGCACCAAGCACGGCTAGGATGGACCACCAAATTTGTCGCAAGAAGGCGCAGCCGGCGACGATGGTCAATGGTTTTGGGTTCTTGGTCGCAAAGGTAGCAGTTCTCGTCCGCATCCAACCCGTGCCGCCCTTCGTCTGTCCGCGGTCCAGTGCCTCCCTCTGATTGTCAGCCACATAAAGATATTGACTCGAAGAGGTGCCCAGGTCTTCCAAACTTTCTCGCATCCTTGTATGGGGTGTGAGGCAAGCTGAAGGACCTGGTAGCCCGATTTGGAGGAGTAGACTCCGTCGGGCGTCCATCTCCAAATGACGCGGTCCTCCCCGTCCCCCAGCTGGAAATCCTCTAGCAGGTCCCAGAGCCTGAGATACTCGGCTATGGCTGCTACAGTCACGCCGCCCTGAACCTAGCTGATCCATGCGTGGTCGTCGAACCCTTCCGCAACCGTGATGTTCCTAGTGTTTGCGCGGCTGACGTACTGTAGTAGGCTTGGTGCTATATCTTGGACGGATCGGCCATGTATCCATCTACCGGTCCAAAAGGCGGTTGCTCATCCGTTCCCGATGATGGTGCTTGTAGATGCCAGAAAGAAGGCTTGCACCTCCTTCGAAACTGAGATCGGTAGCCCCGCCCAAGCCTTTGTCGCGTCAGACTGTTGCAGCCAAAGCCACCGTGCTTGCAGCGTGATGGTAGCAAGCTTCAAATCGTGGATGCCGAGGCCCCCCAGATTGGTAGGCCGGCACACAGTTGGCCATGCGACCATGCATTTCCCGTGGCCGGATCCCGCCTTCCCGGTCCATAGGAACCGCCTAAAGATTGCGTTGATCTCATTTATCCTGGCGGTAGGCCGTCTGCGATGACGATGTAGATGGGTACCGCTGACAGCACGGACTTGATCCATATGAGTCGGCTGCTTCTGGCCATGAGCGGCCCGTGGCAAGCAGGGAGTCTTTGTGCCACGACATCTACGGCGGATTGTATCCTTGCCTTGGGCACCTTTCTGGTGCTTAGTGGTAGGTCGAGATAGGTAATTGCAAACTCGGAGAGCTGGCAGCCAATGATCTCCATGAGCTCACCCAAGTTCTCGTCCGGCGTAAAAATCGGCATGATATGGCATTTGGCTAGATTGGTGAGCAAGCCGGAAGCGTCACCGAAAATTCGTAGGATTTCCTTGATTGTTCTTGGCGTTTGACGTGTCCGGGTACACGAGACGGTGCACCTATGCGGATAACTAATTAAAACACTAATTAAATGCATTGCTACGCACGTGCCAAGAATTCATACGAGAGAGCACGGGACTGCAAGAGGTACTCTGCATAAGGTTCACAGGTGCCTGTCCGTGCAATTGAATTCATGTGTTCAAATGAATTCAACCCAAAGAATAGTCTTCTGGCCGGGCATTTTCCGAGCGAAACTTCGAAACGAATTTCGTAGGCTGATGGGTACGGATGAGGGTGACACGCTGGCCGTGCGTTCGTGCGTGTAAATAAAGTTGAATAAGCAGGCAGTAAATTCAATCCCAACAATTGTAGAGCCTGTGGAAAATAACAAACGTATTTGTCACATGCGGCGTTGTCGCGGTGATCGTCTGATCGAGCAGCGTACTACGAAGATTTCGCACGAGAGCAAACAAACCTGGATTTTGATTTCGGAGATGGGAGGAAACATGTTCGCGCGGACGTCAAGATCGGCGAAAGAATCAGCGGGCGTCAGGAGGAGCGTGACGTTGTGTCCCCATTTGTGGTGAACGAACCACGATTTTATTATTATTCCGGCTCGGCGGCATCTCCAGAGAAAAAATCTGCAGCTCTGACTGGTGTCGTCCTTTGACGCTGCACCACCACATATAAAAAACATGTTCGTAAAACAGATTACTTAGAAGGTAAGCCAAGATTTGTTAGTCTAACATTTGAGATACGAACTTTTGACTCTTATAACAAAACAAAATCTACACAAAATTCACACGTTAATATTGCACCATCGTCTCGCTAAAAGAAAAAAAAAATATATGCCGGGTCGATCCTGTCTTTGCCAAAGAATCCACACTAAAACTCTTTGGTTCGGGCCTGTTTGACACAGCTTATAATAGCTTCATGAAGTTGTTATAAACTGTTTTTTTTTTGCCAAACACACCTTTTCAAAACAGCTTTATCTATGAAGCTGTTTTTTCCCCTTTCATAGAAATATGAAGTGGGATGAAGCTGAAAATAGTAGCTTATCATAACTCTCTTCCTTTTTTTCTCTCATATCCATGTATAAAGTTGTTGGTGAAGTTATTTTGACAAACACTTTTTTTAAAATAGTTCATAAAACTATTTTTAAAAAAAATACCAAACGGGCCCTCGTCAAGCCTTTTATGATGAGCCGATGGCAAGAAGAATCGTTTCAGTCCCACTGGCTACTCGTCAACTCTCCGTCAAAAAGGTGTAAAGATATCGAGTCCGTCCATCCATCCTCAGCCGTACTACTGTATGCCGCGCTTTGATCCCGAATCGTACGATACGTGACGGCTGATTAGGACTTCCAAAACGACGGAACCCCATGGCGAGTGTGGGAGCAGAGCCCACTGATGCAAAAGAGGCGCACGCACTCATGAATCACGATACGATGCCCCCCGCCCCCGTCTGTGGATTGTGTGGGCATCTTCAAGGTGGGCCGTGTTCCCTCTTGCCCGGTTCGATCTGCTGTCAGTCCCTTCTCCAAGCTCGACGAAGATGTGTCATCTTCTCTTCTGTCACCCTTCTCTATCTCCCTCTCATTTTTTTCCCCACGGAGACCCTGTGGTACAATTTCCATGAAAAGTACTCTACTCCTGCTTGCTGCTTGCTGTACAACACAACACAACACATGTAGGTGCGTTCAGATGCGACCTTGGTTTGGTAAGGCCATGCTCGACCACGCGGACCCACCACCATCCACCCACCGCTTTTCGTTCGCTTTACGACGGCGGTCTTCGGGCGCGGACGACGACGACGGCGGGGGACATTCCAGGCCTGACGCCACTCGCTTCTGCCGGCGCGCGTTGGCATCTACTACCAGGAACATCATGTACTGCTCTGCTCTTCGATCGAGTGCTGGCGGCAGGGCGGGCGCACGCCCACCACACGCAGATGCCGCGGCGCTCGGCGGAGGCGTGCGCGGCGCGCCTGCCCTTCCCGACTGGCCGAGTGCCGCCGAGTCACCCTACGGGCTACAGCGGCCACAGCCCCGCTCGGTTTCGGAGTAATTTGGACGCGACGCGAGACCGCCGCAGCAAACGCGTCACGCGTCCGTAGTAGAGAAGCGTTGGAGTACGGCGTCGTCAACATGGGCGGCTGCCGTCGCTGACCTCACGGGAAAAAAAATATCCATCACATGTACTGTGCTCACACCGATCAAAATGTATATATATATATATATATATATATATATATATATATATATATATATATATATATATATTTATGTATATATCAGGTACACATACAACACAGAGATTAATGGTCAAAGCTGCTACCTAAAGGCTAACACAAAATGTAAAAAGAAAACGAGTTCTACCGTTAGTCCTTAATTAATTACAGTCAAGCAAGCCTCGTGGTAACCCTGTACCTTTCGAAGGTCAGTGGGCAAGTCACGCTACAACTTCTCTTTTAGCCAGCGTCACTGTCTGAGGCGTTCGTGCACATCCACTGATGAACCGCTGTTTTTGCAGTTGAATACCCCCAGCATGTGAATGATTTAGCAAGTGGTGAAACTACACAGTAATACGGTGACAAGTCCAGGCCTAATTCGGAAAGCAAGGAGACAAAATTCAAAGACCACTACCCAAGCAAGCTACTAGTAGTCCCTTTCTCTTTCTCATCTGCCCCCCCTGTGCAGTCAGCAACTCGGCATTATACAAGTACGTACCTTATAGCAATTAAAAAAGTTGAACCCAATAAACCACAACCGGTAAACCCAAACACTGTTCCTGACGAATTGGGGTTTCCGGTAAACGCTGGGATTCAATTCAAATGCCTGGCCCGGGAGCAACAACGACAGCCGGTAGCAGCGGTTGGCGTGCTCGTCGCCCACATGCGGGGGGCCTCGCCTCGGGCCATTTAGATAACTTGCGATAAGTGCCAAAGATTACGTCTCTTATTCTCTGCTTACTTCACCTCTCTCCCCGTGGAGAACCAGAGGAGGAGATGTGGAGACCGCTCGCCGCTCGCCACGTCGTCCCCGTCGCCGGTGCTTCCGCTTCGCCTCGCCGTCTTCCATGATTCAAGAGGCAACGCCATGTCTCCCCTGCTCCTCGGACTCCTCGGCCTGCTCCTCGTCGCAGGTTAGAATTCGGCGCCCTCTTCTTGTTCCCTTCAGCTGCGTGCGTGGGAATCGAATTCCGCGTCTAACTGTGGCGATCGCGTCGCGTGTGTCCTCCTGAACTGAAGGTGAGGTCGCGGTGGTGCCCACCGGCGCGCAGAGCAACGGCGACAAGGAGGTGCTGGTGGAGCTCAAGCGCTTCCTGCAGGACAACAACAAGGTGAACCGCGGCGCCTACGACGCGTGGAATGAGTCGGACGCGTCGCCGTGCAGGTGGCAGGGTGTGCGGTGCGACGCGTCCGGCCGCGTCATGTCGCTGGACCTGTCCCGCTCCAGCATCTCCGGCCCGGCGTTCGGCAACTTCTCGCGGCTGCCCGCGCTCGCCGAGCTCGACCTCTCCGACAACACCATCTGCGGCGCCGGCGACGTCGCCCAATGCCGCGGCCTCGTGCGCCTCAACCTCTCCCACAACCTCATCAACAGCTCGCTGGACCTGTCCGGCCTCACCAGGCTGCAGACGCTCGACCTGTCGAGGAACCGGCTGTCGGGCGGCGTCGCGGCAAACTTCACGGCGATGTGCGCCGCCGACCTGACCGTCTTCAACGTCTCCACCAACACGCTCACGGGCAATATCACCGGCATGTTCGACGGCTGCGCCAGGCTCCAGTACGTCGACCTCAGCTCCAACAACTTCACCGGCGAGCTGTGGCCCGGCGTCACGAGGTTCAGGCAGTTCAGCGCCGCCGAGAACAATCTCACCGGGAGCGTCCCGCCGGCCACGTTCCCGGACGGCTGCAGCCTCGAGTCTTTGGACCTGTCAGCGAATCACCTGACTGGAAACTTCCCGGACTCCATCTCCATGTGCGCGAGCCTGACGTACCTGTCTCTGTGGGGAAATGGCTTCAACGGTTCCATACCGGCCGGAATTGGGAACCTCGCCGCGATCGAGACGCTGGTTCTCGGGAAGAACCGCTTCGATCGGCGGATACCGCTGGCGCTGACGAACTGTACGAATCTTCAGTTCTTGGACATCAGCAACAACAAGTTTGGAGGGGACGTGCAAGACACCTTCGGCAAGTTTGTGAGTCTGAGGTATCTTGTGCTGCACCACAACAACTACACTGGCGGCATCGTCACCTCCGGCGTGCTCCAGCTATCGCTGCTCGCGAGGCTGGACCTCAGCTCCAACGAGTTCACCGGCGAGCTCCCGCTCGAGGTGGCTGACATGAAGAGCCTCAAGTACCTGATGCTTGCATACAACCAATTCTCCAGCGGGATACCGTCGGCGTACGGCCGTCTCACCGAGCTCCAAGCGCTGGACTTGTCGTACAACGACCTCTCCGGCGAGATACCGGCAACCATTGGGAACCTCACGTCGCTTCTGTGGCTGATGCTCGCTGGGAATCAGCTATCCGGAGCGATCCCGTCGGAAATTGGAAAATGCAGCAGCTTGCTCTGGTTGAACCTGGCCGACAACAATCTGACCGGGAAGATCCCGCCGGAGATGGCAAACATAGGGAGGAACCCCGGCCCGACGTTCGCCAAGAACCGGAATGGTTCCACCGTGCTCGCCGGCTCCGGCGATTGTCAAGCCATGCAGCGGTGGATCCCGGCGAGCTATCCCCCGTTCAGCTTCGTGTACTCCATCATGACTCGGGAGAACTGCCGCAGCATATGGGACCGAATCCTCAAGGGATACGGCATCGTTCCGGTCTGCACCAACTCCTCGTCGCCGGTGAGGTCCTACACGATCTCCGGGTACGTTCAGCTGTCCAGGAACCAGCTATCCGGAGACATACCTCCTGGGATCGGCGCGATGGTGAACCTCAGCCTGCTCCACCTCGACGACAACCAGCTCACCGGACAGCTGCCACCGGAGATCAGCAAGCTCCCGCTCGTCGTGCTGAACGTTTCGAGAAACAACATCTCAGGCGCGATCCCGCCGGAAATCGGCAGCATTCTGTGCCTCGAGATGATGGACCTGTCATTCAACAACTTCTCCGGCGAGCTGCCGGGGAGTCTGAGCCAGCTCACGGACCTGACCAAGTTCAACGTATCCTACAACCCACTTCTCACCGGCAGCGTCCCCACCACCGCCCAATTCGGCACCTTCGACGAGCAGTCCTTCCTCGGCAACCCTCTTATTATTCCATTCGGGGCGGGCAGCGGTAAGCAGCCACCTCCGGAAGCTTCGAATGCTCGAAGGCGCGGCATGTCTGGAAGAAGCATCGCGGTGTGGTTCATGTTCTCCGTCCTCGCCGCCTTCATCACCGTCGCCTTCGCGTTGTTCATGGGCAGTCTGCGTGCGCGGTTCCCTGTGGACCAAGACCCGGACCCCGAGTCGTTCTCGTGCGAGAACCCCAAGTGCAGCTCCGGGAAGTGCTCTCTGCAGATGTCGACGACGACGTCGTCGCCACCGTCCGGGTCATCGTCGTCGGCGACCGGGTGCTCCTCCTCGACGGAGGGGGTGAAGGTGTTCCAGCTCGGCAAGACGGCGTTCACCTACCACGACATCGTGGCGGCCACGGGGAACTTCTCGGACGACCTGGTGATCGGGCGGGGCGGCTACGGCGTGGTGTACCGCGGCGTGCTCCCCGACGGCCGCACCGTGGCCGTGAAGAAGCTGGCGAGGCCGCGCGACGGCGACTGCGAGCGCGAGTTCCGCGCCGAGATGGAGGTGCTCGCGGACCGGATGGGGTCGACGTGGCCGCACCCGAACCTCGTCGCGCTCTACGGGTGGTGCCTCTCCGGGTCGGCCAAGATCCTGGTGTACGAGCACCTGGACGGCGGCAACCTGGAGTCGCTGATCGGCGACGTGGCCGCGTTCGGGTGGGGGCGGCGGCTGGACGCGGCGATCGGCGTGGCGCGCGCGCTGGTGTTCCTGCACCACGAGTGCCGCCCCGCGGTGGTGCACCGCGACGTGAAGGCCAGCAACGTGCTGCTGGACCGGGACGGGCGCGCGAGGGTGACGGACTTCGGGCTGGCACGCGTGGTCCGGCCAGGCGACACGCACGTGAGCACGGTGGTGGCCGGGACCGTCGGGTACGTGGCCCCCGAGTACGGCCAGACGTGGCGCGCCACGACCAAGGGCGACGTGTACAGCTACGGCGTGCTCCTGATGGAGCTCGCCACGGGCCGCCGCGCCGTGGACGGCGCCGAGGAGGAGTGCCTGGTGGAGTGGGCCCGGCGGATGGCCAGAGAAGGGTGGCCATCGTCGGAGAAGGCCACCGTGTCGTGGGAGGTCCTGATGCTCGGCATGCGGTGCACGGCGGAGGCGCCGCAGGAGCGCCCCGACATGCCGGACGTGCTCGCCGCGCTGCTCGACGTGGCCGAGAACAGCAGCGGCGTGCGCGGCGGATTCACGTGACAAGTTTAGGTCATCACATTTTTCTTCCCCGTTCACTTTTGTTTTGTTCACGCAAATTACGTCTGGTTGTTTTTAGCTACTGTATTATGTTAGTTCGCCATTGATTCATGATGTGGATAACAGAGGTAGGAGAGGGCTAGATGCAATTTTGGTTGTAAGTAGTAGGTAGTACTACATAGGATAAGAAGACACGTTCGCTGTACAGTACATTCTCACGCAAACAAGAACCTTGTTGATTTTCCAGCTTCCATCCCTTGCAAATTGCACTGCGATCGTATCCAGTATCCTAGGCGTGCAGGTGCGGTGATGCCCCCTTTCCTCGTATCTCGGGTGCATTCGCCGTCGCTTCTTCCTCGGACCACGACGGTTCTGAAGTGTCTGAACCTGAACCTCATCACGCGCGCCTGCGATTCTAGAATGAACGTGGCGCCGTGCAGTAGACTAGACATCTACTAGTAGTATTAGACATCAATCGAGCGGTCAACTATTGTTTTTTGAATGGTCAATGCACGTGAAGGGCTTTTGCAAGTAATCCAAACATGGTACTCTATCAACTATTTAATTAAACCTCCAAGTCTTCGGTCTTCACAAAGTAGCACAAGCTGTTAGTGGAGCATGCTGCATGCATTGCATCGATGCATACGAGTCGGATAGGTCCATGCATGAGGCCGGATGTGAACCCAAAGCCGAACAGATTGAGAAAAGAGAGAGAGAGCTGATGAATCATGGCCACCGGCAGCATCCGGCAACGACGAGTGTAAAAATTTGGCCCTTCTTGGCAACAACAATCCACACGCTGGGAGAACGCATGCATGCGTGCACGGCGAACCAAACAAAGCACTTGGCTTCATTCCTTCCCTTTTCCAAACAAAACAAAACAGAACAGATCGCTTTCGAACCGAACCACATTGGTAAACTGACCGGTAGTCTTTGTTTACTGTCCCCCCGGCCCCGGGTTAACAATTGGGCGCACACGCAGCCGCGCGCGCGAGGGAACGGCACGAATCCACCGAGGAAAGCGCGACCAGACGAAGCTGCCCGTCCCACTCGGTCGCACCGACCGCCGCTCCTCGCCCATGTTTCGTTCTCGGCCTCTCGACGCCGGCGGTCGCGCCGGCGGTTTGCGTCCAAACCTGAGGCGCTCGGCGCGGCGCGGAGGTTTGGACGGGCAGTCGGCCACCCGATGCCCGCGCACAACGCCCTGCGCCCAGCCGGCCACCCAATGTGCGCTTGGAAAAGACGGTCCACGAAAACGGCCTCACGGGGGCCCCGCTGCCGGAAAAGACAGGAAGGCACCAAACCAAAGATCCCCGGGTCGATTCGGGGACGAGAACCAACCAAGCAGCCTGCCGGGACCGAAAACGACGGCCGCGTTCTATGTCGCGACGTCGTCGTGTTAGTGTTAATTACTGCTCGGCCACAACTCCGCCTGTGATCGCCAACTGCCGATGGCTGCGCGGACCAGGACCTGACCTTGCCGCTTGTGGAACCAAAGAAAAACGTACGTGCGTAGCGTATTGATCTGGGATCACATCTCCAACCTTCTGTTTGGAATGATGAAAAGAACAAACGGGTATACCACATGGACAAATTTTGGCGAGTTCATGCAGGTTAGCGGGTGATGATGAGATAGGTCGAGTGTTCAGGGTCATGTTGAGAATTGGATATATACTCGGCAAACTTTGATCAGTTGCTCCATTTGTCTGCACTATTTCAGCATTATTTTTCAGCGAACGATAAATGTTTTCCTCTTACAATAAATTAGTATAAGACAAATTTTAGCGCAGCGAACAGAGGTTGGAAATGGGAAATTTTAATTTGAACCCCTCCAACCCATGTAGACTATGATAGATTGAAGTGTGGCAAAGGAATTCTTAGACATCTCCAACAACAATCTACTCGCTAGCTTGGAGTGTTGTGGAGGAAATAAACTGATTAAAAAACTGTTTGCTAGCAAGTCACTCGTCACTAGCTCAGAGCCTTCAAAGCAAATGCTGACCCATTATTTGGAGTGTAACAATGTATATAGACTAAGTAGTTCATATAAACAGCTTTTGTGTCAGTAGTCTATAGTTGTTGTTGTTGTCACAATGTTTCAGCCAACAACTAATCCATAAGGTAGGTCTATATAAAATAAAAAAAATTCTCATCTCCAATCTTGTACAAGATCAAGAGAGAGTGTGGGAGGAGTAAGAAAAAGTATTGCTTTTTTATTCTCAATGGGTAGTCCATAAGCTTATGGATACCTTTTGCTATGGATTACGCTCACAATGTTTCAGTTAGCTGGTAGGTATTATTTTAATCACTATGGACTACTTTTGAGTAACATTGTGGTTGCTCTATGGGTGAATTTCATAGGGACTATTTCCATTATTTTTTTATAAAATCCCTAACGTTGAAAAAACGACCATTTTCGTTTTCACTTCGTCACTTGGAGTTTGAAATACTCCAACTTCAACGTACAATCCATATGTGATTTGCATTACACGAGCAAACCATTTTCCTAATAATACTGTCACCCAATACTCCAACTTCAACGTACAACGCCACATGAAGTCATCAGAAATCAAACATGTTCTTCTCAAGTTATTTAGTTAAAGCCTCATCTGGTGCTATGGCAACCACACAAAAAATTATTTAAAAATATTGCACACATTTTTTTACAAATCTAATAAAATTTACGACGCGAAAACAAAAGACGTCAAATATTTAGAAAATAGAAACAGAGGGAGTATATAATAAAAGTTATGTGTTCAGAAAAGTTAAAATGACTTACAATTTAAAACAAAGATAATGATTTTAGTTTGATTTTATAAATCTCCGTGTATTTATATAAATTTAGTTAAACTATTTTAAAAAAATTGACTTAGGAGGGAACACTGCACCATGTGCCATGAGTGTCCGGAATCCGGATACGCTGCTGTTTTTTTTTTTCTGAAAATCTGCTGGCTGGTGCTGAAACCAACTGGTCGCAAAATTATCTTCCGGCCCAGGTTTAGCCCATGTGGGCATGTCCGTGACCGTGAGTCATTGACTCATTTCGGACAGCAGGAGGCGAAGAAGGCGTGGGTATGATGATCATGTCGTCGTCCCCCTGAAACGCCTGGTCACCACCACCACCACCGGCGCCGGCAGCAGCCTCGGCACCTAGTGCCCGCAACAGATCCGCGTTAACTGTATCATCATCATAGTATAATGACAAGTCAGCGAAAAAATCTGGTTTTTGCTGTGAGGTGCCGAAGAAGTAAAAGTTTGTGTGGGCCGGGGCCGGGCGAATTAACGAACCTTGGAACTCGGGTGACGAAGGAGGGTCGGGGGCGACGAAGCGGCTGAGGCGGTCGTTGCCGTCGGCGTCGAGGAAGCAGGCGTGGAACGTTTGGTACTGCACGGCCTTGGCGAACACGGCGACGTCGCCTGGCACCAAGCCGAAGTCCTCGCATATGTCGCCCCACCCCTGTCCGAGTAGCGTCTCCCGGTCCCGTCCGGTCGCCTTATAGGCCCGCACGACGACTCGCCGCCCGTCGTTGAGCTCGAGGGTCGCGTTGTAGTCGAAAGGCCAGTCGTCGATGCCGCTGGGAGCGAACAGCCTCGCGACGTCGCCACGCAGCACCTGCATACAGCATAGTACAGTACATATACATGCGGGGAAGAAGGAACACCACGCGCCCGGTCTGCTACGGTCTGCGCCGCCGGCCAACGAGAACAGCAGTAGACACGAAGTAGTAGCTAGAAACTTGGAAAAAAGATCGAATGCAGTACCAGCTTGCTGATGGCAAGTCGCAGTCGTTGGTGCCCAGGCGCTGCTGCTGAGACCATGGACGCCCGGTAGGGCGTCTGCAGCCGTGATTCATGGCCATGGAGGCACCCGCGGCAAGCCGGCAAGGCGCAGGCGCACGGCGGCACGGGCAGACGGATGGGAGCTGGAGCAGTCTGGACTCTGGAGGCCAAGCGAAGTGAGCCTGGGAGGTGGGAGGTGGGAGCTGGACTGCTAGCTGGAGGAAGGCGTGTGGGTCGCCTCGTTCTCCTTGATCCTTGAATAGAAGGACGGCGTAGCTGAGGCACGAGCTCTAGTGCCACAGACGTGTGGTCCCAGTGGAGTGCGGAGCCCACACGACATTGGCAGTATACTA
This sequence comes from Microstegium vimineum, assembly GCA_022036555.1. NCBI lineage: Eukaryota > Viridiplantae > Streptophyta > Magnoliopsida > Poales > Poaceae > Microstegium > Microstegium vimineum. Next base: position 12,329,455 of record CM039141.1, read on the forward strand.
CACCTCCAGCATCCATGGAGCTGCACAGTCAGATGCTGGTTGCCCGTGAGCACTTGCGATGGCGCTGTGTGTGAAATGCAGGCTGTGTTTAGTTCTACTAAAACCCTAAACTTTGACACTATATAAAAGGAAGATTTCTCATCATATCAAATTTGCGATATATACGTGGAGTATTAAATGTAAACGAAATCAAAAACTAATTGTACAATTTACTTTAACTTTACGAGACGAATCTTTTAAATCTATTTAGTTTAAGATTAGACACTAATTATCAAATACAAATAAAAAGTGCTACATAATTTTTTCAGCAATTTTTTCACATACGGCGCAGTCAAAATGGGGAGGTGTCAGGTCACAATGTGTTGTCACATCACTCACATGTCTCTACGGGCCTGCGGCCACGTGCACTCCTGCTAGTACAGTACTAGTACTGTAGTACTACCCTAGCCCTGCTAAAACTAGCCCGTGCAGACCTTTTTGTGCTGCAGCCTAGCAGCAGGATCAGCCGAGCGTCCATCAATGCTGTATCAACGACACGAAATAATTAAACCTAATTAATTTATTATTAGTAAATATTTACTATAATATCACATTACTAAATCATAGACTAATTATTTAATACTACGGTATAGGATGTGACAATGTGATGCTACGGTTTTTCTCCGTCACTCCATCCGGAAACAATTTTTTTTCGGTTTACCTCTGTCAGGAACACCAAGCGCAGAGCTGCGTCGGCTACTATACATCATCCGATAACTAGCTAGGATAGCCAGTACTCTGTCTGTTGCGTTCGGTTGGCTGCGGCCGAGTTGGTTACGATGGTGGGGCCTGCGTGCCCGAGGCGTTGGCGTATATAACGTCGTGTAACGAGAAGGAACGACATGAACCGTGAACTCTTCTGAACCCCTGTCGATAACTGAATCCATTCCTAGTTCCCCTTCTGTTCTTGCTATTCCCCTTCACAACTCCTGCTGAAAACCCAATCTAGATTCTATCCGAGTTATTCCGTCCGATTTCCAGTGGAATCGTGACAATTGGTATCAAAGCCGTGTAATCAACACCTTGATTGCATTCACGGTCGAAGAAAAAGGCGCGGCGGAACTGAGCAAGCGACAGCAGGCTAGCGCCGAAGCGAGCCCCAACGAAGTTTCAGAACGATATGTCTCAGTCAATGGAAGATGTTTCAACGCAGTTGGGTCTGATGATGAAGCAATTTGCCGGGCTGCAGACCATGATGCGGAGTACCATGGATTCGCTCGACGCAATCGGGATGTGGCAGTCGTCGACGGACAGCGTGTTCGAGGAATTGCGTGAGAGGACGCTGAAGACGACATCGTCGCTGGAGGCGGTCGCCAAGAGTTCGGAACTGGCGGCATCTCGCGTAGATTCGTTGGAAGCACGGATGCTGGCGCCGAACCCTGCGCATACAGGTCCAAACGCGCTACCCACGCGTGCCATGGACCTCAACAAGGCTCCCAGGTCATCCTCGAGCTCACCTTCGATGGACGGGGAGCGGGCCAAGGGCCACGGCGAGAACTGCGGCGGTGTCTTAGGACCCCGGCCGCAGGACTGCAGTAAGGGTATGACTCCACCGCTGACCTCAATTTCACCTGATCCCCCATTCATTGATGATGTTGTTCATGCAAATTTTCTTTCTCCCCCTTTTCCTAAACTGGAGTTCCCTAAGTTTGACGGAGAATTTCCTCGTGCATGGCGGGATGAATGCGAGATGTTCTTCGAGGTATATGCGGTTCATCCTTCGTTGCGAACAAGATTTGCGGCGCTGAACTTCAAGGGTGTCGCCAAGGCTTGGTTTCAGACCGTTCAGAGGAAGGGAAGGATCACTGATTGGGATAAGCTCTGTGAGTTGGTGATGTCCCGGTTTGACAGGAATCAATACCAGTTGCTGCTCACGCGCCTGGACATGTTGAAGCAGATAGGCTCTGTTGAGGATTATCAAGTGGAATTTGAGAAGCTAGCCCAAGGAATCATGTTGTACAACAACAACTATGACGACACCTATTTCGTCACAAGAGTCATAGCTGGACTCAGAGAGGACATTCGGTCAGTGATAGCTCTGCACCGTCCATCGGATGTCGATACTGCGAGCGCCCTAGCACTCTTGCAGGAGGAGGAAATGTCCCGAGGGAAAATAAAGTTGTCTGGGTACTCTAGGGGTCAGTTCAAGTCAAACTTTGACAAACCCAAGTTTTCGGAGTCCGACAGAAGCAAAGGGGAGAGCTCTGGGAAAGAGAGTGAGGACAAGTTGGCTGCCTTAAGGGACATGAGAAGAAAGAATGGCTTATGCTTCAAATGTGGTGCCAAATGGGGTGCCAATCACAAGTGTTCACCTCAAGTGCCTTTGCATGTTGTTGAGGAGATCTTGGATGCACTAGAGCCTGAGGAGAACTTAGAAGAAGAGTTGGAAGAGCTGGAGGATGAGATGATGGCCACAGTTTCACAATCAGGAGCCGCTGATCAGAATCGAAGAAGAACTATGAAGATCTGTGGCAAAATTGGCAAGCTATCAGTTCTTATCTTGGTGGATTCAGGAAGTGTGGGGTCATTCATCAGTGACCGATTAGCCTCACATCTGCAGATGGCAACATTGTCATGCCCACCTATGCACTTAGTAGCAGCAGATGGTAGTCCTATGGTGTGTGATTCCAGGATACCAGAACTATAGTGGTATGTTCAAGGGAATATATTTTGTTCAAATGTAGGCATTCTTCCTCTCAAGTGTTTTGACATGATTTTGGGAGCAGACTGGCTGGAGGATCATAGTCCAATGTGGGTGCACTGGGGAAAGAAAGTGATGAGATTCACCTCAGCAGGCAAGCGAGTAACCTTGAAGGGTCTGGTTCAAGACATGACTACATGCCTAGCTGTTTCTGGGAAATCTCTCAAGGGGCTTTTGACCCGACAGGCTGTGACACACTGCATTCAACTGCATATGGAGACTTCCCTCAGTCTTCAATTTCAAGAGGCAATGCCTGTGGCTGCTATTGATGATGCTGAAGTTATTCCTGCAGTAGAACAGCTTCTGGACCAGTTCTAGGACATTTTTCAGACACCTACAACCTTACCCCCACCCAGACCCTTTGATCACAAGATTCCACTTATTCCTGGTGCTCAACCAGTGAATGTTAGAGCTTACAGATACTCCCCAAATCAGAAGGATGAAATTGAGAAGCAACTAAGTGAGATGTTGCAGAATGGGATTATCAAGCCTAGTGAGAGCCCTTATGCCTCACCTGTGTTGTTAGTCAGAAAGAAGGATGGCACTTGGAGGTTTTGTGTGGACTATAGGCATCTCAATGTTGTGACTATCAAGAACAAGCATCCAATGCCAATTGTGGATGAGTTAATTGATGAATTGGCAGGAGCACAGTGGTTTTCTAAGTTGGATTTCAGAGCTGGATACCATCAGCTATGTATCCATCCAGCTGACACACACAAGACAGCATTCAAAACCCACAGCGGACTCTATGAATTTTTGGTCATGGATTTTGGGCTCACCAATGCCCAGCAACCTTTCAGGGAGTCATGAATCAGATATTTGCCCATTTACTCAGAAAAGGAGTGTTGATCTTTATGGATGACATCCTCATCTATTAAGCTTCTTTGGCAGAACACTTGGACCTGTTGCAACAAGTATTTCAAGTCATCAGAGATCATCATTTTTCCTCAAAAGGTCCAAATGTTTCTTTGCTAAAAAAGAAGTTGAATATTTAGGCCACTACATTTCAGGTGCTGGAGTAGCTACTGAACCCTCAAAAGTACAGGCTGTTCAGCAGTGGCCTCGACCCAAAACCTTGAAGGAACTCAGGGGATTTTTGGGCCTAACTGGGTATTATAGGAAGTTCATTCACCACTATGGGCTGATTAGCAGGCCATTGATAGACCTGCTTAAGAAGGCTACACCATTTCTTTGGAACCCAACAACTGAAGAGGCCTTCTTCCAACTTAAATCAACATCGGTGAAAGCTCCAGTGTTAGCTATTCCTGACTTTAGTAAGCAGTTTGTTCTTGAGACTGATGCCTGTGATGTAGACTTTGGGGCAGTCTTAATGCAAGAAGGACACCCACTTGCCTATCTAAGCAAACCAGTGTGTGCTAAGAATCAGGCCTTGTCCACCTATGAAAAAGAATGCATGACTATTATTCTAGCTGTGGATAAGTGGAGAGCTTACTTACAGCACAAAAAATTCCTTATTTGAACTGATCACAAGAGTTTGCTACACTTGACTGAACAACGAGTCACTTCTAAGATTCAACAGAAAGCCTTACTGAAGCTCATGGATTTGCAGTTCAAGATTCAATATAAGAAGGGAATTACCAATCAGACTGTTGATGCCTTGTCCAGATGCATGCATCCAGAGTCTGTTATGGCAGTGGCTCTTTCTAACCCTGAGTGGTTGGACCGTGTGAAACAAGGGTGTCTTGATGATCCTATAGCCACTAAACTGATTCAGGAATTGGCTTCACAACCCACTGGCAATGGAAGCTTCACTTTGCAAGAAGGCATCTTAAGGCATAAAGGACGAGTCTGGCTGGGAACCAATGAGTTAGCCCACCAGCATGTTGTTCAGGCTATGCATACGAGTGTTGTGGGGGGTCACTCAGGATTTCAGGCCACATATTATAGAATTCGACAGATCTTTACATGGCCTGGCATGAAGACAACCATCAAAACTTTCATCAACTCCTGTGTTGTGTGCCAACAAGCCAAGGTGGATCACACCAAACCACCTGGACTATTGCAGCCCTTGCCGATTCCTCAGCAAGCCTGGAAAGTGATCTCCATGGACTTTGTGGAAGGGCTTCCGAAATCCTCTGGCTTTGATACTATTTTAGTAGTGATTGATAAGTATACTAAATATGGGCATTTCATTCCGTTGGCTCATCCTTTTACAGCACTACAGGTGGCTCAAGCTTATATGGCCTCAGTGTACAAGCTTCATGGGTTACCTGAAAGTATCATCTCTGACATGGACAAGATTTTCATAAGTGCATTATGGAAAGGCTTGTTCAAGCTTACGGACACTCAATTACTTACGAGCTCCTCTTATCACCCACAAACTGATGGGCAGACAGAGAGATTGAATAATGTCTTGAAGGGTTTCTGAGATGCAATGTTCACTCATGTCCTAAACAGTGGGCTAAATGGCTACCCTTGGCTGAAGTTTGGTACAATACTTCCTATCATTCAGCACTGGGTCGCTCCCCTTTTGAAGTCCTGTATGGCCATACGCCGCGGCATTTTGGGATTACCAATGATGTGCAGACACACGCTCCTGATCTGGAGCAGTGGCTACTGGAGCGCAAATTGTTGCAGGATGTCATTCATCACAATTTAAGCCGCGCTCAATGTCGGATGAAACATTATGCCGATCTACATCGTGCAGAAAAGGAGTTTGCAGTTGGGGATCTGGTTTATCTCAAGCTTCAGCCTTACATTTAGTCTTCTGTGGCGCCCCGCAGTAATCAGAAGCTGAGTTTTCGATTCTATGGTCCCTTCAAGGTATTGGCACGAGTGGGAGCTGTGGCCTATCGCCTTGCTTTGCCTGACGCTTGCAAAATTCACCCGGTTGTTCATGTCTCTCAGCTTAAACGACATGTTCCTGCCCAGCCAGTGATTACAGACGACATTGATGATATTCCGGATGATCCGCTGGCGCAACCATTTCCTCTACACCTGTTGGCCTCTCGAGAAGTCCAGAAGGGTAATTCTACACTATCTCAAGTCCAAGTGAAGTGGTCAGGACTTCCCAGCTCATTGACCACATGGGAGACTGCAACAGACTTGCATCGTCGCTTTCCAAATTGTGCTGCTTGGGGACCAGCCGCTTTCAAAGGGGAGGGCAATGTCAGGAACACCAAGCGCAGAGCTGCGTCGGCTACTGTACATCGTCCGACAACTGGCTAGGATAGCCAGTACTCTGTCTGTTGCGTTCGGTTGGGCTGCGGCCGAGACGGTTACGGTGGTGGGGCCTGCGTGCCCGAGGCGTTGGCCTATATAACGCCGTGTAACGAGAAGGAACGGCATGAACCCTGAACTCTTCTGAATCCCTGTCGATAACTGAATCCATTCTTAGTTGCCCTGCTGTTCTTGCTATTCCCCTTCACAACTCCTGCTGAAAACCCAATCTAGATTCTATCCAGAGTTATTCCGTCCGATTTCCAGTGGAATCGTGACAAGCTCTTAGTTGCTGAACTGCTGTGACTTAAGACTGAGCGAGTGCTGGACTGTAAAAATACTGCAGTGCCTATGTACCGCAAAAAACTGCGCATCGTCTACGCAAGCGAACAGCCGGCCTTCCTGTATTGCAGGCGCGGTTCAGGTGCTCCCTCGAGGGACTGCATGCGGGCTGCGTGCAGCTTTTGGTGGGCTCCGCATTCTAGATTTACGTGCTATACTATTTCATCTGACTTAAAAAAATGCTATAACTTATAAACCAAAAATCTAAATTAAATTTTGATTACACCATTAAATTCGTTTCGATAAATCCTACATAACAAGATCTCACATTGATATATTTAGATAAATTTTATTTATAAATATTTGAACCTCACTGTTGGTAGTTGATATAGCGTATGAGATATACAAGATGATGGGTGCCGAAGAAATATGCATAAAGAAAAAATCTTGCTGACGAAGATAGAATATTCCTTTTATAGGATGAATATAGAGGATGAAGAGTGCGGATAGCCTAAGTACCGTGAAAAAATAAATTGTTTGGTGAAAACAACTATAAAATCTATCATTTTTATTTATATCCTTTCAAATACTTATAAAACATCACTATATTTTCACCCTTTTAAAAAGCATTAAACTGAAAACCAAAAGCATTGTCCACAATGGGTCACTAATAAAAGCAACTATCTCCAAAAAAGCAAATTCTGGTTCTACCTGACTGGTTTTCTGCTTTTCAGCAACACAAACACTTCTATCTTGAAAACTCAACTAATCTCAACTTAGACTAGGTTTAAAGATAATAATGTGAACATTTGTACGTCAAAATACGTCTACTACAGAAGAAGTATATAATGTGATTAATGTAATGATGCTGAAATAATATTACAAATCTTAATATATATTTTATATAAATATTTAGCTAAAGTTGAGATTGTTTAACTCTTCAGAACGTGAGATAGAAATTTATTTTGAGATGAAGAGAATATCTAATTTCTCTAGCTAAACTCCAGAGGCACTAAAAAAGCATTCGCGTGACCAATCGACCCAAAGTTTGGTCAAAGAAATAGAGAAAAGTAAAAAAATGGAAAATAAGAATTACGTGTTTGAGAGTTGGCAAAGAGACCATATCAATAGAGCATACACAAGTGCAGCCACACAAGTCTTGATACGGGCATACGGCAGTGTTTGGTTCTGGTTTTACGGTGCCAACCCAAATATTTGGCAGTACTCATATCTGATATTTTTGCCTCTATTTGATTTGGTTGATGGCCAAAACTTAGTCTTGCCACGAAGAATTAGGCCTTCTTAGCAAAAGAAGAAGAAAAAAAAAACAAGCTAACACTCATTTAGAAAGGCTTCTTCTTCCAAATTAATTTTTGCTTCTTAAGAATCTTTTGCAGTGTATAGCACGAAGAAGATACACATACAAAAAAGGGGGGAAACATACTATACGTCTGGATCATATGCGAATCTATATTCATTCTAAGGGTTGCGGTCACACCCACGAAATTTTCGAAAAAACAGTAATTATATTCAATTTTTCACCATATATACACCATACAATAAAAATCTATACACTAAAAAAAACAGTGATTATATTCAATTTTTCACCATATATACACCATACAATAAAAATCTATGCACTCACAAAAACAGCGCACCCTCATAATTTCTCTCTAGGTCTACCACTGGTCTATATCAGAGGGCGAAATCGTCCAAATCTTACACTCAGCCAAATAATAGAACGCTCAAATGTAACTACGTCTGGATCAGAAGAAGATTATAGAAGGTTGCCCTTACTAACAGGTCAAAGAACTCTTTTTTTTCTTTCACTCAAATCCACCCATTGTGTCAAAAACATGGAGAGGCCAGGGCGTCAGTCTAAAGTTTCCTCTGTCCGTGCAAATAGAAAAGGCACAACAGCCAACAGCCCAACAACACCAGTTCATATTTGCACTAGGCACTAGTAGCATCTTCCCTTCCACATAGCACGACATCTGGCATTACACATTGCAGCCCATATGATACTCTCTGCAGTACACGATAACACGGATTATCACACCGTTCTCCTATTGTCACCTCATATAAACGGAGCATACGAATAAGAAACTACTAGGTACTTCAGAAGGTACTGGTAGTAAAGACTCCGTAGGACTGTACCACATACACATACACAGTTAAGTCGCTACTTAGCGCATCCTTCTCCCAAGTTTTTTTCCCCACTGGATGCACAGAATGGTGCCAGTGAACTTCAGCGCATGGCCCTTGTCACGTTAACCTCGAATGACAGCCCGTTCTCCTGGAGGCGCTGCTGGAGGTCGGTAGGGCCGAAGACGGTGCCAGGCGTGTACACCCCACCCTTGGGCAGGTTGGCACGCTGGCTCAGCAGGACGAGGGCGCACTGCACCAGCACGATCGGGGTTGTGATGTAACCGACCTCAGGTCCCGAAACCTTGGTGATCACCTCCTTGTCCGGCTTGCTTATTCCGACCTCCAACGATCTATCCACGGTGCTGTAGCCGCGCCCGACAAACCACATCTTGAACGAGGCGCTCTTCACCTCTTCCTCAGTCGGGCCGGCTCTCCTGAACATCCCAGCGGAGAAAAACTCAGGGTACTTCAGCAGGAGGGACCTGCCGAAGGAGAAGTTGGCGAGCAGGCCGATGAAGAGTCCGGTGATGATGAAGCGCACGAGGATCAGCAGGGATCTGGAGGCGATCTTCACGCCGAAATGGGCAGGTTTGACAGAACACCAGAACTTCTTCCGGTGTTCAGCGTACTCTGGGGTTTCTTCTGCACCAGGAAGGCCCTCCGGATGCTCAGTCAAGGTTGATAGAGTTCTCTTCACAACCACTGTGTCAGCAGAAGGCAGCTTCATTGCCCACATTCCCAAAGGATTGTGACCCTCAATCAGTGACCCTTTGGGAGGTGGAGGGCCAGGAATCTGCATAAAGGAAGAAATCTTAGCATTAATCAAGACTTTATCCAGAAAATGGTATCATTTGTTGACTAAACTCAAAGTAAAATAATGAGTATAAACCATGCAATGTCTTTACGAGATTCCTATTCGAGTGATCTTAACTAATGGATTCTGAGTAAGTAATATACTAATATGTACTCAAATGGTTGTCTTTGTCTAGCAGCCAGTGCTCCTTTAACAAATAGATCAGCTCATGCAATGAATACAGGGACTAATAAAGTCTCAAATATGTGAGATACTGCAGAATTTAAACATTCAAGGCTGCACATAGCACAAAATCTATTTAACTCCAAAATTTTAATCAAGAAATTAAAATAAGCAGCAATCATGTCAGATCTACAGAATACCTAATAAAACTAGTAAAATTTCAATGCCTAAGTTGTGGTAGCAGTCAGATTTATTCATTTAAGTACAAGTTTTATGGTGGTTGGAAAAAATATGAGCTGTCGATTGAGAGAGATCCAGTGGTCACAACATTGAAGGTACTTCGGGAGAAGTACTGAAAAGTACAAAACATGCAGGGACAGTAAAAAAAATAGCGAGACCAGTAGCCATATTTTTTACCTTTTTATTTAAATGAATGGTAAATTAGTAATTACACTTTATAGTTTAGACCAGAGGAAATTAGTTTGTATGGGCTAATTTGAGTTGACCAAAGTTACCCTTATATTTGTGTTCTTTGGTGTAAGTTTAATTTGAATTAATTTGTATGGGCTAATTTGAATTGACATAGTTAGCTGTTATATTTGAGTTCTTTGGTTTAAGTTTATGTTGATCGATTTAAGAGCTGGGCTGAATGGTTATTTATGGGGATTAAGTCCACTTTTGGCCCCTCAACTATCACGCTCGTCTAATTTTAGCCCCCAACTCCAAAACCGTCTAGTCCAGGCACCCCAACTTGCAAAACCAGACAATAAAGACCCCTCCGCACGATTCAGGTGGTTTTTGACCGTCCACGTGGCGTTGACAGCCACGTTGGCGCGGGTCCTCCCACTGACACGTGGGACCCACTTGTCAGCTCCATCTTCCACCTCCAACACCATAGATAGGCAGGGAGAGGGAGAGCTCGGCCCCGGCCTGGCAGCGCGGATGTTACGCGCGTGGGCGGCGGCGGCGGCCTCCTTGTGCTCCTCCTCCATGGTGTCGGACATGCTCCGTCCTCTCGTCTCTGGGAGGCAGGCGGCGAAGAGCCCCAAACATCCGATGCAAAGCCCGAACACGCCGAAGGACCAGAAGCTCCGCTCGCGGCCGAGCGCGACGAGCATGGGCGCCACCACACCGCCTAGCACCAGCGCCTGCCGCACCAGCCCCACGCCCGTGCCCGTGCACCAGTACTAAGCGCGCGCCGGCGCCGGAGCCGGCGGGGGCGGGAGGTCGCCAGCGTGGGAGGCGGCGGCGGAGCCTGCGCGCCTGAGCATGTCGTCGCCAGTGCCCAGGCACGGGCACGGGCTCGAGCTCGGGGTGGATCAGGTGCCGCTGCCGCCCATGCACGCCGCCGCCGCCGGCAGCTGCTCTCCGTGGGTGCAGTCGCCACTGCACGGGCGGCTCCGGTTCCCTCCGTCGCCCGCCGCCATCTACCACTGCCCGGCGGCGCTACACCGGCTGGAGGGCGACGTGCACGCGCTGGTCGTGGTGCGGGGGGTGCTATTCACGGCGTCCGACAGCGGCCGCGTCCGCGCGTGGGCGGTGTCCGGCTGCTTCAACCGCGGCTACCTCGACGTCGGGCGCGGCCGGGTGCCGGCGCTGGCGGCGTGCAGGCGGGGCACACTCGTCACGTCCCACGTCCGCGTCTGGACCGTCTGCGACCACGTCCGCGCCAAGAAGGCGGCCACGCTGCCGGCCAAGTCGTCGCTGGGCCTCCTCGTCCACAACCCGTTCGAGAGCAGCAGCAAGCGGCGGGCACAGCAGCACCGGGACACCGTCTCCTGCCTCGTGTTGCACGCCGTGGCGGGGCTGCTATACACGGCGTCCCACGACGCGACCGTCAAGGCGTGGCGGCTCTCCAACGGATCCTGCGTCGACTCCTTCGTTGCGCACGACGGGCTCGTCCACGCCGTGGTGGTGAACGAGGCGGACGGGTGCGTGTTCACGGGGTCCGCCGACGGCACTGTCAAGATATGGCGGCGCGTGTACGGCGGCACGGCGCACGCGCTCATCATCGTGCTCCGCGCCGAGCTGTCCCCCGTGAACGCGCTGGCGCTGTGCCACGCAGGGGCGGTGGAGGAGGGGGCGCAAGCCGACGGTGCTTCCTCTACGCAGAGTCGTCGGACGGGTACGTGAACGTGTGGGAGAAGGAGGCGACGGTGGGAAGGCCGACGCACACCGGGTACCTCAAGGGCCACCGCCTGGCGGTGTTCTGCCTGGCGTCCGGGTGCGGCGGGCGGGTGGTGGTGAGCGGGTCGGAGGACGCCACGATGCGCGTGTAGAGAAGGGAGGGGATCAGCAAGGGCGGCGCCGGTGGCGGTGGGGCGGCGCACACGTGCCTGGCCATGATCGAGGGGCACCGTGGCCCCGTGCGGTGCCTGGCCGTGGGAGGTGTTGGAGGTGGAAGATGGAGCTGACAAGTGGGTCCCACGTGTCAGTGGGAGGACCCCGCCAACGTGGCTGTCAAGGCCACGTGGACGGTCAAAAACCATCTGAATCGTGCGGAGGGGTCTTTATTGTCTGGTTTTGCAAGTTGGGGTGCCTGGACTAGACGGTTTTGGAGTTGGGGGCTAAAATCAGACCAACGTGATAGTTGAGGGGCCAAAAGTGGACTTAATCCTATTTATGGAAACGAACTAGTTTGACCCATCTAGTTGCGCTGCATCAGAAGTTCAGAACTGCTAATTTAAGATTTGCTACTTAGTTCTCGGTTGTGATTTGTTAGTTGTTACACTACAAGTCAACACCGATTCACCCAGGCTATAATACTCGAGCTATCAGTGAGGCAGAAACATGTACTAGTAATTATTTGTCACCTAGTTTGTGTGCCTCGATAAATCACATGAGGATTGAAAGCAAGCATAACTGCTATACAATCATACTTGCTTAGACAATTCCGTCACACACATGGTCACGCACCTGAAATCAGTCACTACGTCACTGAGCCCCTTCCAAGTTATGACTCAATTTGTTGGTCAGTCACAGGCGCTTGAAAATGCCGAAGCATTAAGGGAGATAGACTGCCAAGTTTCAGTGCCAAGAGCTAAACAAAAACAAATAAAGAACGACACATGCTCTGTGGGGGCAAACTTTTTAGGAAAACAGTTGAGAAACTATCTGATCAGCACATTCAGAGATCAGAACTGGACCAACTCCTGCTGGGGTATATGGAGTTGGGTGCGGATCTGGGGACTCAGTATGACAGGAAGAGCAGAACAGAATGGGGCAAGCAGAGGAAAATACCCTCATTATATTTACATAATTCAGATTTTAAAATGTCTGTGCTTAGCAAAATCATTGCCCTTTCTCAGATCAATGGCCAGCAAAAAACAGAGGGGAAAGTACCTAAAAGTGCCACTGGTACTTAGCAAACACTGAAGCAAAGCTCTTATTTAAATTCCAAATCATTGCTTCACCAAATTCATCTAATCTGCTTTCACTTGATCAAGCAATGTTTCTCTTCCTTCAGTTATATATATAATAAAGTCTGGAGCTACTAATAAAAGTATAAAACACGCCATTAATACCTTTCACATTTCCTCTGAACTTTTACAGTGTAAGCACATGGTGGTTATTGATCAAGGAACATTGTCATACAGTTGAGAACAACAAACCATGGTCATGAGGTTCAAGGCCAAGTTCAGTGTTTGTAGGCTTAAGAAATTGAACCAGTTTCCTAGAATCATAAGCTAGTTTGTGATGGCTGTTGATGCCATTGATAACTGTCAAATGCTACCATGACAATCCACTCCATACACACACACAAAAGGCATGGTAATCATCATTTGCATGTGGCAGTACAGAGGCTGTTCTGAAGGAACCCCAGAATTATTTAGCAGTTGGCACACAAGAAGCAAATGATTGATCAAATAGTACAGCCTAACAGAACCATTAACAGCCTGGCATGAAGGTTATGGTATGGGGAAGGAAATTCATAAAAGAGTTTTACATAAAAACTAAAAAGGAAGAAATAGCTATGAGTCCATATACCAACAGTCTACCCAACTATATTTTTCATTTGATACGAACGACTAAGAAAATCCAGGGGATATGGGAGCTAATTTTCTGGATTTGTCAGAAGGTCTGAAAGTCTACTAGCAGAACAACTTCCATCAATCAATGGCATCGTTACCACCTTGGCACAACAGGAGATTTGGGCATACATATATTGAAGCTAAGCTAATTTGAATTACAGAGAGCATATATGTGGCTATGCCAACATGGCTTCAGCAAAACACAACCGGTTTTAGAATAAATCATACTACTTACAACAGTAGCAAATTCTAGTAAGTACTATGACGGTAGCAAGTTCTAGTATAGTGCTAGCCTATAGTGTGAAGACTGGCACGGCCACTATTGCAGTTAGTATGTCAGCACACCTCATCATGTCAAATTACATACGGATTTTCCTACTACTAGTAAGTTCTAACTCAACTACTCAAGTAAATGTTCTAAATAGGGGATTCTCCTTGTACTAGTAAGTTCTAATCGAGCAATCACTTGATTGAAGTCGTAATTCGTAAATCAACTCAGAAGCGAGCAATCACTTGAAATCAAGTCAGAAGCAGAAGAGTCGATATCAACTCACACTGGGCCTGGGTCGCCTGGGCCTGGACCGGCGCAGCGCCTGCAGCTCGCCAGCGTTGGCCACCCCGAGCACGGCCGACTCATAGGTGCCGATGTTCCCGACGATCCTCTTGGTCGACTGCAGGCTCACGTACGCCTCCACGGTGACCGGCGCGGACGGAGGCTCCCACTGCCTGGAGTGGAACAGGAAGCCGAGCTCGGCGGGGACAGAGTCGAACCCGCAGGCGGAGACGATGAGCGAGCCGGTCCTGGCGGCGGGCTCGTGGAGCTCGGCCTCGACGCGCTCCATGAACTCGGGCTCCCCGGAGATGTCGAGGCAGTCGGCGCCCGCGGCCGCGCAGGCCGCCGCCACTGCATAGCCGTGGAGGCGGAAGGGCCCCGCGCAGGAGAGCACGACGCGGGCGCGGGCGGCGAGCGCCGCGAGGGAGGCCGGGTCAGAGGTGTCGGCCACGAGGATGGGCACGTCCTCGGGAGGCGGCGCCGGGGCCGCCGCCCAGCGGAGCGCGGCCGCGACGCGGTCCCGGCTGCGGCCGGCGACCGCGAGGGAGCGCAGCGGGGAGGAGGAGTTGAGGAACTTGAGGGCCTCGCGGATGACGTACTTGCCGGTGAAGCCCGAGGCCCCGAAGATGACGACGTCGAACACCTCCGGCTCCGGCGGCGCCATGGCGGGCGCGGCGGGGGTTTGGGAACGGGTCGCTGAGCGGTGGGGCCGCCCGGCTACTCGCGGAGTGGTTCGTGAAAATGTGCGATTCGTATCGTCTGCCTGGTGCCTGCCTTCCAGCGACGGGTGGGTGGAGTAAATAGCAACGGACACCAGCAGGCAACACTTGGGCGGCATTTGCTATGTGCTAGTCGTACTGGCCTCATGTTTTTCGATTTCGTATTAGGAGTGCCGAGTACTACGAGATAACCGCATGATCCGTGAAACGTACTCCCTCCGTCCCAAAAGAAGTTATGAAATGCGTATCGGTCAAACTTTCTTAATTTTGACTAAATTTATAAAAAATACGCGCAACATTTATATCTTCAAATAAATTTGTTAAAAAACTAGATTTAAAGATCTTTCCGATGATACTAATTACTTAGTATAATTATTTATATATTTTAATGAATAATTATCGGAATTTTAAAAACGTTGACTTCTCAAGAAGCGAGAGAAGTTTCAGCTGCGCAGAGCTCTGTGGACAGGAAGCATGCTAGTTAAAACGGAGAGGGTGAGGCTGGCATTAGGCGCTGGGTTTGGCTTCTTTACAAATAGTTTTGTGATGACTACTAGTGAAGTTTATGACTAATTATACTTTTGTGATTTCGGTTTCTAGGTGAAAACAGTTTTGTGTTTGCTAGTTGAAGCTTCACAAGCCATTTCCGCGTGTACATATTTGACAGGATTTTTAATCAAGAAGATAAAGAAGCGTCAATCAAACCACCGTCATAGAAAACCTTTGATGTGCAAGTAAATTTTTAAAGTTCATTTAGAGACTAACATATACGCACGGATGTGGCTGATGATTTGTAGAATTATGTTTGTTGTGTGTATCTGGTCATTTTTTGTCCGTCGTGACCTTTACAATTATATGAGATAAAGGTTGGTTGAGTGTTAAGTTTAGCTATTAGGTTGGTTGTAGCACAATGGTGCAGCCTGTTCGCTTGGCTTTTCAGCCGGCTTAAATCCAGCCGGAACAGTGTTTTTCTCTCACAAGAAATCAGCCAACAGTGAATAATTCTGCCGGAACAGTGCATAATCCTGCCAAACGAACAGGCCAGTGGTTGTTACTACAGCATTATATATGTCATGGTTTTCAAGATCATGCAAAAGGTATGGACACTGGTTGCATTAAGAAGAGAGAGGGTGGGGGCGGGGCCATGTACTCCTGCTAGCGATATTTAAGAGTGCGCCGGTGGCAAGTCCTATCCAGACTTGCACCACAAGATTCTAGGCGTATTTTTTGTTTATTTGTTTTTTCACAACTCAAGCTCTTTTTTTACAAGTTTTTGAATCAAGCTCTACAATGGCAAAGCTATTTCCTAATGATGGTAAGCGGGTGCCTTCTACTATTTCATTAAATTGCATCTAGATGCTCTAATATCAGCGGGGGAGCCACAATAATGTGAAGGGCTAGTAATCCATTGCCTCATTGCTTAAATATTGCTTTCTACATTTGTTAACTACTACTAGGTCGGAACTTTGGTTCTGTTATCTAACATTTGAATTTCGCATCATTGCTTAAATATTGCTTTCTACAACTTCAAATATAAAGTCATCAACTATAAAGTTGTAGTTCTAATGAAGATCACTAACTTTGGTTTTGGTCATTTTCGCCATTTAAGGTTATTTTACAAGTTTAATTTTTAAATTGTGAAAAAATAAGCAATACTTTTGGGATCTCGGATGATTTCAACTGAAAAAGTCATCAACTGCAAATGTTTATTTCTCATCAAGAACTACAACTTTGATTTGATTGATTTTCCATTTAAGGTCGTTTGAAATTTTTAAATTTCAAAATTTAAGAACTTTAAATACAAATTTGAGACTATAAATGATTTCTAATTAAAAGTATTGTCAACTAAGTTGTAGACTTTTTCTATCTGTCTTTTGTACAATTCAAAAAAAATTGAGAGCTTCAAACATAATTCTTAAAATGACTATAAATGAAAAGGTCAACAACTACAAATAGATCTTATCAACTTTGATATAAATTTTGTTCTAATCCAACTTTGTTTCGAAAAAATATGAATTTTATTTTGCTGCAAATAGGTGTTGAGTAGAGAGTTATACTAAACATTGTTAATTATGGTGTGGACTTGGTTCCTCCAATTTTAAATACAAACTTTAATTTTGTGTTTCTGTAGTAAACGTTTATATTTGTCAATACTCGTACCGGTGATGATTGGTTGCAAACTTAAATTACTGTATTCTTTTTGTAATATAGTTCAGATATTACTCTAATACATAGATAATCTTACCTACAGTTAAACATGCTAAAGATTAAGGAGAAGAAGTAACACAATGGCAACATGCTATTTGCGCAAAAATATATACACCATTCGTCGTTAACCATATGCAAACACAAAACCACTTAGAACAACTCCAACGGTTTTGCAAATGGACTTTGCATTCTTGTTTTTGCAAAAAAGTCTAAAAAAAACTCTTATCCAACCATTTGACAAATAAGATTTGCATTTTTGCTAAATTGACAATTTTCTAGGAAGAATTGGCATATATGCCAACTGTGGATCGCGCTCGGCATTCCCACTGCGTATGTCTTTACGCTCGCCGCCGTAATTTTGGTTCACAATTTTGGTAATTGTTAAGTCAATTTTGCTAAACCGTTGGAGATTGACTCGTTTTATCTTTGTCATATTTATTTGGGACTTGGCAAACTCTTACTTTTGCCAATCAAATTATGCAAAACTCCAACGGTAGCAAGGTCATACTGTAGCAAGGTCATACTGTAGCAAGGTCAAATAATTGAATAACTTACTCTCACTTATTTTGTTAGGACAGGTTCAGTATGGAGTTCGACTTAAGAAAGCAAAGTATTTTTACTATTTACTATCCGTGGGCTCGCTAGTGTGTTGGATCCGGATCATGATTTTCCATCCATGATTCAATTTGATCCAACCCAAAAACCCTATCCAAAGTAAGAAAATACGAGAAACAGTCTAATCCATCGGCAAATGTTAGGCTCGAATTAATCACGTCTAAACGTATTGTTCATTTGGCTTATCGGTCATCGAAATAATATTTTTCTCTTATAATAAAAATAACAAAAAACAATATCAGTCGGCTTATCAGCCACCAAAACGACCAGACGAACAGGACGAAAGACGGCATATGTGCAATGAGCACGAAGAGAAGCCGATTAGTGGGCCAAATCGTTAGATCATTAGTCTTCCGCTCCCATCGTTCATTGTGCGGATTGCTTAGTCTAATGCTTTGAATCAAACTGGGAGGTAAGGAATATTTTTTCGCGAACATGGGCACAAGTTTTTTACTGAGAAACTATATAGAAGGTAGAATCAAGTGTTTAAAACTTTAATCAAACATTACTGTTTCTCTCTCATTATGGTTTAACTTTTCACAAACTTATTTGACTGATCGTTTCGGTGATTGATAAGACGGATGATGTTATTTTTTTTGAGAGAAAAACCCTATTTAAGTGGATGATAAGCCACCCAAGAGCAGTGCGATCACACAACGAATCTCAACCAGATCTGATCATCGGAATAAGAGGTTTGAAGACGTTCCCGCACGACTGTTTTCCTATTATCGCACAATTGTTTTCTTATCGCTGATCAGCAAAGGAGACGCTGATAAGGAAATGAAAAGTACAGTGAAAAGAAAAGGAAAGGAAGCCAAGAAAAAAAAAAGGCGAGCAAAAGGAGGGGGAGAGGAGGAGGAAAGATGCTTTCAGCCGTCCATGGCGTGATTCAAACGCTAGAAGATGCCCTACCCCTGCAGCCGTACACGGGTCCGATCCCCCGACCAAACCGACGGTTCAGATTTGCTCAACAGCTGCACCTGAATCCGTTCCACCGACGTGCGGGCCCGTTATTTCATCATACCCCACAGTCAGTGAGACACACCATTCCTTCTCGGGTGGAAGCGGTGGGTGCCCCCTGCTGTTAGCAGTATATATATCCTCAAACCCTAAGATTCGCCGCGAGCTTATCGCTTATCATCTGCTCTTCCTCATCTCCTCCCTGCTCCTCCGCCTCCGCTTGACCCATCCAAGCCAGGTGAAATTCTGACCCGCCGCCGCTCAGATTTGCTGCGAATTTAGTTGCTATATGTTTGTTGAGTTGTGATTTATTTTTTCTTTCCTTAAATCTGGGGAATCTGGATCGAGGCTAATTTTCGGATCTTGTTGTTTGTGGGGGTTGCAGGGATCGCCATGTCGGACTCGGAGGAGCACCAGTTCGAATCGAAGGCCGACGCTGGAGCGTCCAAGACCTACCCGCAGCAGGCTGGCACCGTCCGCAAGAACGGATTTCTCGTCATCAAGAGCCGTCCCTGCAAGGTATATATGTGTGCTTAGATTTGGGATCGGCTGTGGGCCATCGATTAGTATCGATCCGTGTCTTTGTGTTGTGAACTGTTGATACGGAGATGTATGTAGTCGTCTCTGGTCATACTGTGATAGTGTGATTACATGATGGGAATAGGTGCTGTTACTGTTACCTTTTGATGATGGTTGACTCACTATGTGGGGTTGGAATTTGTGGGATTTTGATGCTGGATTATCTGATAGTTAGAAGGAGATGTTGGAGTCGGAGTTACTAGGACTGGGCTTTGCTTCACAGAGTAACTGTTTTCTGTGGTAAATCTGATCTGCTTTTCAAGAGATCAGAAAAAAACGATATTTAGACAGAGTAGATTGCACCCAGCCCATATACGTAGCTGAATCTGTAGCAAATGTGTAACCTTTAGGATATTTTTTCCTTACAAATGGGGAAAATTAGTTGGCATGTTGAACTATTCCTTACTCCCCTAAGCTTGCCATAGAACATTCAACGGCACTCATTATTTGTCCTTGTTCATGGTCAGGATGTTTGTACTCCCCATGATCTGTGGTGAGCTACCACCCAAGTGATCCAACATTTTATCTTTTGAAGTTTGATCAAAGGGTTGTCTGATTATCCATTATTCCAAGATAGCGGGAATAAGAGATCGGACAGATAATGTGCTTTAAGGAAAATACATTATCCTGTTATATCTTAGTTTTCAGTTGTCGGTCTGGCATAGAGGTAAACTTGATGTTACTGACTCTGATGTTTTCTAGAGGGCTGTAGACTGTTTTGTGGTGTTTGAAATTAATAAAAGTTACATATGTCCCTACATTTTGGACAGGGTGTTTATTTGACTCCAAGATTAATGTAGAACGCCCTTTATTTTTGTTTGTTATTTTTGTAATGAGTAAGAATGGAATTGGAAAGTTATGTTTCCTATTTATTGATAAAACCAATTTGTTGTCAAAATAAATTTTCTTTTGGTTTAGCAACCATTGTGAAGTACCCACTTGTTTTGCAATGACCTAACAGGTTCTTTCTTTCTTATCTCTAAACCTGGAAAATCTTCTGTGTGGTATTAGCTCACTGTACTTTATTTTAGGGTGTTACCTTATTATCATAAGGTGATAGTAAGCTTACTTCTGTTTATTTACCCTTGCATTTTGTTGAGCTTCTGATGGATTTGAGTGATATATCAGCAGCAGTCCATGAGTTTATGCCTAAAACTATTTGGATTTTCCTTGCTCTCAAGTCCCATCACACTCGTTGCTTTTTTATTGAGTTCGTTTGTTGAATATGGTTTCTAAAAACAACTTATGCTACAGGTTGTGGAGGTTTCTACCTCAAAGACTGGTAAGCATGGCCACGCCAAATGCCACTTTGTTGCCATAGACATATTCAACGGGAAAAAGCTTGAAGATATTGTTCCTTCTTCACACAACTGTGACGTAAGTTATTTTCTGCCTGTTTACTTTTGATGGTTCGCTTCATATGCTACTCACAAGTTCAACTTTTTTTTTTTATATATATATAGATTCCACATGTGACACGTACTGAGTATCAGCTGATTGACATAGCAGAGGATGGATTTGTATGTTCCTCTAATCAGTAAAGCTACATTCTTATACAAATTAAATTCTTAGATTCAGTCTTTTAATTTAATTTGTTTCAGGTGAGCCTTCTTAGTTCAGATGGCAACACAAAGGATGATCTTAAACTCCCAACTGATGAAACTCTCGTGGCCCAGGTCTGTTTGGAAACATTTTCCATCCTAAGTTCTGTTAGTTTTCTTGTTGGCTTCCAAGTATCTTTCTCGGTAGCTTGTCTTCCTTGAAGTTTGTTAAGGCCGATGTAGTCGGATTCGCATCAATCCACATGTGTTGGGTGGGGTGGATTGGAATGGAACGTGAACTAAATTCCACCCTAATCCACCCCAACACATGTGGACCGAGATGAATCTGACAATATCCAAACAATGCTTAATTGATTTGGTGCTTACAAGGATGTGGCCTTGTAGAATTAGACAGCCCATGACTATTGCCTTTAAAGAGCACCAAAATTGCTTGCTTTTAAACTGACATGAGTTGTAGATTTTGTATACGTGTCCTACACTTTGTGTTCTGTGC
This sequence comes from Microstegium vimineum, assembly GCA_022036555.1. Classification (NCBI taxonomy): domain Eukaryota; kingdom Viridiplantae; phylum Streptophyta; class Magnoliopsida; order Poales; family Poaceae; genus Microstegium; species Microstegium vimineum. The sequence goes on from CM039141.1 coordinate 12,350,501, forward strand.
TGTGAGTTTCTTGGACACATGAAAATTCTGTTGATTGGAAGTAGTAGTGTTGCATAACTTGTATCCGTTGTAGCTGAGTTAATGTATCTACCTCAAGTTACTGTTTTATGTGTCTATATTGCCCAATAATCTGCATCTTGTATGCTTGGTGATTCAGATTAAGGAAGGGTTTGATAGCGGGAAGGATCTTGTTGTGACTGTTCAGTCTGCTATGGGGGAGGAGCAGATCTGCGCGCTGAAGGATATTGGCCCCAAGTAAACTTCCCTGCCTTGGACGACGGAACCAATGTATCTCAAAACTTTAAATCGAAAAAGAAGTGTATCACCAAAGGATTGCTACCGAGACGTTCACCTGGCTTGAGCTGGCTTTTGCTATAGCAAACACAAGTGCAGGGATTGCTGGGTGTCTGCGCCGTATCTGACTATCATTATCTGTGGTTACATTCTGGACCCTGTATTTCTATGCTTTTATGCCCCCTACTTTTTAGTATTATTAAGTATCAATAAACTGGTTTGGAACGGTTGAAATGCATCCAATGCATGAGGTTTATTGTTGGCTGTTGTTTTTCTCTCGCCACTGTTCTGCTTCCAGTATTGCTGTGTACTTAGTTTTTTTTTGTTTTTTTTTTTGTTTTTTTGGTTCCTGGGTTTTTTAATCTGGTTTTGGACAGTTTACTCGCGACTGTGCTGCTTCCAGAGTTTTAGTATTGCTTAGCCTTTTCTTATTTTTTTTCCCACCAAAAATAACTACGTAGTTTTAGAGAAGCTGCACCAAACATTTGCATTGGGGTTCGTAGGCAGGCCCGGTCCGGTCGATTTATAGGCCCGGAGCAAAGCTAGAAAAATGGACCCTTTAATACAGTTGTAAATGTTTTTTTTTCTCACTTTTATATGTGTAGACAACGTGTTAAATTCAATTCAACAAATCAACATTATAGTAAAAATGAGTGTTAGTAAATTACCAAGTTGAGAACCAGAGAAAATGATATTTAGTGCCCTAGCTGAACGTGTGCACCTTAAGAGAGTACTAAATCCCAAATCAAAATTAGAAAAGAGCCCCAAGTCATGTATTCTAAAATAAGGCCACACAAATAGTAAGGACAAAAACAAATTAAATATTGATTACATAAATAGACTACACAAGAAGGCCGGAACGTAGTGACTAGTTTGACAGTGAGTAGGAGTGGGCGTTGCCGCTGGCTGCTCGCCGCTTGCTTGTTGCTACTTGACTTATGAAGACGTGGCCGGTCGGCGGAAAGCGTGAAGTGCTAAATACGCAAATACCGAATGATGAAATCAAATTGATCAGGCACTATACGTCTATACCTATACAGCTTACATACTTGGGGGCACTGCTCGAACCCCCCAAGGACCGGGCCTGTTCGTAGGCCTGCGGTTTGCCCAAGTTCCACTGCCAAGGAGTAGGCCAATGCATTGGCGGTATGTGTGAGTCTCCTCGATCATGGAAGGGTTCATGAAGCTTTGACAATGGCAACGACGTTCGTTGTGCCTGCAAGTCCGCCTCCAGCGCAAGTCAAGCAGCCTATCGCTTCGCAGGCCACTTTGCGTTTTACTTGTACCCGCTTGCAGAATGCAGATCCCCTTCCCTGAGCAGGGAGCAAGGCATATCCGCATATGCACACAGAAATGCACCTTATTGGAGATGTCAAACTTTGAAACCAATGGAGCCAGGTCTCGCGGTCGTAATTTGAAGCTAAACCGCGGTCGTAATTTGAAGCTAAACCATGGGCGAGGAAAGGAGGTAGCTTATGAGTATCAAGAATTTGGTTTGGAACGCTTGAATTGTACTGCTATGTGTTTATGCTCATGCATCTTTTGATTGCTCTATACTAAGACATCTGGCTTTCAAAACCCTGCCCAGCACTAATCACATTTCGTTTATCGTAATCTTCCTGGCAAGCTTCCAATGCTATCCAGAAATTTTAGTGGAGATCAGAGCGTTTCCAGGTTCCAACTGGCTGGTCCTTTCAAGTTCTTCCTTCGCCCGACACAGTTGTTCGCAGTACTGCACCATAATGCCGCTCCACAACACCAGATTACTGCTCTCTCGGTCCCTAGATATTTGTCGTTTCTGTTTTCTAAAAAATATATTTAACTAAATATATATTAAAAACATAAATATTTATGATATTAGAAAAATCTTTGAATCTAGTTTTTTAATAAATTTATTTATATATGCAAATGTTTCACATAAATCGAATTAAACTTGTAGCGCGGATAACAATAGCGACAGTTATTTAAGGACACGACACATAATAAGGGTACTCCCAATGCAAGTCTATCATAGAGTCAAGACTATTTATTACCATTTATTTATAGTATTTGCTGATGTGGAAGTATATTTATTGAAGAAAGAGGGTGAAAAAGTAAGACTCAAAATCTTATTTAGACTCTAAGTCCACAATATTCAAAGTAATAAATAGGTTTAGACTCTATGATAGAGTCTGCATCGTGAGTACCCTAACATAACCTAGTTCCACTTCTCACCTTCTCTGCACGCTTCGTTCTTCCTGACAGTTCTTTGGAACAAGTGAACAATTTACTCTACACCTACAGGGCTACAGTGATTAAATTAAATCTGTCATCAATCTTGCATGGGCTACAGTGGTTAAATTAAACCTGTCATCAATCTTGCACGTTAATTAGTGTAAAAGAAGCTTTATCGTCACTAGTGGCAAAAAATGGAGTCCATTTTTTTTTAATAACATACAAAAATTTGAGTACTTTTTTAATAACAAAAAAAAAGGAAAAAAAAACAACACATCAACCTTAGGACCTGAGGAAAAAAGTCATACCACCATTTTTGTTCTTGATTCAAGACGCATGATTCCTTTTATGGACCATGAACGTTCACTCGTGAATATTCTTGCTAATTTTCATCATGACCTGCAGATTGAAATTTGAGGAAATTTTCAATCTAAGTGGAACTGGTTCCCTCGAGATTTTCTAAAACCGAAGATGGCCCAGAATCCGGCGAGTCTTGAGAGGAAACGAGGTCGAAAGAAGAAAATGAAGCCCAGAAACAAAAGCCATGTACTCTAGGCCGAAGACAAAGCAGCCCACGATGCGGACGTTGCGTGATTTTGCCCTAGCGGACTGGGCCAATTGTATAAGGCTAACTGCGTATCCAGCCCATGACTTGGGCCATTCATGCACGGACTCCGTATTTGGGCTACCAAACGACAAATCCGCAAAATCGCAGCCAGATCCGGACTCGCAACAGGCTAGACGAATAGGTTTTCTTATCTGGAGTAGAATCAGAGGCGGTGCCGGCGACGAGGTCGAATCCAGGGAGACTTCGGCGTGCGAGATGGAGACGATGACGGTGTCTGAGGCATCGATATGGAAGAGAGCGCATAGGGGGTGGGAAGATGGTTAGTAGCAAGAAGAAAGCCCCTTTTCCGACAGCGAAGAGGGTGAGTTTGGCGGCGGCCGAAGAGATGCTGCACCAGGGGATGAGGAAGGAGAGGTCTTTAGAGAATCTGGAGACGATGACGAAGTCTTTTGGGAATCTGGAGATGGGGAAGAAATCTTCTGAGAGTCCGTATCGGATTACACATGAGGATGTCAAAGCTTGGAGTAAGGACCTGTTTCGTACACTAGTGAAGCTGTTTTTTTAGAAAATAGCTTCATGAGCAACTCTCTAGGTGAATCTAAGCTATTTTGAAAAAAGTGTTTAACAAAACAGCTTCACCAACAACTAAACGAATAATTTAGAATGGAGAGAGTAACAAAAAACGAATAATTAGAGATCCTACTAAATTAAAACGATACCGATCCGACGAAGTATCTTAAACTTTATATAGTATCTCAGTCCTATATGAAGGCTTCACATGATCCTACATAAAATTTTATAGTATCTCGATACTCCGACACAAATGTACCAAATAATAATTGATATAAATGACTTAAAAAATGATTTAGTTGTGATAAAATACTATTTAAAGTTAAGGGGTGTTGAATAATGCCAATGCCACTCTCGTACGCCTAATGGAGGCCCTCTGCGTTGGACCAAGGGCTGGGCCAAGGCGCCCTATTGGGCCCAAAGTAGGCGTAACCCATGGCACTGTAGCGCAGCCGCCGCTGCCGTCATCATCCCCTAGATTAGATTAGGTAGGTTAGATTGCTTAGGGGCTAAGTCTCCCAGGACTATAAATACAGGGGCTATGTAACCATTCAATCTTAAAAAAGGAATAGACCTAAGGCCTTCTATCTTCTCCCCTCTCTCCTCTCTGTGTGTGCCGCCTCCTCTTCTCCTCCCTGCGCCGTCCTCCTCTCCTCCCCTAAACCCTAACTATCGTCCCTAAACCCTAGCCGCCACCCCTTCCATAGTCGTTGCACCTCCATACGTCCTAGGACGTATTACAATCACTATGTATTTAGGTCTCTGTTGGCTTCAGCACATTGAAATTGTTTGCATGACTCAAGGTAAAGAGACGGGAGCAGTGCACATGAGATTTTTTTAAATAAATATATCACATCAGGGCAACAAAATCAATACTTACGTTGCCAAATAATCACCTCTAAGGTTGTTTATCTTAATTGCATTTAAAAAATTTGGGACATTCAGACCACTTTCTGAAAATCTGTAGAAGTCCCCTGTCCTGCTAGCCTTCCCGTGAACTCTCGTGAACTCCTTTCGTATAGAAGAGCCTGCTCCGACTTTCCTCCTCCTTTTCTGTTTTCCTCCTCCTTTTCTGTTTCTCAATTAGTAGCTCTTCTTGGCTCAGAATCAGTTCTCGTTGAAATTCCATAAAATACATGTCAGTACCTCTGAAAAGACAATTAACCCTATATGTTACATCATCATTATCTTCCATTCTGATTATGAAGCGACTACTCATTTTTGTCTTCGGATTCTTAAGTGGAGTTACGGGAATTGTCTTTCTTTGTGAGTAAATGAAGACAAACTTATCTATCTCCTCTTCAAAGCATCGTGTATATCACAACAAGCTTGATAGTCATTAGAGATTTTCCAAACTAATACTTTAATATCCTGTAAAGTTTAACAGATGAATGCATTTTATTAGGGGGACAACTCAATCACATAATCAATTCCTAATAATCAATCCAATTTGCTATATTCTCCCACATCTTGAACATATGACGAAACCAATAATCATAATCATAGTGCTATTATTAATGCAAGAGAAAGTAATCACATCCCCTACACGTACATGCTTAAAGCAAGAATTAACAAATGCATTTAAATACTCTATATGCATTTATGCTTAGGTTTTGTATTATTATTTGTGGGAAAAACAAAACCAGCATGACTCTAAAGATATTAAAAAAGAGCATAACAGAAAAAGTTGCAACAAAATATCTTCCAATCTTCTCAGATAACATTTTGAAAACAGATACTTACATCAAGGCTGACTTGACGAGCAATACAGGTTCTATGGAGGTGGAGGTGGAGGTGGAGGCGGAAGATTCACTATCTGCAAAATCCAATGGAATGCATCAATGCTAAGAAATAAGAGTCCAAGACTCCAAGGCTCCAAGAAATTCAAGAACCAAAATAAAAAATAGTATGGCAGCTCTGTTCCAAACAATTCAAGAACCAAAATTAAAAATAGTTTGGCAGCTCCACTGGTTCATGCCAAGACAACAGTGCTTGATATTTATTTTTTGGAGTGTCTAGTTAACATTCACTAATTCTTTTTAGTATAATCAGAACATGAAACCTCATAATACTATCGACTTCACTCTTATTTGCAAAAGGAAATAGTGGGTGATGAAAAATGAACTTGCAGTCCAAATTTGGGTGATAAATCTCAGGAACAAAACTGATTGATGAAAGTGGCATCATCACCCAAAAGAAAAATTGCCCATAACACTCAACATCATAATGTAAACTTGTTCACTAGTGTACACCCACACTACACTTGGATTGTATTCGGTAGTTGCATAAATTAAAAAAAACAGAAATTGCATAATTTGATAGCATTTTTTAATTTCTATATCAATTATCAACTAAGAGCTATGGTCAGAAAACCAAGCTACTGTTGTACTTACAAATATAGAGCACTCTATCTAACATCTAATGAATCTGAAACAATTTCTTGAAAAAACACACACCAATTTTCATTAGGTAAGAACAAGAAAGAAAAGGATCAGAATCAGAGTCTTCAAAAAATCATCACAGCATCTAACACCTATCGAATGAATTTTATAGCTTTATTTTTTATACCACATTTCACCATGGTTAAAGAACAAAAAAGAAAAGGAAAAAGGATTAGAGTTAGAATTAGAGTCTTCAAAAAATAGTCACCTCACTTAACACTAATGTAATGGCTTTATTACCACAACTAGAAGTCTAAGATCAAGATTGACTTGACTCCATTGATGATGATCATGGTTAGCCACAGGGCTGCACCCATATAAAACAAACAGTTGAAGGCCTCGATTCAAATCACTTAAACAGGTCCACCAGGCTACAACAAGTCCATGATAAGCACTTTGACTGGGGGTTAAAGGGACTGCTTGGTTCCGGCGGTGGCTTTGCCTCACTTGCGGACTTGCTGCGTTGGCGTGAACCACAAGGAGCTCGCCTGAGCAAGCAAGCCAATTTGGCTCTCTGACGGGAGATAGGAAAATATCACTCGCATAGTCCTTGAGGTGGCTAGGCAATGAAACCAAATATACACAATGAATCTCTATCCTCACTGGGAAAGGTGTAATACTAATAGTGACTAGCAAAGGAAGCAAGCATCCCAAAAATCCCCTGAACTTGAGGAACTAACCCTAATGGTAAAATTATGTTAGCACTGCTGGGATTACGACAATCGAAGGAGAGGCAGCTACAGTAGCGGAAACACAAAGTAGGACATGCTTTCTCTGCATGTGAGGGACTTCATCGATCCAGGCGCTCGGCATGCCTACGCGTCGTTGTGTGGGTCCTGAGTGACAGTAGAGCTTGTTTATATAGGCTCAATACTTAAAAGAGAGGAGAATTGGAGTGAGAGACAAGTAAGAACTATGAACAAATTATCCTAAAACATATACTGGTTGTCACCTTCTCTCCTGCTCCTCTCTTCGCGAGTCTATATCTTCCTCGATCTTTTGTCCTCGAGGCTACTGGTAACAAATAAACAAATCACAACCCTTTACTTAACTCCGAGACTCTGAATGTGCCAGTAACTTCAACGTCGTCAATCATGTGTTTCTTTCTTGTCAACAACCTCTCTTAAGAATAAGCACATGACAGCAACAACCACAACAAGTAGAGAGCCTCTCCGACATCTAGTCTGGTGGACCAGCTCTACCAGGGTAAGTGCCCACCACTCAAAACCTAGCCACATCTGTGGTGACGACTACTATTGTTTTCTGATCCAAACAAACTGCTATAAATCCTCCATCAACTAGTCCAGCACGATCTCGTTTCGATGGGTTAGCAAACTCAGACATTATTTTATAATACAAAATCAAACATTTTAGCTGCTTTGGTGGCCTTGGTTATATATTCAGGAAAGATATGTGAGGAGCTTGGTTATATATTCACAAAAGATACATCTAGATCAAGATTTATAGCGAAATAAAGGATCGTCAAGTGGGTCAAGAGGGAAACAAAGTGTCTCCTGCTCTCCACCCCTCCGCTACTCGCGGTACGCACAGCCACGAAATTTCGCCCATGAGGTCCTCTCAGATGCAGTGCAGCAGTACATCGAGCAGGGCAGGGACGGCTACGGGAACTACATTGCGGCGACCCCCAAAACCCCATCCCCCCCCCCAAACCCCCACTTAAGATGAAGCCAAAATCCTATTTTCCCCCAAGAAAGAGGCCTCAACTATCACAACTTTGTTGGAATTAGATCTCCTACTGTTAGGCCCAACGGACTAACAGGCCTAGGTCTGCGCCCTGATCGGGGGCGCCCAACCTTGTGGTTGGTGGGCCCCCGTCGCACAGTGCTATAAAGATAAGGTAGGGGCCGGGGTGCAAGGCACGAGGAACGAGGTTCACCTGGCCGCCGCCAACACCCCACTGACATCTAAACCCTAATACGATCTAGAGGGGCGCTGCCAGCGACGGGAAGTGCCACCGACGCCGGCGAGCACCCGGATGGCCACGGACGCGAGTACCGACGCCACCCCGACGACCATGACGGGCAGCGGCTCCAACTCCAACACCGCCGCCGCCACTGCACCTTCCGCCGACAACTCCGGTCGGTGATACACCTCTCTCTCTCTCTCTGTGCATGGCACATGAACTGCATCTATCAACTATCTACTCGAAACTCCACTGGATCCGCTCCTAGACGATCCTATGAAATCTATCAATGGTATCAGATCGCGCCTCCTACGGAGGGGATCCACTCGGATCAAAGCCTAATCGGCTAAACCGAACGAAACCCTAACCCTAAATCTCAAGAACAGAGAAGGGATTAGGGAGAAGAACGAATACACGAACGTCGGATCGGCTAGATCCGCACGAAACAACCAAGAACACCGAACCAAAAATGAACCCTAACCCTAACTGAACGGGGCGACCAAGAAGCTGTGCTCCTACCTGGGGCTCGGCCATCCCTCCTACGCTGTCGGTTATCTCCATTGCCGGCGCGCGGGAAGAACACGACCTCCGGTGAGGTCCCGCCACCGCGCGGCCTCTGTCTTGTTGCGGCGTGAGGTCACCGCGGCTAGCCCGCTCGACGGCGGCGCGTCCACTCCTCGGTGGGCGCGCGCACCGGCGAGGAGGCCGCCGGCGACGGCGCTGCCTTCTCCTCTCGGCCGTCGTCGCTCTTGCTCTCTGTCTCACGGGCGCGGGGAGAAAGGGGAAGCGGAGAGAAGAAATGAACTAGGGTTTCGGGGGAGCCGGCCGTCGGCCGGGGTTTTGATCCCGCGAAAGAGGCGCTCAGCCGTCCGATCTGTGCCGCCCTAGATCCGACGGCCGCGGCAGCGCACTGCCTGCTGGGCCGCCTTTGAGCCCAGGCGGGTGGCCGCTTTCCCGGCCCAGGCCCACGTTGCGGCCTGGGGGAAAAGGGGAGCCCCGAGCGCGCGGCTGCTGGGCCGATTTGGCCTCTGGGCCAATTCATTTGCCCTAGCCCACGAATGAACAGTGCCAATTTTCAATTTTATTTTCCAGAAAATGAAGTTTTGAATTTAAAATGAATCCGAATTGAAATTTTTTGATGAAATTTTCTCTGCACAAATTTTATCCAACGATATTTTTCGTTCAGAGAATAATAATATGAATTAATTCTTTCTAGAAAATAATATTTTTGAACAATTTATTCATCTATTCTATTTTCCAGAAATAGTAATGAATTCCTTTGTATTTGAATAAATTTGAACCGAATTTTGATGAATTTTCCTCTATACAAAATTTTATCCAACGATATTTTTTTTGTTTAGAGAACAATACAAATTGAATTTTTTTTCTAGAAAATAAGATTATGAACAATTTTAATTGTTTCCGCTGCGAAGAAAATATTGAATTTCTCCTCTTGATTAAATTTGAACCAACGGGATAATTTAATTTTGAGCGAATTATGAATTCTCTGAAATTTTGATGAAATTATAGTACTGTTATTTTCTGACCAACGTTATTAATAACATTATTATAATGAATTGCTATGCATTAATTTTACTTCTGCCCAACGGTAATGTATAAATTTTGCATAGAGGAATTGTATGTTTTAATTTTGACCAACGTTAAGTTCAGGCATGCAATTTTACGATGAATGTTTCTCACTTTTCTTTGGACAAATTTCAGGAGTTAAAGGAATGGTGAACATTAACAACATTCCTCCACTAAACGGTACCAACTACCGTGTGTGGCGGGAGAAGTACGAGCTAGAACTTGCATTGGCCGAGATCGACCTTGCCATTACTTCACCGTGTCCTACTATTTCAGAGGAACCGGAGAAGAGAATTGATGAAACTGACGAAACATTTAACGCCCGAAAGCGTGACTTTGCTGAAGTCAGAATGAAATATGAAATATGACATTGAACACAAACGTTGGATTCAATCCAACAGAAAATACCTGTTGGTGGCGAAAGCCAATATTGAAGACCAAATCCGAGGGTCTATCCCAGAATGCATCACCGCCATTGACTACCTCGAAAGGGTAAAGAGTCAGTTTACTGGGTCTTCCAAGGCCACAACAAGCACAATGATACATAAACTTGTATCTGAGAAATACAATGGTGGTGGTGTGCGTCAACACATATTGAAAATTAACACCATGACAACAAAATTAAAGACAATGGATTTGGGGATCAATGGCAAGTTCCTCATTCACTTGGTTTTTCTTTCTCTGTCAAAAGAATTCGAAACTTTTGCTGTGAACTATAATATGATGTCTGAAAACTGGGACATTGAAAAGCTCATTGCAATGTGTGTTCAGGAGGAAGAAAGACTTAAGTCCGCACAGGGTGAATCAGCTCATCTTGTCAAGGACAATAAAAGAAAGAATTATTACAAAAAAAACACAGGAGAAACCCTACTGGAATAAAGTCTCTCCCTCCAAGCCACAAGAAAATGCAATTGAAAAGGGAAAAGAAAAGGACTATCAGGATGAGGACTTCAGAAAATATGGTAATGCTGAAAAAGACCAGTGCAAGGAATGCTTCAAGAGAGGGCATTACAAGAGAGATTGCCCAGTCTACCTGAAAAAGTTATTGAAGAAAGGTGATGATACTATCACATTTCTAGATGAATCCCTGTTTTTATGTTATTTGAACACCACTTGGTGGATTGATTCAGGAGCAACAATTCACGTTTCTAACTCTTTACAGGGGTTAAGTGGGAGGAGAACCCTGCAAAGAGGAGAAAGAACGATTAAAGTCGCGAATGGAGTACAAGCTGGAGTTGAAGCCATTGACGATCTAGCTTTAGAATTAAAAGATGGCTTTGTACTTAAGCTCAGAAATGTACTCTATGTTCCCTCTTTGTGTAGGAATTTAATAAGTGTTTCGAAACTCGATGATGATGGATTTGGCTGTCATTTTGGTAATGGCAGATGTGAGATATTTGATAATTATGACAAGTGTGTTGGTCTTGCCTTCCGACAAGACAAGCTTTATTTATTATCTCTTGCTGAGAATGTGAATCATGAATGTGATGTTGTGAATGTCTCCCAATCTACAAATGAGAACATGAAGCGGAAGAGAAATGAAAGCGTCTCTTTGAAACTATGGCATTGCCGTTTGGGCCATATTTCGAGGGGGAGAATAGAACGCTTAGTGAAACAATCGATTCTTCCGCACTTAGAATTCTCCGATTTAGAACAATGTGTTGATTGCATCAAAGGAAAATATGTTAAGAAAATAAAGAAAGATGTTAAACAAAACACAAGAGTATTAGAAATAATCCACACGGACATTTGCGGTCCATTCCCAATGAAAAGCGTGGATGGTTATGATTCCTTCATAACATTCACGGATGATTACTCTCGTTATGGCTATATTTATCCAATTAAAGAAAGAACAGAAGCATTGGATAAATTTAAGATATTTAAAGCCGAAATTGAAAATCAACACAATATGAAAATAAAGATAGTTCGATCAGACCGTGGTGGAGAGTATTACGGGCGACATACCCCGTATGGCTAAATTCCAGGTCCTTTTGCAAGGTTCCTACAGGAAAATGGCATAGTCGCTCAATACTCCACACCGGGGGAGCCTCAGCAGAATGGAGTGGCTGAAAGAAGAAACCGTACCCTAATGGATATGGTGAGAAGCATGATGAGCTACTCTACACTACCGGTTGGTTTATGGATGGAGGCACTAAAAAACCGCCATTCATATACTTAATCGAGTACCAAGCAAGTCGGTGCAGAAAATACCGTATGAATTATGGACAGGAAGAGAACCCTCACTTAAGCACTTACGTGTGTGGGGTTGTCCAGCTGAGGCAAAGGTTTTTAACCCAAATATTGGAAAGTTAGACTCCAAAACTGTCAGCTGTCATTTCATTGGCTATCCTGAAAGATCGAAAGGATATCGATTCTATTGTCCTGATAGATACATGAAATTTGTTGAAACAAGACACGTTGTGTTTTTGGAGGATGACATGATCAAGGGGAGCAAGGTAACACGTTAAATTAGACTTGAGGAGAAGCGGGTACATGTACCTACTCCAATGGTTGAAGAACCATACTTTACGTTACCTACTACCGATGTTGCACCAGCAGTACAAGACACTGTGGTGACAACGCCTGTTGTGAATTCTCCCATAGCAACAACGAATGAACAAGAGGAACCTGTCCATCAGGAGCCTGTAGAACCAAATATTGCTAATAAGGAAGAACAACAACAGCCCATAGTGGACCAAGTGCCAGAGGGCCCTAGAAGGTCTCAAAGAACTAGAAGGTCAGCTATTCCAGATGATTATGAAATTTATGAAACTGAAGAATTACATATGGAAGATGTCCCTATAACTTTTGAAGAAGCCATAAGAAGCGAATTCTCATCGAAGTGGCTTCAGGCCATGGAAGATGAGATGAAATCTATGAATACCAACAAGGTTTGGGTTCTAGAAAATATTCCTAAAGGAGCTAAGAAAGTAGGCTCCAAATGGGTCTCTAAGACGAAATATGACTCTCAAGGGAATATTGAAAGACACAAAGCGCGACTTGTGGCTAAGGGTTTTACCCAAAGAGAAGGGATTGATTACAATGAAACCTTTTCCCCGGTTTCTTGTAAAGATTCTTTCAGAATTATTATGGCACTTGTTGCTCACTATGATTTAGAATTACATCAGATGGATGTAAAGACCGTATTCCTAAATGGGGATTTGGATGAAAATGTCTATATGACACAACCGAAAGGTTTTGTTGTAAAAGGAAAAGAAAACATGGGATGTCGTCTGAAAAGATCCATTTATGGTTTGAAACAAGCTTCAAGACAGTGGTACTTGAAGTTTGATAAAACTATAAAAGATTTTGGGTTTAAAGAAAATGTCGAGGACAATTGTGTCTATGTGAAATTTAAGAGTAAGAAATATATATTCCTGATCCTATATGTAGATGATATCTTACTTGCTAGTAGTGATGTCAGTCTGCTATCAGAAACGAAGAAATTCTTGTCCTTGAACTTTGATATGAAAGATCTCGGTGAAGCTTCGTTTATCTTGGGAATTGAGATTCATCGAGATAGAAGAAAAGGGGTATTGGGATTGTCGCAGAAGGCATACATAGAAAAAGTTTTAAAGAAATTTAGTATGCATGCGTGTAGTCTATCTCCTGCTCCGATTGTCAAGGGCGATAAATATGGGGAACATCAGTGTCCCAAGAACCAATATGAAATTGATCAAATGAAAGCGGTACCGTATGCTTCGGCAATTGGAAGTTTGCAATATGCTCAAACGTGTACGCGCCCTGACATAGGTTTTGTTACCGGGTTACTTGGCAGATATCAAAAGAATTCAGGAATTGAACATTGGAAATTAGTGAAGAAAGTCTTGCGTTATTTGCAAGGTACGAAAGGTCTCGTGTTGGCATATGAAAATTCTGATTCCCTGCACATAGAGGGGTATTCAGATTCCGATTATGCTGGAGATGAAAGAAAATCCACATCGGGATATATCTTTACTCTTGCTAAAGGAGTGATATCATGGAAAAGTTCGAAACAAACAGTGACTACATCCTCGACAATGTACGCCGAGTTTGTAGCTTGTTATGAGGCCTCGGGCAGGTAAATTGGTTGAAGAAATTTGTACCCGGATTGAAAATAATTGAAAGTATAGAAAGATCGATGCGGTTGTATTGTGATAACAACCCAGCGGTAGAATATGCTCACAACAATAGGTCAAGTGGTGCTGCCAAACACATTGACATAAAGTACTATGTTGTGAAAGATAAACTTCGGGATCATATCATAAATCTTGAGCATATACGAACAGAAAATATGCTAGCAGATCCGCTCACAAAAGGCCTTCCACCCAGTGTGTTCAGAGGACACATAGCCGGCATGGGTTCAAGGGAGAGCCTATGATTCCCGAACACCAAAAAGGACCCAGAATGATGAAAAGTTTATTTCCAAAATAGAAAGGTGTGTAGTAGCTGTCAGTCTAATGACATGAACTGTTGTGACGATGAAGCATGCTCTATCCACTAATCTATGATGGAATAGAAAGAATTGAAATATTGAATTAGAATGAGAATTGAAGAATGAAAAAGAATTATGTGAGATCTAGGGAGAGAATGTTGGAATTAGATCTCCTACTGTTAGGCCCAACGGACTAACAGGCCTAGGTCTGCGCCCTGATTGAGGGTGCCCAACCTTGTGGTTGGTGGGCCCCCGTCGCACAGTTGTATAAAGATAAGGTGGGGGCCGGGACGCAAGGCACGAGGAACGAGGTTCACTGGCCGCCGCCAACACCCCACCGACATCTAAACCCTAATCCGATCTAGAGGGGCGCTGCCAGCGACGGGAAGTGCCACCGACGCCGGCGAGCACCCGGATGGCCACGGACGCGAGTACCGACGCCACCCCGACGACCATGACGGGCAGCGGCTCTAACTCCAACACCGCCGCCGCCACTGCACCTTCCGCCGACAACTCCGGTCGGTGATACACCTCTCTCTCTATGTGCATGGCACATGAACTGCATCTATCAACTATCTACTCGAAACTCCACTGGATCCGCTCCTAGACGATCCTATGAAATCTATCAAACTTTGCTATTAAATGCATCGTCGCATCCTAAAAAATTCGAATCCATCACAAACCAATTAAGAGTAAACACCTTCTGAAGAGCGGACCCCGTAGCTTCTGCATCCTTCTCTCCTTGCATCAAGCGCGGCGCCGGGCCGCCGAGACTCTGGAGTCCGTGCTTCCGCCGCTCGGGGAAGCCGCAGTGGCACGGTGCTCGCCGCTCGCCTGAAGGGCTAGTCCGTGCCCCTCCACCAGAGTCTTGAGAGAGTGAGAGATCGAAGATGGAAGAGCTTCAGGTAATCAGGTTCTCGTAGCTCTCCGCCAACGTTTCTACCTGCACTCGGCAAAGCTAGCTGACCTTTATAATGATGAACTAGTGAACGGTGGTAAGGCCAAACGGGCCAGGACGGATGGACGGCCCTACTCATGGCCCCAAAAGGAATATATCTTGGCATGATGGCAGTATGGAAAAACTTTCTATTTTTAACCTTAATTTATACCTAATACCTATATTCATATTCTCAAAAAAATACCTATATTTATAGGGGGTGAATGTATGTGCGTATTGAGTGTCTACATTGTATTATATAATTCTAAAAAAAAATTCAAAAATTCAGATGTTCTTTTTTTTTCATCCATCAACTTTTAACTAATCCGAAATTACTGGACTCCGACAGAGAGAAAACGTGTCGGTCCTCGGCTCTTCGTTTCGTTCACGTTTCATCGGTGATCGGTGTCGTGGGCCTAGCTCAATAGTTTGTCCCTCACTCTATCTTTTTTTTTATAAAGTATACCTGTATTAATTAATAGAAAAACATGTCCAAATACAAATACACCGAAAAAGGATACGTAGGACGGCTGTCCAACCTATATTCTATGACAAAGAAAATCGGCTGCATTCGCTGCCGACGAAGACCGCCGACACCAGCCGACGCCGCCAAACCTGAATCACCAGAAGCCGGAGGAAACCACCGGCGTTGAGATAGACTGCAGCAGACGCTCGATCTCGCGGAAGCGAAGAAGTCTTTGAGCGTCCATCCATCAGGATCACAATCCAGATTGAAACGACGAGAGTGGTGCTGACGATGACATCCGTCGTCGCGGTGAAGTCAAGCTCGTTCAATCCCGATCCGTGCCACCAGTAGATCGCGTTCGATCCACCGCACTCCATCTTGCCGTCATGCCCTCAGCCGCCACCGTATCCTTGACCTTAGACGCTTTGAACCTAACCCTAGAAACTTGATCCACTGGAGAACCTAACCCTAGAAACTTGATCCACTGGAGAAACTTATTAAAAACAATGGATCCTCACTTCCTTCAGCCCCCGGCGAGATGCCGAAGGGGAAGGGAGGGGGACCAGCGACGACGGCGGCTAGGGTTTTTTGACGATAGTGGCACGTTCCTCACTCTATCTTCCAATTTCATATATCTCTGCGATGGATGGGGAAGGCTGCGACGGCTAATGGACGCGCTCTCCAGCCCCGACGCGCTAAGCTCGTAGGCGCTGTCGGTCTATCCTACCGCAGTCTGCAGACACCCATCTCCTTAGGCGCTTTGAGAGCAATCGGTTTATGCGACCATCACCTGCAAACTCCTCTGGAGATGTCAAACTTGGAAGCCAAGTCTCGCGGTTGTAATTCTTTTTGAACATAGACAGATAGCTTAGACCATCTCCAATGGAACATGAAGTTTTACAACTCTCAAAAAAGTATTAGGTGAAATATAAAAGATAATTTTGTATCAAGAATCTACTATTTGTAAATTATCATAATCACTTTTATATATTAATTTCTCTATTGTATATGTGTATCGGGAATCATTTTTACTTTTTTTTTCTTTTTTCCATTTCTTTTCACCTTTACATTGAACGACCCATACGTTCGGGCAAAAAAAGATACGCGCAAGGTGAAGTCTGCAGTTCTTCTTTACGCGCAAAGTATTTTTTCTCAAATTCCAAAAGATTAGGAGATGAGTTTACGAGTTGTTAGAGATAATATATTTTATTTTTTTTTCTAAAATTCATGGATTGGTAAGGATTATTGGATATTTTAGAGATGTTCCTGACTATCAAGAATTTGGTTTGGAACGCTTAAATCGCCGTACTGCACCATATTGCCGCCCCCGAGGAGCAGATTACACAATAGCATAACCTAGTTCCACTTCTCACCTTCTGTGCATGTTTCATTTTTTTACGTTGAACAGGAGGGGCGCACCCTACTGGTATTTATTGAGAATCAGAGTATCAGACTGATAACAACAAAATAATAAACAAAATGGGATACAGTGAACAATTTACCTAAACCTACAGTGGTTAAATTAAACCTGTCATCAATCTTGCACATTAATTAATGTAAAAGAAGCTTTATCGCCACTATATGATGATACGGCAAATCGAGTCCTTTTTTTTAATAACAAACAAAAGGAAAAACAACAACACATCAACCTCAGGACCCGAAGAAAAAAAACCATACATCCATTTCGTTCTTGATTCGAGATGCATGATTCCTTTTATGGACCATGAACGTTCACTCGTGTATATTCTTGCTCATTTTCATCATAACCTGCAGATTAAAACTTGAGCATTTTTTCTCACCAAGTTATAAAGGCAAGGTCCAAGTGGAACTGAAGAGGAAAAAAAAAGTGGAACTGAAGAGGGCCCAACCGCTCAGAATCCGGCGAACCGGCGACCGGCGAGCCCTCGAGGGAAACGAGGTCGAAAATGAAACCTTTTTTTTTATAAAGCATACCTGTATTAACCGGTAAGGAGAACAAACCAAAACAAATACAGGTACACCGTAGATGGACACTGAGGACAGTTGTCCAACCGTACATACAAAAAGGACATCTAGAAAACCAAAAATTACAAACTGATCCTTGAAACCGCTTTTGACGGAAGACTCCAGAGGTCGTCGCCGGGAAACGCCGACTCCAGCCGCCGCCGTTGAACCCGAGGCCAGAGGGAGCTTCATCGCACAAAGGCTTTGAACCACGTACTCTTGGCCGATGACAAAGTAGCCCACGATGCGGGCGTTGCATGATTTTGCCCTAGCGAGCTGGGCCAATTGTATATGCTTAACTGTGTATCTAGCCCACGACCTAGGGGATTCAAGTACGGACTCTTGTATTTGCTACCAAACGCCAAATCCGCGAACGCACTCGAGACCCCGGACCTTAGTAACCATGTTCCCACCGAGGAACGGGAACGTGGAACGAGAATGAGAACTTGGAGTGCTATTTTATAACGTGGGAACGAGAACATTTGTGTTCTCAGAACGTGGACGTTCCCGGAACGTGGAACATGTGAACGTGAAACGTGGCCACGTTCTCATTCCCTGGCTTCTAAGCCCCGGACTCGCAATCGCAAAAGGCCACAACCACAAGAATGAGGCTTCTAGGGGTATGTCATTAAAAAAGATTGTTAATTACACACAAATTATTAAAAAAGAATAATTCTCACTGTTACCACTATGTCTCCCATGCTATTCTAACGGTGTTAAATTGTACGTGTGAAAACTTAAAAAATACCCCTTAGTGTCTAATCATAGACTAATTAGGTTTTAGATATCCGTCTTGTAAAATACATACAAATGGTGTAATTAGTTATTTTTTATCTATACTTAATATACTCTATGTATGTGCCTAAACATGTAATGAGATATGACCTAAAGTTTTTAGGTGAGAACTAAATAAGTCCGTAATATTTTTTTTTGTACCGTGTTATTTTCCAGGAAAAAAAAAAGAGAGGACGATGGCGACTTATTGCAACTATGCGATGGCGATGTGTGTGCGCCCAGACCCAGCAAAGCATCAACAGAAGAACTCAGAAGGCACCTGCATTTGATCTTGATGAGTACCCGGCCTGTGCTCTATTGCTGTCGGCTTGCTTCAGTACCACTGTAACCGTAGAGGCTGCAGCCGCGGGCTGTGTCTTGTGACTTGTGACTGTACGAGATTCCGAAGCACCACGACGCATGAACCGATGGATGATGCACACTTTTGTCCTCACTCTGAGAAGCTTTCCTTTAGCACGTTGGTGCCCGATCGATTCCTACGTTAGCATTGCCGTGACAGACCTTGTAACCAAATGCCAAACATGACAGGTGAACAATGAGTTTTGCAAGATCCACCTGCAGTCTGTCAATGGTGTCTCGATCGGTGAGGAAATCAAGATCAATGGCAGCCGACGACGACGAGGATTCGAGCGATTGGTTCGGTGAGACGTGAGGATGGGCCAATTAAGTCGAGACGAGCACAGCCCGGCCCACCACGGCACCACCCTATGTACCCCTACTCAACAAGCTGTCGTTGATCACTTGATCGTGCGGGTCATCATTTGCGCGTTGCCGATCACCTGCATGCCCGACCGTCCTGGAACAAGTACGAGACGTATACATGAAAGGTGAAGCTGACTGGGGGAACAATGATCCTTCACCGTCAGCGGCAGTGATCTGGAAAAGCGCTAGCCATGCAGCTTCAGAAACACAGCTACGCGTTGAGGGTGGGGGGGGGGGGGGGGGGGGGGATGAGGGGGCCAAAATCAGCACTGAAATGGTCGGCAATGCAACTACCACGCGGTAGTGACAGTCAAGCCTAATAAGGCTGATATGCAACGCAACAGTGCAGCATCCATCACGCACGAGTTGGACGGTATTAGGGGTCGTTTCTTGGTAAATAAATGCATGGTAGCCACAGTACATAACTTATCCTTATTCAGGATTGAATAGCTCATCAGCTAGCCAAATCTGAAATTCTGAAGGATCAATCATGACAAATCATCCACGTAGAGAATGGGCTTTCGTGACCTTGAAAGCCAAGTATATATATGCATGTAGTACGTGCCAGCGCCTCTTTGTTTGTTTGTTTGTTTGTCATGATGGCAGAAGCTAGCGTCGATCAAGCTCTGCGCCATTATCGTCTACCGCTCTTCCCATCACATGCTCGCAACTTTATTTTGGTTAAAGCTTAAAGCAGAGCTGGAAGCAGAGCGAATGGGACAAGCAAAAGGATGGAAACCTCTGCCTCTGCAGTTGCGACGTGTGTGTGCCCCGCACGAACATGAGCCTGCATCTTCTGTACCTTGTGCTGTCGTCTTGCATTGCATGCTTCAGGATGAGAACCGACTGCTAGCTAGAGTACTGTACTCCTACAGTACAGTACGCAGGTTCAGGTGTGAGGTTCAGGCTTCCCTGCTTGTGGCTGTACGAGATTCTACGGCCCGATGACACATCAGCTAACGGATGTACGCTTTGTCGTCTTTGCTCGGAGACGCAGAGACTTTAAACTGGATCCGGGTTAGCACTTGACAGGTGATCTTGCATCGACCCATCTGGAGAAAAGATTATTCACCTGTCAAGCTTCAGGGATGCCAGGTCCAGTCTCCAGCAGTCCCCAGCAACCTCAGGCACGCCTTCAGGCTTCACCCACCCATTCGATCGGCCTTTCAGCTATGGATGGCGGTGTATCTGGTGGATGGTATCAAGCTTCTCTAGCAGAGACAGACCATGAACCGCGAGTAATGACTTTTGAAGCCCCCCAGCCCCTATAATGCGCGCCATTAAGCTGAATAGTACTAGTGGATTATGAGAGCTGCAAGGCAACCATCCAGTCCAGTAGATGTGCATTCAGCTCTAAAAATAACCTAACCTAACCTCCTCCTCGTAGTCGTAGTCATCCTAGGCGCGCTGCTTGCAATTATCAACTGCTAGCCCAAACAAAGTACTGTAAAAAACAACGCAACGCAGGACAGTTAGCGCTTAATTTGTACGCAGGCACGCATCACCCATCTACTGAACCATTCTACACTTTGAAGCCTGAAGTGTCTTGAGCATCTCTCTCGGGAGGCAGATTGCAATTACGCAATGGCAGCAGCGTAGACCAGCCAACCCATACAGCAGCGACCAAACAAAAGCCGCCGAGTATGGCGGCCACCCGTGACGACGACGGATATATATAGTATAACCCAAACCCAAACCTGACGAGAATGAAGGAGACGAGGTGGAAGTCAGCACAGCAACTAGCACTGTACTACTAGCATGCAAGGCCAGGGGTTGGTTGGGTCCAGCTACCTGCTCCCCTGCCTGACTCTTCCACTCAAGGCAAGGCTGCCTCCCGGATCTCGAAAGTCTCCGGCATGCAGCAACCCCATCGCCACCAACCTCCGCCGTCCACATCACATTCACTGATTCTCCGGTCATTTTCAGAAAGCATTAATCGCGTAGGCAGACTTTGGGAGTTCGACGGCGACGTACGTGTACCGTAGGGTCTCGCCCGCCCCAGCACGCACCACATCTCGGCAGCAGAATCCACCGTCCGTAATAGTTCTCTCTGCAGTATGCGATTGGGTATCATCATGTTAATTAGGAGAAGCCAAATGAGTGGCGGGGGGTTGATTGATTGGAAGAGCCTCGTATCGTATTTTAGAGTGCTCTCTACGCGACAGAACTCAGCAAGTGGATTGACAAGCAAGGGATAATACGATACGACTATACGATACGAGTGGTCTAATCAGTAATCCCTAATGGGCACTGGCCGGTACTAGCTTATTAGCTCGAGCTGTTCTCCGATCCTGCATGCATCTGGCCGGTGTTATATATAGGTCCCTACTTACTACTATATATAAGTACGGAGTTATTATTAGCTGGCCGATTTATGGCATGGTTGTTGCATTATTATCAAGGAAAGAAAGAAACACTGACATGTTTGCATTATCTCTGCCGTGCAGCCACATCACCGCTTCGACGGGACAGGAGGCAGCGACAGTCAAAACATGGCCCCTCTTGTTACTCCAGATCTCCTCCGATCCGGTAGGAGTACAAGGCAGGAGCAAGGAGCTCAGCCTCACAGCGGTAAGGGAAATGCTCTAGAGAAGACGGGTAAAGGAAATAGGAATGTTCAAGAATATATAATCAATGCCAACTGCAGAGATTGTAGTCTGAATATGAAACTGGACAAGAAATTTGTTATATACCCTTCTACAGTTTTAGAAGTATCTTTGCTGTTTCGTTTGTGGCTTTGTGCAGTTGACACCTTGACCTTCTTGATTATGCTTGCACAGATGCGGCTCTCTGCAGTCTGCAATCTGCATTAGCGCATGCAATTCCGTGCCAGATTGTACTGTACTACCTAGACGACGCACTGAAGCTCGAATCAAACACGCGGGAAGTACTGTACTGGGGCAATTTGCACTAGTATGAAGACTTTTATTACAGGTAGTAAAGCTCCATTCACACTGCATGCAATTGGCAGTCTGTACGTACTGTACACTTTTGCATTGGACTCTCCGTCTCTCATCCCCTTCCCGTATGAACAGAAGAAGGAAAGAGCTGTGGCCAAGACAGTAGAGATGCACCTGCCTGTGCGTGGAAGCACGAGTGGGTGCAGTCAGTCAGATTCCATGTGCGCCTGCCCCGTGGCGTGTCGTGTCGAGGAGTCCAAGTGTCCCCCACTGCGCGTGCACGCAAGTCAGCACTCAGCAGTGCCCCCGTTGTACGTGGAAACACGGCCGGGCTTGCACCACACCACCGTCGCATCCCATCCGTTTCAATTCAGACCTCGCCCGGACCCGGACAGGACAGCGGGCACCTTGCCACGATTCCACTCACGTTCCGGCGTCCTCCGAAGCCTTCAGCCTGTTGGCTTGGCTTTTCAGCCGGTTTAAATTCAGCGGGAAGAATGTTTTTCTCTTACAAGAAATCAGTCCTGCCAGAACAGTGTATAATCCTGTCAAACGAACAGGCCACCTGTTCTTGTCTCGTGCATAAGCCGGCACCAACCTACTACTGTAGTAGATAGTCCTAGCAGGGATAAAGAAACATTCGGCGCGAATCCAATTCTTGATGACCCCTCCCCCCGCATGCAATGCACGTCCTACGAGCTACTCCTACTACTAGTAGTCCAGTTTCGTGGACTCTCTCGTCCCCTCGACGGTGTTGTTTGGTCGCCGTGTGTACATTCCCTAGAACCAAATCGGATCAAAGTGCAGCCGTTGTTCACAACGGAAACCTCCTTTTTTCTATGCGCCGTTGCGTACCTATTAAGGAAAATACATTGTTAGGACTAGGGGATAACCAATCATTTGTCGGCAGAGCACGGTTCCAGGCTCCTAGATGATTCCACCCAAATTTTAAATCACATACGAGTACTAGGTACTACTGCGGTGTAAACTTTCGATGCACTACATCTCAAAATAATATAATTCTAGAACATTGTAGTTTAGCTAATTTTAGATTAAAAACTATAAATATTTTTATACTAAATAAATATTATTAGATTAATTATGAAATTTATTTTTTGTAATAAATTATTTTTGAGCCATATATGTGAATATTACTATAAATTTAGTTAAACATGAAATATTTTAATTGACATAAATTATGTATTCCTTGGTCTAGTGTTTATCGATACTCCTATGCGAGCATATTTAATTTCTGGCCAAAGTATCCCTTCGATGAATCGATGTCAACACCGAATCCACGAAGTGTCTGCCCATTACATGCCCACCCCAGCTAGCTAGCAGCACTAAGCATTGGCTTAATTAATCAGTCACGCGGCAGAGTGTAGACTATCATCAGCCCGGCAGAAATCCACTTCATTTGAAGATTTCCTGATGCTACTTTAATATAATACTCCCATTTCCCTACACCTATCTGTGAGTGAGGAAGGAGGAAGGAGACAACGTCTGTCGGCATGTGTGACCAAATTTGACCTCCCCGGTTAGGAATCTGACCAACGCTGAAAATACTTCCAACCGAGTGACCAAATTTAACCAGTGATCGTGTTTTATTTACTTTTCCCGGTCGGCAGTAGTAGTGTACTAGTCGTACTCTTTGAAATGGTTAACGCCTAAACACATGGCCACCGTCTCTTTCAGTTTAATAAAAAAATAAGTAAGCATATGGCTGAAAATATCATAAAGAAAAAACAATGCAATTCTTAAATAGATCGTTGCGATCTTTCAGAAGAAAGTTTCATATAGAAAGTTAAACAGATGCCCACTTTATATATATGGAAAATCGGTTTGCACGTTTGCGCAGAGATTTGTCCTCTCCGAGATTGCATCTTGGACTTTGATTGTAACCACGTACTAACAAGGGTGTTTGGCCTTTTGAGGGTGTACATGAGGTGTAGTAGCCAGGGTTTTTCAAACCGAACGGTTACCGCGGTAACCGGCCGGTTACCGGTTACCGGCAAACCGCCCGGGACCGGTTCGGTTTCGGTACCGGTTTGAATTCAAATTTCAAATTTGAAAAAAAAATCGAAAATGCTGAAAAAATTCCTAAAAATAGTTCATGATTTATAGAGTCGAATGGTGTACAAAATTTTCAAATTGGAGTTCGTTTGCTATTTATTTTGACGTGTACAAGTTTGAAAAAAAAAAGGATCTTTTTTATTTTTTTTCAAACTTGTACGCGTCAAAATAAATAGCAAACGAACTCCAATTTGAAAAAAATTTGCACCATTCGACTCTATAAATCATGAACTATTTTTAGGAATTTTTTCAGCATTTTCGATTTTTTTTTCAAATTTGAAATTTTGTTTGGGGCGGAACCGCCCAAACCGGTCGGTAATCGGCCCTAACCGACCGGTTACCGGTCCCAAACCGTTTGAACTACGCCGTTTGAATTCAAAATGCAAACCGTTCGGTTTGGGGCCGGTTTGGGCGGTTACCGGGTTACCGAACCGCCGGCGAGCGGTTCCCGGCGACCGGTCGGTAAGGTAAACCCTGGTAGTAGCTCGCAACCTAACCCTCCACTAAACGGCACTACTCTATAATACTCCTGGCTAGTTGACGCATGCAGAGTTCTGGCCGAGAATTTGTTTCTTTTCGAGATGTTCTTGCGTTGACCGAGCTGGAGATAGATGTCAATTCTTGAAACAGGATTGGTGGGACAGTTCATCATCCAATATCATGTCGAATTTACTGCTCAGTGCACTATATACGTAGTGTACTTTTTTTTGGACGGGGGCAGTTGGGAATTTGGCGATGTGCCAATATAGAACAGAAACTTGAATGCCACTAGCCCGTTGCTTCCTAAAGATGTTACAGCAGCCACGTTCGCGGCGCAGAAACGTTATGGTCATTTTGGCTGCACACAGTAGACGCAGTGCTGCACCAGTTGCACCTCTTTTGCTCTGGTTCCTGGCCGGCGCTGCGCGGTGCCTGCTCCAAAACACGTTCCTAGGCTAGGCACGTTTGGCTTGGCTGTTGGCGTGCCAGGCCGCCCGTGAGTCGACCGTGCTTTGGCTCAAAAACGAAACGCAGCGTCAGCACCGGAACCAGGGCAAATATATGCTCCTGTTGAAATGGCATACAGTACTTGTCCAGTTGTCCACAGTCAACGCCCGGAATTAGGCCGGTCTTCCTCGGGCAAGAATCCAAACGCGGCCGGCAAAGCATGCGTGCGTGGCGTCACCGATTTCCGGATACAACAAAAGAAGCCCAGAAAGGCAGCAGAAACTGGTGCCGCCGACTCGTCGAGGCGGATATCACTGCGTGCGCAGGCAGCATCGCCGCACGGGGACAAAGCGCTGCCGCTGCGCATGACGCGCGGTTTTTCAACGCTGAAATCAGTGAGCGTGCAATCTGTGTGGTATCTGTACCATGTCGTGGACCGCCCCCGCCCGCCCGGCGCCGTCCGCGTGTGGCGTGTGCAGCAGCAGCAGGCAGCGCAGCGTGGCGGACGCGCCGGGCTGGTTTGACTAGCTGGCCGCCGTTTACACGGCACGGGCACGCCCAGGCAGGCAGGCACCCGTCTCCCTCGCTCGCGTCCCGTCCCGTCGACTTCGCACCGCCGCGGCGCGGCGCCCAGGCAGGCGGGCGTGGCGCGAGGGGGACGGAGACGACGATGGACTATAGGAGTAGTCGGTCGATCCGTCGGCTGTCTCTCCTCGTCACGGGCCGAGAGGTGGGTCGTGGGTCTCTCTGCTCGCCCTCCTGAAAGCAGAGGAGAAACGAGGAAAGGGACGGGGGCGGGGGACCGTGAAGAAACCAGAGCGTTTCAGGGGGGAAACGGAGCGCGAGGAGCACGGGGCGTGCGCGAGACGCGACGCGAGGTGAGCTGGCTAGCTTCGCTCGCGCTGTCCCGGTGGGCTCTCGACCGGCAGGGGCGGCCGGCTTGGCTCTGATCTGCTGTGCTGTGCTGTGCTGGCGGTACGCTTTTGGAAGGGCCACATCTTTTCTTTACGACGGCTAATTGCTGGTTTTCTCCCCCTCGGTCTAATTCAACCGCGCCCGCCGCCACCATCCTTTTCTGTTTTTATTACCAGCGGGCCTAGTATAGTTGTAGCAGTTTTGACACGAAACGGAAAGACAGTTTGGTTTCAACGGAAATCGTGTGCGTGAGAGCGCCCTGGCATTCAAACGGACCGGGCCTAGTCCGTATGGTGCTTGGTGCCGGTGTGGTCGTCCGGGAACCGCTACGTACCGCACCGCACAGTACAACCTGGAAGGTGCAGGTACGGGGTAATTACGGGTAACCGGTGCAGTGCAACGCGAATTTGGCTGCCTCCTCTGGTTGCATTGCATTGCACCGGAACGGTACGCCCGAATACCCGGAAATTCCAGGGGCCCAACCTGGAAAGTTTCGTATAAAATCATCAAAAGCTGGCAAGGAAGGGGTCCTACGCCCCCCGCTAATCCCGCTACAAGAACAGTGGCGCGGCGCCTTGCCTTGCCTGCGCAAAGGCACTCGCGCTCATCAAAGGCAAGGCGCAGCGGCGACTCCTCCGTCCTCCCAAAAGAGAAAAAAAAGCGTGCGCGGAAAATCTCATCACTCCCGCGCCCACGTCCCGTGGCGTGGACCTTTTAAGCCCCTTGCTCGATTCCCCATCCCACCTGCGACTGCGAGCTCGCCCGCCCCACTCTCCCACCCCCTCCACTGATCGGGTTCGCTCCCCACTTGCTCCCGGTTCTCCGCCCAATATCCGCGCCTTCCTTTTTTTCAGTTCCGGCGGCGCGCCAGGGCGGTTTCGCTCGCCGTTCTTGGCTGCCGCGCCGTCGTTCTCGCCCCAAGTTCTGTGCTTGGGCTTCGCCGCCGGTAACTCTGGCAGTTTCGTGATCCGTTACCGGCGCAGCGGCTGCGGTTGCGGAAACGGAAAGGCGTTTCCTTTTCCGCTCGCCGCAACGGGTACTCCGTGGTCCGTGCGTGCGTCCGTCCGCTCGATACCCCCTCGGCCCTGCGTGCCTCTCCGCCCCGCCCGACCACGCCTCGCGATCACGAGGAAGCGTCGCCGTCGACGGACGACGGGAGTGCGCGGTCAGTGGTGTCAACAAAGTCTCGCCCTCCCTTTTGTTTTTCGTGATGGC